>OX375775.1:4468750-5069285 GCA_947359385.1 Chesias legatella
GAATAATTAGGTAACTCTGAATAGGTTAGTCAAATCAGATAGTTAAAAACTACATTCAACAAATACTGTTTGAAATTTTACATTTTAAATCTATTGTGTACCATGTAGGAAATATTTCACTTCAAAACGAACTTGCTCTAGTTTCCGAAATAAACATCGTTACCTGCATGCATTCCGTGTGGCTCACAAATTCAAGTGTTTCTGATTGTCTTCGAGGAAATGCATCAAGATCGCGGGGTGGCGAGGGGTGAAAGTCAATCAATAGGTGATTCGACTAGCGCACAATAGGGGAACATTTCCACACGTAGGTAAGTTGGTGGAACGAACGTAGCCATCCGTTGTCTAGTAACACGTGTCGTGTTTACCGCATCAACCTGTTTGACTCGTTAAGTATTGACGAGGGAATTCCCGAGCCAATTCTGAACCAATAAGATCATTATTCATTCTACTTTTACGGTTTTTCTGTTAGCCATTATCGCCATTTCCATTAGTCGTACTCTTTATTTCGTTTTCCTTTAGATTTCACTAACCTCTTCACTATTTGGTCCGTTTAGATCATTTCCTATTTGCTCAGACCGCCCTGGAATATTATAAACGCCAATGGATATCTTACATCTGGTACTTTTTACAAAACTTTATCAAAATTTTATCGATAAAAACACGAACACAATAATTTTTTTTCCTTTTTACCTAGTAAAACGCCACTCTTTTTTCAGTTTATGGGAACAGTTTTGATAAAGGCCTTCAAAATATTTATATCCGACATACCACCAACACAAACTACACAAACACAACTACAATATGATTAATTACATTGCACAGTAAAGTATAAAACAATTAATTACTTGCACATGTGCGTTTTTATTTTGTTTGCAAAATCTCCATGTAAACCACCCAGCAGTAGGCTTCCTACATCAACACCACTCAGTTTCACATAAAATCTCGAAAATGCGCATCTTAAAATGTCAAGATTCTTTCAATACCACTTTCAAGTTTATAATTACATTACATTAAAACAAGACTATTAAACTTGTTTCATTTAATTGATCTAGTCAGGCCAACTTTTGTTATGCCTTTGCTAGCGAATTTCCGTATTCTTTATAACTGTGTCATAGGTTACCGAGACAAGCCAAGGGTAAAACTTCTTTGGATAAACTTCATCAGGTTTCGCATGATAATGAAACTTTGTTCTATCAACGCAGCCTTCATCGGTACGCGTGAGGGACCGAGGTCTGCGCTGTGCTCTCCATTACTGCGCATCGAGCGGCGCGGGAGCGAGTCAGGCCGCCCGAGCGAACTGCGCGGATAGAGTGGTGATGGCTGCGCCGGCGCTCGCAGACGCTAGGGACGCAGATGGACTGACTTCACTGCACCTGGCAGTGGTACATGGGAATGTGCCGTTGGTCCAGACTCTACTCGCTGCCGGCGCAGACGTGAACGCGAGGGATGATGAACATCACACTGTTGTTCATTGGGCCACCGGTGAGTACTCCATTCAATTAAGGAAATAAATAAATATTGGTGGACATTTCACACAGCGCCATCTAGCCCCAAAGTAAGCTTAGCATAGCTTGTATCATGGGAACCAGACAACTGATATAATGCTTATATACTTTTTGTAAATACATACATATACACACATACACATGTATGTATGTATTCAGACACATGTCTGAACACAGAACAAACATCTATTCACATAAATGTTTGTCCTGAGTGGGGATCGAACCCACGACCTACAGCGCAGAAGGCAGGGTTACTACCAACTGAGCTATGAGGCTGGTCTAAGCCAGGCTAAGTTAATAAAAAGCTACAATAAAAATTATGTAAGTACCTACGCCATCATTGTTTTTGTTCGAAAGCTCGTGACCACAAAGTATAATCGTAATAAGGAGAACTCAATATCCCTCGACACATCCATTTTTCAAGGTGACGTCACCGCGGGTTATAATAACATCAAACTTTGAGGGAAAACTTGCCGTGTCTGCGTCATAAATAACTCGCAACATTCATCATCGAGGCTATAAATCCATGGCGTTGTAATAATATTCAAAGAAAACGCTTCATGCAACGAGCCTTGAGGCAATTGGTAAAGCTATTATTGCAATTATAGGCTCTGGAAGTTAGCTAGCGCTGAAATACTTTTGTTTTATAGGCATAACTAGTTGATTAATTATTTATAGCAGAGAAGCAATTACATCTGCAAGGACGAGTTTAAGGATGACGCAGAATGCTTGATATTTGCAATAAGACAGGCGGTTAGAGCGTGGTAATTGGCTCGTAAGACCCCTGAGTTTCGATTCGTTAAATTCAAATCGAGGCACCAGTAGATAATAATCAGGCTCCCATGGTAGATTCACGCCCATTTGTTCTCGCTTGCCGAAAATTGGCTACATCGCAGCGGGAACATCAGACAACATTACGGAGGCGGTAAGGATATTTATTTCGTACTAGCTGTTACCCGCGACTTCGTTCGCGTGGCATTCAGTTTTATCACGCACCCCTATTTTACCCCTAGGAAAAGTAGCCTAAGTTACTCCTTGTTACATCAGCTATCTGCCAGTGAAAGTCCCGTCAAAATCGGTTCAGCCATTTCAGAGATTAGCCGGAACAAATAGACCAGACAGACAGACAGACAGACAAAAATTGTAACTCATTTACTACGAAAAGAATAGTTTCTAACGAAATACAGCTGTTCAAAAGACCGCAAACCTTGTTTGTCTGATAGCGGGTTATGGATACACAGACACAGGGGGTGTCACTGTGCGGTGTTGCCTTCGCGGTTATCGCTTACATCTGCTGCGGTCGACTGCGAGCGCTCACGCTACCAATTAGTTGCCCTCACTGCTTCGCGTCAATCAAACGGCTCTATAATACATACACAAGTTTATAATACAATCAGTTTTCTGATATCTTTATTTCTAAAAATCTGCGTGATATCGAAACATAAACTATGTTTTATGAAAAAAAGGATATAGATATGATAATATATAAGTAGGTTATTCGTTTATGGCAATATGTTAGTACATGACTGGAAATTATGTTTTCTTCGAAAATCAATCAACATTTTTTATTTTATTATCTTTTAAAAATTACGTTTCTTTAATGTTTCACAAACAAACACAGTAAAGCTCTCTATCAATCTAACTCTAAATACAGGACTTTGCATGATGTATTCACAAACATTAAATACAGAACAACGAGAACTTATCCTTAACTTAGTTATCATGCAGATTTGTTTTTCGTTGATATTTATTGAGTTTCCAAACAAAAAATATGGAACATTGTTGAAAATGTCATCAATGGCCTCATACGTCTATTTATGACCATTTATGTTGAAAATGTAATAAAATGCGAATTCAATAATGATAAAATTTTTATCTATATAAGGATCTCAAAGATCCAGATGTCAAACAGCAGACTTATTGTTTTCATAGCGCGTCGGTCGACCGACGCGCTCGACCCGACCGATGGTCCTCGTGCGCGGTGCGTACCGTGCGCGTGCTTACGTCCAGTGAAGCGCTGTGACGTTTTATGAATTTCCATATAAATGAAGGACGCGACTGACGGTCGGCCAAGCTCTGTAACCGGCCTTACAAAGTAATATTTCAAAGCACTGATCAATTTAATGTTCAAAATCATAGTGTAGAGATATATTTATGGAATTTTATTGTCAAATTTGTATAATATTTGGGTTCTAGCAATGTGCAAACAATTACGTACATACTAGGCACACTACAATACTTACCTAGTACTCTGGATATAGCATACAAATTTTCCGCCCAACCATTCTAATCGGAATAATGATTATATCAGTATTCGGAATTCCCATTTATACTTTGAAAATTAAGTATAATATGAAAACTTGTATCAGTAATCGAGATTTGCAGATCCTTGATAAGTTTTTCATTGCCAAAATTCGATGCTTGATTCATGTTTGGGATTCAAGCGTTTCAGAAAACTGACCGTAAGGTACGTGTCATAGCAACAAATTGCCATGCCTAAGTGTGCATTGTTGTATAATCATGAAGAGAGCGACACACGGCACCAGCATTCGAGGTCATTCTGACTTCCGTAGAAGCTTCCGTTGTTTCGTGAGCTAACTTCCGGCTCAACACCTTGACCTTCTTCCTTCTGACGGATGTATTTCAGCATAATCTGCATAAAATTGCCGTTTGATCAAAGTAACTACGTTGTTTCTACATACAACAACAAAACACTTCTAAGCTGTGCTTTTTTAGAGATAAATTTACAAAACAAGTCTGAACAAAGCCTTCTTAAGACCCAATAATACTTACTACAGAATGATGCGAGCACAGCGCGTCGCGTTGTATAAGCTGTATCTGTATATGGGAGGTTACCAAGTCACTCCCAAACGAGTCGCAAAACACCGCGTCGCTAAGAATTTTTTTAAGTATCAGTAATTTGGTTACATTATATTACTCAAGTAATTATATAGTATTAACCTATCCAAAGCTTTATTATACAACAAATATGCGGTAAACCACAAATACCGCAATATAAGTCATCAAGAATTATGTTGTGGTTACGACCAGTCTCGGTTTTGGGGGGTTATGGGGTGTCCGCCGTCCGGAATATGCCGTCCGGCGATATTGAGCGGCAGGCAAGGTCGCACCCTTGAACTGACCAGTATGTGTCTAGGACTGAACGAGCTAAATAAAAGGTCATATCGGATTGTCGAGTTAATCATTAACGTGGTTCAAGCGAGCTAACCTTCATGTTATCTGTCAGTGGCTGATAAAGTAAAATACTCCATCTGTGTTGTACCTAAATGTGTATAATGGAAATCCCTAATAGAATAAATATTGTTAACCTTTACTATTCAGCGTGACCTTTCTTATTACGACTTGTTTTTACTTTACTTTCCTGTTGTAGTGTGTGGCGAGGTGGGATCGCTACGGGCAGTGTTGGCAGCAGGTGCGGATGCCGCTACTCCGGATCAGCATGGCGGTTACCCGCTGCATTACGCGGCACAAATGTGTGGAGCGCCCGCGGCTACCGATCATCAGGTATTAAAACAAGTCGTTTTTAAAGTCAAAGTCAAAAGCTTTATTTCCATAGAATTCATAAAGAAATTGCTTGGAAACGTCAATAATACTCAAAACATAAGGTCACGCTTACTTATCCTTAACCTTTTTTTTTTTTTTTTTTTTCAAAAATCTCCTTTTCGCTTGTTTCTGGGGCTACAGGTACGCAGACGAACTCTTCCGCAGTCCCAACAGCGCTAGTCCTTTGCAGGCCATCTCTTGAGGAGCGACGTCAGGTCGCTGTGGCTCTCTTTTAATTATGTATACGCCTACAGAGATATCGTCCTTTAGGCAACGGGTTCCCATGCCCGTTGCCCGGACGACCTATTAGGGTGGTAGGTGGCGCTCGTACGCCTGTCTCCTGCGGCCCACCCTCCGCTGTCTAGTTTGGTGAGGGCTTATTTCTTCCCTCACCCTTTCGGCCGCTTCCTTCTGTGACATTACTTATCCTTAACCTAACCCAACCTAAAGTAATTGCGAAACTCAAAGCGCTCACAGCAGAGCCACAATGAAACTCAATCTCATGTCTACTCACTTACACCTAAAAGAGAAAATTGTTTTCAACATATATTTATGTTAACAGAGTAGAGGAGCAGCTTTGGAAGTTCTCCGAGCTCTAGTCAGAGAAGGTGGTGCAAGCGTAGACGTGAGAGATGCTGATGGCCGAACACCATTGCTTTGGGCCGCTTCGGCTGGGTCAGCTGCCGCGGTTCTCGCGCTGCACCAAGCTGGAGCTAAAGTTGACGATGCCGATAGGTAACTAATACACACAAGACATAAAATAAAATAATTATCAAGCGGGTCCATACCTAACCTAACCTAACAATATTGACAGGGATGGTTTGACTGCGCTTCACTGCGCTGCAGCTCGTGGTCACACGGAGGCTCTAGAGACTCTGGTTGGATTATGCGGCGCGCGGGTAGACGTAGCAGACTCCCACGGATGTACGCCTCTTCACTACGCAGCCGCGTTGGGGCATGCAGATGCCACCGCAGCTTTGTTAGACCACGACGCCGATTCTCATCGACAAGATAGAAGAGGACGCAGTCCAGCTCACACCGCAGCCGCTAAAGGGCAAATTGAAACCGTGCGAATACTCGGTGCGAATTTATCTGATCAACGAACAATATTATGAACGGGACGAAATTGTAATCAAGGCTTTGTTTCAGGGGCAAGAGGAGCAAATCTTTGGCTCAGAAATTCCAAAGGTGACTTACCGCTACACGAAGCCGTAGCGTCAGGAAGAAGAGAATTAGTAAAGTGGTTGTTAGATGGTAGGCCTTCACAGGTCAACGCCACTAATCATGAGGGTCGAACGCCACTACATATTGCAGCAGCCACGGACAATGCAGATTTATGTCGTTTACTACTGGACCGCGGTGCAGAAGTCAATCCAGTAGCGAGGTCTTCTAAAAATGAGCCACTAACTCCACTTGATTGTGCAACCACTCGGGGGCATCGATCCACCGCAAAATATATCCAAATGCACGGAGGAATGCCTTCATCAAAACTTTCAAACACTCAAATATTGATTGATGGTGCTCCTATTACAGCTCTAACGACACGCAAAATTACCAGTACAAAAATTGATGTTCGTGACAGAATAAGAATTGAAAAACGTGAGGTAGTAGAAGTTTCAAGTCCAGTTCATGAAAGAAGGCGAATAAAAAATGATACTGAGTCAACTAATGAATCCTCATCTGATTCTAGAATAGCATCAAGACGTAGATCAGATAAAAAATACTCTGCTGATAGACATCGTGAAAGACGAAAAAAGCTAGTACAGGCTCAAAAAAGTTTTAGTGACGGTTACGATAGTGATATGGATGGAATTAGTAAGGGTAGTTCGTACGAAAAAAAATACCAAAAACCAAAGAAAAGTCGATCAAAAAGTGAACCTTCCAGACGACACAAAGGCAACGCTAAACATCAGCGGCAGCATTGCAGATCCGATTCAGAAAGTTCATTGGAATCTGAAAGCTATTCAGTAAAGAAAAAGAGTAAAAGGCATCGCAAGCGAAATAAAAGAAAAAATAGTTCTGTAACCGAAAGTAGCAGCTCGGAATCCACTGAGCGACGTAGCACGAAACGTAAGGGTAAAAAAACTTCTATCCACATAGAAAATGATGAGGAGAAGCAAAGTGTAAACATTATAAAATACAAAAGTGTCGATCGTCCCGATTATTCAGAAAGCGTTGAAAAGCACGTCAGTTTATCTACAAATACTGATCAAACACCATCCATGCTACAAATAGATGATAAAGAAGACAATCAAACTGAGAAAAGTAGAGCACACAGTGAAACTGAAACAGATACTCTATCAGTTAAAACTAATATGGTCGTTACAGAAGCACAAATTCATATGGAGCGTCAGTCAAGTCAACAAGGTAATTCAGAAATAACTGTTACGCTCGATTCATCAAACCACGTATCAATCGAAGCAGCAAACATGTCAGTGACTAAAAAAGATAAAAGTGAAGATGCTAAATCGGAATCGGAAAAAGAAAAGTCGATCACACAAGTTACTGGAGAGGATTCTACAAAAGAAACAGAAGCAAATGAAGTAGCTCCTGAAACAGCACCGGCAGCATCATCTGCTAGCACATCAGAAGCAACGAAATCAGATAAGGACATCACACCCACTAAAGATTCTCCCAGTGAGGAAGACAAAGTCAATTCCATTGCAGAGGAGAACAGTGCTCAAATAACACAAGAAAGTAAAGAACTTTCATCCAAAACTGCCAGTATAGAGAAACCAGATGAGGCCAAAGAGGCAACTGAATCGAGTAAAAGCACTGAGCTTAACCTATCACCAGCAAAATCACCCGATAACTTATCTAAATCTCCAAGCCCTTCCTTGGAGTTACCACGAAAAAGATCTTTCCAAGTGCTGTCTGGCCCTGATGAACTTTTGAGTCATGCATCAAATAATAATAAAACTAGCTTGGACGCAACGAGTTTAGAAAAATCTGAATCTCAAGAGAAGGTAAGTTCTCCTGTGGTATCGTTTGCTGCCAAAGATGAAGTTTTTGAAAGTAAAGATTCAGATAAGATGTCTGATCATTTGATGGGTGAAAAAGTCACACACGGTGAAGAAGAGCTCGAGTCTGAAGTGCAAACAGAAGTAAATTTATTAAAAACTAGTAGTGAAAGTCATCTTAGCTCAGATGAAAAGAGAAAAGATTATGCAGGTTCAACCACTGGTAGTAGCACTGAAAATACCCAAAGCATTGAAAAGGGTATACCAACTTTGTCGTCTGAAGACAGAGCAGTGCAACAAGTTATAATGGAAAGTCTCGGTGAAGAACTGACAGTTGATTTATCAGTTTCCCCGAAGCGGACTGGAAAGACAGCAAGTAGAGAGAGTCAAGGCAGTAGTCGTAAGAGTAGTATCTATGAAACAGAGAGTTACAAAGTTTTATCGGATATAGCAAGTGGTGAAACTACTACGGGAATTTTGAAAAAGACTAAACTCGATGTGGCTTCACTAGAAGATGAAAAAGAAATACTTGTAGAAAGTACATTAGTAAAAGATGGAAGCATTTATGGCAGGGTTCCTAGTGTAAGTGACAATGAGATATATAGTCGCACTGAAGTAAACGGCCGAAGAAAACGATTCCGAAAAAAAGGTAGATCGAAAAGTCGAACCACAATAAGGTCCAAGAGTGAAAACTCCGAAAGAGGATACGAATCCAGTGGCCTGATGGATTCTGGATTCGAGCCTAGTCCGAGAGCACTCCAGCGCCGCATCAACAGTCCTCGTCTATCTGCGTATTATCAGCAAAGAAATGCGAGTGGAAGATATTCCGGTAAATTAGACAGCAGAATTCCGGTGCGGAAACCAGGCGATAAGTATGCTGTAGACATGAAATCTGTTACTCAACGGATTCAGACGAACATGAGAAGGTATGTATTATTTACTGTACAATAATAACTAATTCAGCGTGGTATAGAGCCCGATTTTCGATCTGGAAGTTCGGTTCAAATCCAGACATGCGCCAATAAGATTTTTCGTATAATATATGTGTGCAATAAATTGCGTTCTCAAAAAGGTGAAAGAAAACATCGTGAAGAAACCTTCATGTCCTAGAAGCAGTATTCAAAGACATGTGTGAAGTGCAAGAAAGGAGGCTCTTCGAGGCGTACTTTAATCCTTTCACACACCGGTGCGAATGAGCCAGCTACACAAGAAGTACTCAGTAGAATAATCAATGTGTAAACAGTACTTACAGAATGATTAGTGTCTGCATTGTGCCATATGTATATATGTTTCAGATACTATTGTGAACGAAAGATATTTCAACATCTTTTGGAACTAAAACGGCTACAGATAAGAACTAGCAAAGCTAACGAAGCTGTCCTCGTGAAGCGGGCTATCGACGAATACAACAAATCCAGTTTGTCTAGTGTCGGTTTGGGACCGTACAACAACACAGAATTTTCATTCAGCAGTTTTGAAAAGTTCCTGTATGAGAGTTTGAGGAAGTTGCAGAAAAGCGGCAAGAGGCACTTGGACAATCTGCCAGAAAGGCCGACCGATTTCGATTACGGCGAAAGTGAGCTTTACAAAATGAGCGCTATTCCTGACAACCCTTGTCTGTGTACCAGCAAAACCCACCGATGTTTTCATGCTGTGCACGCGTATACCGGAGTCCCATGTGCTGCTTATAGTAAGTTTAAATAGTTTCATCCAATATTTCTAAAATTATCTTGTAGACGCACGTCTGAAACCTTATTTGTTTTTAGTACCTTCCAAATGGGATCATCACACAATGCCCAAGCCAGCCACAGCAGGTCCGAGTGCGAAATCTAAAGGTTTCCTGCCGAAGATAAATTCGAAACCATCTGCAAGTAGCGGGAAGGCTCATGTTACATTGGAAGTCTCCCACGGTACAGAGAAACAACTGATTGCTCTGCCGGCAGAGAAATTGGATAAAAATAAGAGATATTACGTCACTTTTACAGTGAAAGGTTCGGAACCGACCTCTGACAACGACAATACTTCACCAAATACGACGCTGAAAACAAAAAGTGGCTAGTTCATAATGAATACTACAAATACTGCCAGTCGACAATTACAGTATGGCTGTTCGAAAGGTTGTTGAATAGAAAGAATTAGATTAGACTGAGCAAAGCCGTCCAATGCAAATTCTCGTGAAGGATATTTTTTTAAAAGTAGTGGAATTTATCATGAATTTTTTATATGTTGTGGAATGATGTGTAGTCTTCCTAAATATTATGATACTACAGCACAAAGAGATATGAAGATAATCCAGCCGTTGTTTTATGCACATTTATGTCGTTTTAATCATTGTGTAGAAGAATAAAGAATATGTGTCATTTATTTTGTTTGTTTCTCTTTATATCCTACCTATTAACGACCCGGAAAACCGGAAAAATGAGCGAGATGAAAAAAGAGTTTTATGTGAAGATACAGCGTGGCAGAACTTAGTTCACACACACATTAGTTCGTTTTATAACAAACATTACAGTAACATTATTTTAAAGTAATATAACATATATATTGGGCGCGAAGCAATTCTGAAACACCATTAATAGTATTTTACAATTCTGTTGAGAAGCGTTTGATTTTTTAAAGTAATTCATTATTAAATAATGACGATTCATTGTTATGGCGTAATAATTTATTCACACAGTACTTCTGAATCATGTCTTTAAGTTGAGAGTATTTCTTTCCCCTTAAATAAAATAACTTCATTGACAGTATTATGTAACTTTATTAACCTACTAAATAAATTAACAATTTAAAAACAAATTAAGGAATATAATAATAGTATACTGTGTGTGTATGGGTGTGCTCGTACCTCAGACACCGAGGAGGAGCGCCACGCCGGCGAGCGTCCACCGCGTCGGCTTGTCCTTAGTCTTCAGGTTAAATGTCCACACAAATGTAGGACCGCGCATGCTGAACATGAAAATAATAAATAAATTAAATCAATATTGGTAGACATTTATATATAATATACTTTATTACCAGTCTATTTTGACACACTAAACAAATATAGATTTTTGTCCAAGTGCTACTTATCTTCACTAATAGATATATAATGCTGTAAAGTTTGTAAATTTGAGTGTAATGAGGTAATCTCCGAATATGTTCACCTAGTTCAAATCATTTTATAAATGACGGACAACTGAGGTAACAAACATAAAAAAATACAATCGAATTGAGAACCTCCACCTTTATGTGAAGTCGGTATATGTATGCAATGCAACACTGACCGTATCTTGTAGACGGGACACTCGTACACGTTGCGCGTGTCCTGCTTGTCCTGCGTGACCGCCTTGATATACATGACGGGCATCATCGGGAACAGCTCCATCATGCGCGACTCGACGATGCCGCCGCTCGCCATGTCCCAGCGCGCGCCTTCCATGTACAGCCCGTGGATGTTGGCGCCTTCGCGGGGCGGGGCGCTGTACACGTACACGGTCACATATATATAAATTAATAAATATTGGTGGACATTTCGCACGGCGCCATCTAGCCCCAAAGCGAGCTTAGCATAGCTTGTGTCATGGGAACCATAATAATAATATTGGACATTTCACACAGCGCCATTTAGCCCCAAAGTAAGCTAAGCATAGCTTGTATCATGGAAACCAGACGACTGATAGAATACTTATATATCTTCTTTTGTAAATACATGTTGACATCCAGACACAGAAGAAGGCAGAGTGAATAATAACTGAGCTGTGAGGCCAGTCAGACTTGAGTGTAAGACTTACTTGAAATCTTGTCTATTCTTCTTAGTGACGTCGCAATTGAGACACATCTTGTCGAGGGGCCATTCGTTCTTACGCGCCGTCTGCTGCATGATAGCGGTGAGGAACGACTGCGGATTGAAGAAGCCCGCCAGCCACACAGCAGGAGGCAACTGGAATGGTTATAGGAGGACTATAAATGATATAGACATAAAGATAAAAAGGCCCATAACACATTGTATGCGCCCGTAACTCTCAGACGCGAATGTGGTGTCAATAATTTCACCGGCAACCCACCTTCTAACATGGATACAGTAACGCATATGCATGACTGCTTGGAGGCATAAATGGGTATGGCGGCAATATCACAGCTCATTCAACAACTACAAAATGTAACGCTGTTTTAGCATTTACTTCGATAGCGGTTGCGAAGCTCTGTGTGACAGAGATGAGGCACAACTCGTAAAGCTGGACTGGACACATCAGTAGTTTCGCTCAAAAATTAGTTTTTTTTTTAGGTTATAATTTCTATATATAAGCAAAAAGCCAACATCACGCGGTGTTCCCAGGCGGTCACCCATCCAAGTACTGACCGCGCCCGACGTTGCTTAACTTCGGTGATCGGACGAGAACCGGTGTATTCAACGTGGTATGGACGTTGGCGATATAAAACACGAATGACAGAATGTGATACTTCGAAAACATAATCTTAGTGGTAAACAGCCAACAACCGGTACCTTTTCTAATAATGAAATAGTTTACGTTGGATGACTTTCAGAAAATCTATAACCAGTCACAATATGATGACATATATGTGATAACACAAATGTGTTTATAAACTAGCAATTAAACATGCACTTACGTTGAAATCTCCGGACCAGTTCTCGAGTTCGGTCAACCTCAGACACAGATCAGAGAACCAGGCGGCCAGGCCGAGTAGACTCGGGTACGCGAGTTTAGTCCAAGAGTCCGGTACTTTGTCCATGAAAAGAGATTCCATCAGCTTTTCCATGTCACTGCTGATGGTAAGTTCACCCTGAAAATATAATAGGTAATTAATAATTAAACCGTTACTTTGTATTTTTTTTACAAGTTGCCGTTTTATTCTTCAGAACAGCGAGGTGTACTGCTATAATTGTCTCTATATAAAAATTCCTGAAGGTTGAGCTTACCATATCCGAAATTAAATTATTACAAAATCAAGACAATTACCAATGTTTTTACAGTTCAATAGCAATTAATTGTATTTTTGTAGTGAAGGACTCTTGTTATGGGCCGAGGTTACCACTTAACACCAGGTGGGCCGTCAGCTCGTTCCGTAACTGTATCACATAAAGAAAATTATATGTACTTAAAATTACGTATGGTTTGTTAGTAAAAATAAATTTAAATAAGACTAACTGTTGCCCGCGACTTCGTCCGCGTGGAATTCGGTTTTATCACGCACCCCTATTTTACACCTTGGAAAAGTAACCTAAGTTACTCTTTGTTACATCAGCTATCTGTCAGTGCACGTACCTTGAGACCCAGCTCGGTCTCCTTCAAGGACCTCCGGATCTCGCCCATGAGTTTGTTCATGCGTTCGCACTCCTGGAACGCGACGATTATGAACGGAGTGAGCTCTTCCACCTTGCCCGCCAACTCTAGCAGGTTGAATGGCTCCGGCACTCTGTCCAGGATGTCGTCTAATATGTATCGCACCTGTAGTATATTACACATTATAATGTAGGCTGGCACTCCGTACTCCAAATAATGACATTAAATGGGGTGGGATTAAAATAGTTTAAACTGAAAAACGGTAACGGTGCAAGAAAAATCGTTTAACGGATTTGGATTACAATAGTCGTTTGTTAGTAGTGACGGTAAGGATCCGTTCTCATAGACGTGCTCGGAGAGCAGAGATTTTTTTTAACTATATTTAAAATAGAAGTTTATATCATTGCTATAGGATTTAATTTTAATTTTCACATCTTTGATGAAAATGCTCGAGTTCTAAATATAATACATCAAAATGCAATCAACAGATATAATCATATATGCAATAACAACCCGAAGCGCAGCTTGGAGATTACCTTCCACAAAAACACATGAATATAAGAATGTGTTAGCACCATTTTAGCTTGTAAAATTGTATGTTTACCATTAACTATAAGAAATCACTTTAAACTGTGACGTTTACTGTTAGGTTAAGTAGCAAATGTATATCGGTGAGGTAAACTAACTGAGGTGTTATAACAATAAAAGGTTTTTACCGTTTCCTCCTTAGTCGCTCCACCGCCAGCCTGTGCTCCTGCATCTCGAGGTTGCATTTCAAATACCACCTGAGAAAATAATCAATAACTGATTCGATTGTTCCATTTAAGTAACGAAATGTCGATGTAAATGCAGAATATATAAACAGAAAGAAAGAAAGAAAAAATTACTTAATCGTGTCACTGGCTTTCTCAACCACTGGGTTGATGACAGAGGATTGGTGACAGATAAAAGTGCGCCTCAATGAGGCTAATTTTCCTACACTTGACACAAGTCTTTGATTTTTTGTTACTACGACATGCCGGTTTCCTCCCGATGTGTTCTTTCATCATTTTGTAAACGTGTTACCTACTGCGCAAATACATATCAATAATTAAAAATTCACATGAAGATATTCTTGGACCTTGCACCTCAGAATTTGGACCAGCGTCCTCCAAAATGTAATGTGTCCGTGGTTAAATCAAGTGATTATAAACACTTTACCCCTACAGCACCACTCTGCTTAAAGTTACTACAATGGACTGCCATTACAAATTGGTAATCATTCAAGTATTTTTCTTACCTTAAACAATCTCTCTGATACAGTTGTCAAGTAGCCGATCTCTGCGTTGGGATGCAGACCATACAAATAGGGAGTTTCGTCCGGCAAGAAATCGTCAATATATGAATGGTAGCCGGCGTAGTCTGAATTCGGAGGCGATATGAAGCCTTGTGCAAGGACACATTCGCCGTCCACCTGAAATGTACCAAAAATGAAACAAAAACACGATCACTTTATCAGCCACTAGCTGCGCCCCGCGGTGAATAAGTCATTCCACGGGAACCATACATTTTTCCGGGATAAATAGTAGCTTACGTGCTATTTCAGACTATATCTCTGTGCCAAATTTCATACAGATCCGATCGGCCGTTCTGGCGTGATTGAGCGACAAACCTCCATCCAACCAAACTTTCGCATTAATAGTAATAATCACATCTATGTTTACACCTTGTCCTTTTATTTTGAAATAGTATTGAAAGATAAAAACATTTAATGAGTTGATACTTGTCTTAGTTGGTTTAAACTAATTATCTATAATTTTCTATGGTAAGTAAATATTACTAATTACGATTCCGAACGTCTACGGGGCAGTCAACAAAGGTTGACGAAGTAATGCTATTCAACAGTGGAAATTATTGATTTTTTGGCAAATGTCATTTTTTAGAACTTGGTGCTAAGCCGGTACGAAATCTGTGTTTGAGGCTAATCTGTTTTTATTTTTGATCGCGACATCCCTGCCCCAGCAGTGGAACGGCTGAAGTGTACACTTACAAGTTCTGGCTGCATGTACTCCAGCAGGAACGTCCTGCATAGCCTCCTGTCCCAATCGTCGGTGATATGTCCTCCGTACATGATTTCACCGAAGAGATACCTCAGGTCCTCCCACGGTACTCGAGGATTGGCTTCCAAGTAGTTGTAAAGTACGTACACACAGATAGTCAAGTCCCCGAAATTGAAAGGGTATACTCTAAAAAGGAACAAAAATGGTGAAAAATTTTAAACAAGTAGCTACTTTTTTAGGTACTTTTACATTTGAATAAATAATTCCCTGTGTCAAAAATATCATAAGTCACAATACCCATATCCAGAGCAAATAACTTATACGACGAAAATTAAAATATTATCCGGACAGAGCGGATTCCAGATTCCAGCTATTTCGTGACTTAGATTGTTAAAAACTTACCTGTTCCATCCTTGGGGTCCAAACTTACGCCTCTCCGCGACTACAGCATGGAAGTAGCATAGAGCAAACAAAACCGATTTGAATTCCGCTTCCTTGCTGCACATCTCCAGCGTCTCCTGACTGAAGTTGTCCAAAGACTAAAATAAATATGAATAAATATAAAACCTGCAACTACTTTTAATTTATGATGCTGTCAACATCTCAACCACATCAGGGAACTCTGCTTATAAGTAGCAATAATAAAATTCTCACTCCAGTTGTTTCCAATTTTAAACCAAAACTCTCCAATGAACGCCTTTGCCAGCAGGAATGACAGCAATGACGTCCGTTGATTGGCTAATGGGACGACTGCGCGATTGGATAAGAAAGAGTGGACGAAGTTCGCCAAGTGTGGACGCAATGTTTTCATTTGCATTACCTTGTGTAAGTTGGCCCACATACCAATGGGCGGTTCATTGGTAATTTTGATAGCAGATTCCAGAATGCCTTGCGGAATAATATGATAAGCTGGATCTCCTGCCGGTTCTGCACTCAAATACAACCTAAAAATTAAAGTATAACTATAGGATTTAAAGTACTCGAAAAATAGCGTAACCAACCTGCACTAGGATTCCAAGACTCGCTCATCACAAAAAATGTTAACCCATGCCCAGGATCATATCCGCGATTTTTCGCTTTGCAACCAGGTTACAACCGACATTAATACAGACCCGTCGAAATATGGGATACTCACCTGTAATCGGGTAAGGGATTGTCGAATGTCTCCTCCATTTTCTTCTCCAAAGTGGCCAGCCACTTGGCCACCAAATGAATGTTCTGTAATATGACCCAGTGGCCGTTGGTGGCTGCCACGCCCATCGCCTCTTCGGCCACTACCTCCTGGCCTTGACCGAGAGATACTATGTGGAAGTTCTTCTTGTCTGTCGAGAAACCTAGCTTACGACCGAGCTTTTCGAGATCCTGAAATATGTAAATTAAAATGTATCCAATTCCTGTTTGTATTCTGAATCTTCAACTGTATTGGAATGTTTCTGAAACAAATGGCTTCAAATTAAATACTACTTACGTCAAATCTAAGTGAAATCAGTGCATACTTCTGCCTACATACACCGGAGAAAGGAATATGGGACCCGGAATGGAAATATTTACATCAAATCTATAAGTTACCAAGTTATCCTACAGATAAATTAATGATGATATGTTCAATGACAAGAACTCATTGAAGTGATACCAACTTAGTTGGTAAGAAGGTCGGTCTACGACATGAGGTCGTGGTTTAGAATTCTAAATGAACTCGAGTTTCCGGTTAAGGATAACGTCGCGTCGTGAGGAAATAATGGCGAAGTGGGCCAATGCCCTGCTGAAATATGCTTTTTTTGTAAATTCATAATATAATATACAAAAACATAGTATGGTTGCTGGTATGTGTATTTACAGTTTCTAAGTATGGTTTACTAGTTCAAGAAAATGTTTAACCCACATTGTGTTTCAGATTTTACGTTTGTGTTTAGCGTTCTGCCACTTCGTTCCGCGACTAATTTTAGTATAGTATAAGCGTAGAAATGCTGTCAACTATTAAAAATGTGTGTAAATGTACAATACTTCTACTACAGTTTTCAAGTGTACCTTGAGCGGGTCCACTCCAGCGGACAGGATAAAGAACATCGCCGTAGTGGAATTACTCTCCTGAAAGGATTTCTCAAGGGGCGGGGTTCTAGCTTCCACGTATTTGGTACCGAGGTTTTCCTCACAAAACGCGCTATGAAAGGTATAGCAGTATTTTAATTGTGTAGAGTATTTATCATCGTGAGTGTTTGAGAGTGTAATAAGACTTTCAGAATAAAATGTTCAAGGCACATCTAGACTGCGTTCGGTTTTACGACACTATCTGTTCGAAACATCTTAGTCATGATAAATGAAAACCAGTTTATGCTGCGGCAGCTATGACCTCATAAAGTATTTATTAAATTATTCACAATATATGAACTGATTTTATTCATGTATTGGATTTATGGTTTGTTGATTTCGGTGTTTTTTTTTTCAGGGCTTCAATGGCCTTTTTACACACTGAAACAGGATCGAACTGCGGCGTAGTAGTGTTTAAGTTTGATTTCTTTGTAACTGACCAATTGAATGCTGATCGAGTTTCTTGAATGAAGTTAGAACTCGTTGGGAATTTCACAGCATCATATTTTGTGACATTTTGTCAACAGCTTTTCAATGCGCTTTAGAAACTTACCCAGATGCATAAGACATGCGGTCTGCCCGCAACGCTCGCATGATACAGAGCCGTTGCAAGGAGGTCTTGTTCTTCCATTCACCGGGGAGCTTGTCCCTCTCTGGCGCTTCCCCGTCGGTGTACTTCTGCCATCTGGTGTATGTATCAGTAACGTAACCAGTAAGAAAATTATTCAACTGAAGGCTAAGAAGGCTTTCTCGAATACGAGCAGGTGAGAATATCAGCAAGTGTCATTCAGCAAGGACCCATTACGAGTTTCGCCGTTTGAAATCGAACTGTTGCCGCCTATTCTCTTCTTGACAGTCAATTGTATTTCTCACGAGAGATTTTCTTTGAGAAATTCATTGATTTGTGACTTTTGTAACAGATATTTCGCTTCATTCATATGCAGGGGAATTGGGTAAGTTTTCAAAGTGGGTGAGCATGTTCAAATATTTCAAGTCAACTGTAGGAAACAGAGAAATGACCAAAGTTTCGGGCCGGTTTGGATTAGAAGGACAATTATATCACATTTTGGAATCATAAAATGTAAATTCTCCATTTGAGGCTAGGCGGCACTCAGCTAGGCTATCTTTAAAAAAGCTCTAACACAATTCTCAGATCTACAAATTAAATGTTACCTTTTAGCAGCCCCTTCAATATCCTTGTCCAAATTCTCAAAGGCGTCCATTTTGGAGAGTGCTATAATGCCGCCCCACGAGTTGTTAGAAAGCCACAGGAAAGGCGACACTTCCGGCGCTACAGCATATTTCAACAGGAAGTCCAACTCTCGAGGGTCCACTTTTCCTTCCGACTGTAACACCTATAATGAATTTCATGTATGTAAATATACGAAACTGGCACACCTTAAAAATAAGTGGAATTCTATCAGTTTGTAATATAAGAATATTCATGTAACTTGAAATTAAATGAATCTAAAGGCTCTTTCAACTAAATACTATAGGTGTACTAGTTTTTAGTAGGTACTATAGAAAGGACCAAAAACGCTTATAAACAAATGGTCCTCATCTGAACTGCCCCTACGACAGAACCGTACCTGTAACGTAATAAGGAACAAGAACACAAGCTTGTCCCTCTCAAACAATCCCCTGCTGGTGTACACGAAGACAGAGAACGTGATGCTGTCCAACAGGTTTCTGACGCGGCCTTCCAGCTCGTCGGCCGGTTCGGCCCGAGCCAACGCGTCTTTGAACACGACGCTGTAGGCTTTCAGAGAGAACTGGTACATCGGATTGATCTTGTAGATTTCGTTGAGGATGAAGTAGAGCAGGGAAGCCCTTGAAGCTGCGCGTCTGTACACAATATAATAAATGTGTATTCTTAAATGAAATACAATATACCATGGAAAATATGAAATATAACTGATATAACAAAGAGGCCTCGTGTTGGTTATGGGTTGGATAGAGATATACGATGACATGCACAGACGCCCATTGGTTATGTTCTTTGTAAATTTATAAACCAAGCTAGCAATAAATTATACATATAATAAATTATGACGATTTGTTAATGAAATATAAATCAGACAAGTATGCCAGTCAGCAACTAATACCAACCAAAAGGCGTACTTACCTATATCTTTCACGAGCTTCGTCAATCTTCACAGACGTCACTTTACCCTCTTCGACCTTGATTTCGATATCGGCTGCGGTCTTCTTGGTGGTTTCCAAGTTGATGACCAGAGCCGAATCGCTGAGGATGTCGGGACCGGCGGAGGACAATCGTTTCAGCAGATCGTCTTCCAGCGTCTTCAGCGTAATTTTGAAATCGTTCTGTTGTTTGGTGAGACCGGCGCGCAACCTCTCCAAGTCAGGCCTTTCAGCTTTCACTACTTCACCGAGCAACTGTTCTTCTAGACTTTAATCAAAATGACAAAAACGTGTTGGAAATAGTGTCGATAATATCAAAAATTTGCAAGCTATCAACTTTAATAAGAAAAGGTTATAATATCGAACAAGCAAGCTTGCATAAAAAATAATTAAATTTCCATAATAGTGATTAGATAGATAGAGAGCCAAGAACAAACATTACTATATCAATGTATTTAAATTGAAGTGATACCCTCACGATCTCATCACTCTGCAGTGGTCATTAATACTTTATTGACCTAATTAGCTAGACAAAGTTACCCTTTCTATATAAATATCGTGTAAACAGACCCATCTCTGGTAACAGTAAAGTTGATGAGCGTGCACTGCGCCTGCATCTCAGGCTGGTAGTGGGGATTGGCCAACTTAGTCTGAATTATGAGACGGAAGTTCACGTGGTAGTCTATTTCTCTGTCACCGATCTGAAATATTGTTATATATAGTATTCATTCCAAATAATACAGTACTACATTTATCATACATTAGACTGTCAACATTTTTTCCTACTTTCATGTATTTTATTTTTTGTTATATTTCTTTCATGTTATATTTGAATGATAATGACTAAGATCGGATAACTCTAGGACAGAGAAAGAGTGACATGAATGGGTTCATACAAAAAATCTACTGATGTAAAGCAAATCAGGAATGTATCAGGAATGTCTGAATTGGGAAGAGGCTCCCAAGAAAGGATGTCGGAAGACACCAGAGCGTTAGCGTAAGATTGTTAACTGGAGAATGCAGCTAGCCAGCGAGCATTTGAATATGCCCACCACGCGTCTCCTCCTGATGATTTCGTTCACCAGAAGGTACGTAAGGCTACGTAAGGCCGGCTGTTCACATCTTACGATGAGCGTAAGATGTGAACAGCCGGCCTTACGTAGCCGCCACTTCTGTAGCAGATATGTAATGGGGTGTTAAATCCGGTCATATCAACGGCAGACTAGTTTGAGACAACGAGGAGGTTGGTAATAGCTACGTGTTGGAGTGATAATATGTATTTGGAATAGCCAAAATGTATAAGTATAATGAAATAGTGAATTATGTATAAGTATAAAGTTATCTTCCATTACTAAAACTACGTTGGTATTTCAGACTTACCTTCAACACTTTCCCCTTGCGGATAAGCACGCGGCCAAGCAGAGGTTCGAGGACAGCGTCCACGTTCTCTCCGATATTCTCCAACAGAACCACATCACCGTTACTGACGGCGCGTTCGATCATATCCAGATAGTTGCGCTGCGTCAGACGAATGGTGACGAGGAAATCCCCGTATTTCGACTTTATCCACTTTATTCCTTGCCTGCAAATGAATCAGTCAACACAGCGATGAAATACAATCCCTTATGTTTTTGGTCACCGAAAGATCGAATACTTTCTCCGATGTTCTCAATACCACATCACTGTGACCCTGCCGGCGCATTATAGCTCAACATACTCGATATACAAACTGTAGCTAAGTCAAAAACTGACATGGGAATACTCCTATTTAGACTTTGTTACTGAATATATGCGAGCCAAGTCGGATGATTTCCCCGCGTTGTCTGTTTTTTAAATAGTCTCGAATGCTTAAAAAATTGTTATGCCAATTTATTCTGCTAAGATTGACGGAAGGTATCGATAAAGTGCGAAGATCTAGTCAATTAAATTCTACTTGTCCACCCATCCGAATTTTGACTAAAATGGACCAAGTCGCTTCATAAGACTTAAAAATGAAAATATTGGCACTTGTTCATTGAATGGAACTGTTCCAAAGCAGATTATAGCAGTATTCATGAATTTCGGTTATACTGACAGTTGCGGGTCGATCATAAGCGGCCACCGCGCGGAGTTGGTCAGTATGGTCGCATTCTCGGTACTCATGGTGTCAGTGGGCAGGCCCTCGTTGTTCCAGCAAGCAACCTGAGCGTCGTCTGTCAGCATTGAAAGCGGGTCCAGACCTTCCGTTGTGTCAATTTTCGGCTGAAATATATACAATATATGAATTAATATAATGTTTTGGTTTGGTTCCGGATCCTTATTTTTTTTTGTTATAGGTCCACTTAACTGGACGTAACACTGTAACATTAAGGAGTTGCAAACATAGATTTTAATATAATAAAGTGTACGGCCTTCTAGAAGTGGACACTGCATGCATTATAATGATAATACGCTCTACTTAGAATAAATTTATTATTAAATTTATTAGTTAAAATTATGAATTAAAAAGAAAAAAAAACTGATAAAGAGTGAGACCAGAAGGGCAAAAAGGTTAGGTGTATATACACAAATACTCTAAACCAAAAGCTGTCTCTTAATAGAGAAGACAGATGTACAAAACATATCTAGCTCTTGACAATATATGGAACACATTCTATACAATGAAGCATGCTGACCAAAAGTAGACCTTATGATTATGACCTATGAATTTCATTATTATTATTATTATTATTATTTTTTTGTTTATTTTATATGCCTCGTATACCAGCGCCATTAAAAGTACATCAAATTTCATAACGGTCACGAGTACCGCACCGTGCATGTGAAACTCTTCACTTTTCCATTCCTCATGGTTTTTAGCCTCCCATCAATAAGTAATAGGCATAAAATACACTAACATTAGTTTTCCCTAGCGTAGGCACCCAGTCATCGTACATGAGCTGTTGTCTATACCGCCGCGTGAAACATCCCACGTACGATATGAACGCAGTCACCAGCAGAACGTCACCAGGTAACATTTTACCGGATTCCTTGAGATTCACCACTGTTGCTGACCATCTGGAAGCATTCAGCCCTTCATGATTATAAGGCATTATCACCCGATGAGTGTCAAGTTTTGGTCTGAACATCAGAGTCATCAGAGTTGAACGCTGACTTTGAATTAGCTCGAACCGATACAGTCGTCATGGTGCTTCGGTTTCCTTATTCACTAAATTACATTAACAGGCCATTTTTTTAATTCAATGGAATAAAGCTTCTCTATTGTCTCCACTACAGCAGAAATAGAAGTTAGTTATGGCGACGATTCTAGATTCTATCTCTGAAGTTGGCTGCAAAATATTTTGTCGTACGTCGCAGGAGACATAGAAAAAGACAAATAGACAACTTTTACGGCTTCCAACTTCTAGTTGCCAAGATCCACCGCGGCAACAGTATTATCGAAAAGTGATGAGAATATCGCCGCTATCCCATAAATATCTCTTAATCTCTTTAATTAATATCTCTGCTACTTGCATATCACCGTTAAATCCAGCAAGAAACCAAAAAATAAGTTCAATGCATACAAAACTTGACTTCCAATTGGAATTGGAATTCCATTCCATACCTGATTTTCTCAGAAGCCAATCCGTTAACCAATCGATTAGCCAAGTCGATAGTCGCATTAGTAGCGTCAGCCTCCGCCTGGCATTTCATCTTTTCATTCACAGCTTCTTGGAACGCTTTCATCAACACGCCCAGTTTCTCTTCTAGTTCCTGTCACACAAAATAAATATGGTCCGACTTACTCTACTAGCTTTCGCACATCCCACTTGGCGATGTGACGTGACACAAGCGCCCCTTTTTATGCGTGCGGCGCATACAATTGCTGAATAAAATAAAAATTTTACAGAAGATCGTTATATGTCACTTAATTAGTACTACTTGTTAACACAGAATCGTAATTCCACCGCTTTTTATAAATCTTGAAACCCTTAAAAATATAAATTAAAATTTAAATAAATATTGGTTACATTTCACAGAGCACCATCTATCCACTAAGTAAGCTATGCATAGCTTGTGTCATGGGAAACAGATAACTGATATAATACTTGTATACTTTTTTGTAAATACATATTGACCCCAGCTACAGAACAAATATCTATATTCGCTGGTGAGAGTCGAACCCACGACCTACATAGAAGGCAGGTTACTATCAACTGAGCTGTGAGGCCAGTTAATCATACCCTTTATCTTCAATTTAGTCAAAACGAGGTGACATTCAGATATCCAAAAAGGTAGATTACATTAGCTATGCTATCATTACAAATATTTCAATATAATTCTGTTTTTGGTGTTGTTACCTTAATTTGATCAGTAAGGAAGGACAGTTTGTCTCTAGCTGCTTGTAACTCAGCGTTAGCCGCATTCAAAGCTCGTCGTTTAGGCTCCACTACTACGTATACGTCATAGAATTTGACGATATTGACGACCCACGAGCAAAGACCTGCGGCGGCAGCCGACTTGGCCATTATGAACTCCATCGTGAATTCTGGATTCTTGATGTACGGGAACACTGCCTGAAATTATTTATGGAATTTTAAAACCAACGAATTGAATTTTATAACATCAACAACATTTTATATATTGTAGATAAATAGCAATCTTTTCTAATTTGTCAAAATTTGTTTTTTTCCACATTTAATCAGCCTACCGAAAGTCAGTAAGAAATTAACGAATTTGTAATATATGCGGGCCTTTAGAAATTCATAATCCTAGAAAATTAATTATGAAGAGTATGCCGGGGTCCTAAAAGCTGCTTCGTACCTTGATGACGTCAGGGTGAATGTTTTCTTTGTCGTAGTAAATGAGATCATTTAGAAATTGGTCGACCTTTGCCATCATCAACTGTAAACCAAGGGAATTAACAAATTATAAAAAAAGACATATTCCGTTCTACGGCACAGAATGAGATGCACGAAAACGTTACCTATCATTTTCGAAATCTATCGAAATATTATTACTCCCTTTGCGCCTGGACATGTTGGTTTTAGAAATTATTACGATAACACTAGATATGGCGATATAAGAAGGCAGTAGTGGTCCACTGTGGCTTATTCCTATTTTCGCTTCGCTATGAAGGTATAAAAAGGACCCTACGTCATCGAAGACTGTTTCTATAAAATTACCTTTGTATCTTCCCGTTCGCCTTTATTCTTCCTATAAGGACTACATTGCAATGAGATTCTTGTTCGAGGTGTAGATTCTCGAGGACTCGACTTTGTGTCTTCTTCATAGAAGAGTCTAAGGATATGAGACATTACCTTACACGCCTTCCATGACCTATCCTTAGGTATCTTCCCCTTCTTAGCGAAGAGCACTAGAACAGCCGCGGTGACATTGACCACGGCGTCTGGCGGGGAACCAAAGGATTTCAACTCGGTGAGATTGTTCTTGTTGAGTGTATTAAGAGCCTCCTGTGCGGCCATTAGCGCAGGCTCAGCTTTCGCGAGGTCGTCCGCGCATATCTTAGCCTTTATCGTGACGTCTTCTTCAATTACTTTCACTTTCTTTTCCTCCTCCGCAGCTGAAAAACAAATATTATGTATTTTTTTATGTGAACATAATATGACCCATTAAGATGGCGTCTTTCGTGCGTGACATCGTGTCTCGCGAAAATATATAGGAAATATGGAACTTGTTATAGAATATGTAGGAGCGATTTTTAACGAATAACATTACAAATTAAATACGGAAGTGTCTAGTATATATGCAATTCGTGATTTTCAAAGTAATTAATGGTAAAATAAGTACTGACCGCGCCCGAAATTGCGTAACTTCGGTGATCGGACGAGAACCGGTGTTTTCAACGTGGTATGCACGTTGGCAACAGATAAATTACGGAACAAAATTCTGTAAATTGGCAATACAAAATAAAACTTGGTAAAAAGCCAACATCACGCGGTGTTCCCAGGCGGTCACCCATCCAAGTACTGACCGCGCCCGACGTTGCTTAACTTCGGTGATCGGACGAGAACCGGTGTTTTCAACGTGGTATGGACGTTGGCAACAGCTCAGATGAATTACGGAACAAAATTCTGTGAATTTGCAATACAAAATAAAACTTGGTAAAAAAGCCAACATCACGCGGTGTTCCCAGGCGGTCACCCATCCAAGTACTGACCGCGCCCGACGTTGCTTAACTTCGGTGATCGGACGAGAACCGGTGTTTTCAACGTGGTATGGACGTTGGCAACAGCTGAGATGATTACGGAACAAAATTCTGTAAATTTGCAATACAAAATAAAACTTGGTAAAAAAGCCAACATCACGCGGTGTTCCCAGGCGGTCACCCATCCAAGTACTGACCGCGCCCGACGTTGCTTAACTTCGGTGATCGGACGAGAACCGGTGTTTTCAACGTGGTATGGACGTTGGCAACAGCTGAGATGAATTACGGAACAAAATTCTGTAAATTTGCAATACAAAATAAAACTTGGTAAAAAAGCCAACATCACGCGGTGTTCCCAGGCGGTCACCCATCCAAGTACTGACCGCGCCCGACGTTGCTTAACTTCGGTGATCGGACGAGAACCGGTGTTTTCAACGTGGTATGGACGTTGGCAACAGCTCAGATGAATTACGGAACAAAATTCTGTGAATTTGCAATACAAAATAAAACTTGGTAAAAAAGCCAACATCACGCGGTGTTCCCAGGCGGTCACCCATCCAAGTACTGACCGCGCCCGACGTTGCTTAACTTCGGTGATCGGACGAGAACCGGTGTTTTCAACGTGGTATGGACGTTGGCAACAGCTGAGATGAATTACGGAACAAAATTCTGTAAATTTGCAATACAAAATAAAACTTGGTAAAAAAGCCAACATCACGCGGTGTTCCCAGGCGGTCACCCATCCAAGTACTGACCGCGCCCGACGTTGCTTAACTTCGGTGATCGGACGAGAACCGGTGTTTTCAACGTGGTATGGACGTTGGCAACAGCTGAGATGAATTACGGAACAAAATTCTGTGAATTGGCAATACAAAATAAAACTTGGTAAAAAAGCCAACATCACGCGGTGTTCCCAGGCGGTCACCCATCCAAGTACTGACCGCGCCCGACGTTGCTTAACTTCGGTGATCGGACGAGAACCGGTGTTTTCAACGTGGTATGGACGTTGGCAACAGCTGAGATGAATTACAGAACAAAATTCTGTTACATTTTCATAAAAAAATTGAACAAACAAAATGAATTATACAGAACAACATTCTATGATATGTTCACTAACCTAATTGTTAAAAAAACAAATTGTTGACGATTAAGCATTAGTAAGCACCACCGCCAGCTACAATTAACAAATTGAAATAACAGCGGAAATGAGTACCATGGAATTTAATCGTTTTTTTTTAATAATAATTTAATGTATCTACTGTTTGTTTCGTGCTCTATGTCGACAAATAAATATATTTTCTTTCTTCTTTCTTTCTTTCTTATTTATATCCACATAAGTAATATCAAAACATAATGTCTGACATAAGCCAACATGCAAACCATTAAGAACCGGGATTTCTATGTAACATGGACCTTGTAGTCAGCGACATGGGAGCCGAAATGATCACACACACAACTTCTGTATCTGACGCATACCAATACTTTCCACCTCTTGCTGCTCATATCTTACCGAACGCTTTTTCTTTCGAAACTTTTTCACTCTCAGCTCCCACTACTTCAATGAGCGCCTCAGCATTTCTATTCTTTTCCTTCAATATTATCTCTTGTTCTGCCAAAGTGACCTAAAATTACACATGAGGTTCATTCTGTCATCTAAACTACAACTACAAAGCAGGATACAAAATATATTTCAAGTAATTCTCAATCACGTTTGCGTGATATTTTTTATGTGACAAGGTTAGGAAAAGAGCAGATGGCTCACCTGGTGTTAAGAGGTAACGGCTGCCGTTAAAAACATAGTATTATACCGTAACCGCCCGTTACTATGAGACGTGAAGGCGGAATGTCTCATGTGCCAACCACACCACGGCAAACAGCAACGCAAATTCATTACTGCTAGGTGGCAGAAACGGACATGGTGGCAATACTTCCCCAGATGATAAAGCATAAGATATACTGCTACAAAACTGTGTGCCGTAAGTAGATGGCGTGTCCAATACTGTTATCATAACTTTAAGATCACCTAGAACACGCCCATGGTATAACAACTCTATTATATTTATAGTCAAGATTATGACGACCGTTTAATCAGAAAATCGCTCAGTTATAAATGCCACCAATGGTCTCACGTCCAACAAACCTAATCGATCTGACATAAACTGCTCTGAAAGGGCTGAAATTCAGCAACAACGCCACAAAATACCTTCAAAACAGAAACATCAGCAGCACACGAGGCCAGCTTCTCCAATCCATTCTCGAGTCTCAGTATCATCATCTTCAAGTTTTTCGTTTTATCGTTGAGCAGTTTGCTGTAGAGAGCGATTTGCTCGAGGAATGTCTTGGGCGTCGTGTAGTTGTACCGTTTTTCATTTTGGAAGTACACGGACGACATCTGGTTCACACTTTGATGGACGTGAGACATGAAGTTGGACACCGGTTCGACTAGATCAGCCTGCAATTGAATATAAAAGATTTGACCTTCATAAAAGCTATCTTGTTTGCGTTCGACTTAAAATCTTGGGTGAGTAATCTTATTAGAAGGTGGCATCATGCAACACCTTGAATATGAGCGGCTCTCAAGTTATTCTATTCTATTCGAGCCATGGGTTTTCTCGAACCAGTGTGGTGAAAGGATTTTAAGGCGCCTCAAAGTGGCTCCTTTCGTGCACTTGACACATGTCTTCGAATTCACATGGCTCTCAAGTGAGACTGCTGAACCTTGCTGTAGATGTAAATATCGGAGTCGGATTCTGCGTCGATAGTGAGCCAGCATTAGCATAGTCCGCTAATTGTATATTATGCAACCTTAGAGTGTGGCGGCCACCAACGCCCTATCAAAAAAAGTAAAATTTATTCCAACTTAAGATTTTATAGGTTTCCAAGCAATCAATTCCTAGTTACTACATACATTTTTGGCTACTTGTTATAACCGTACCTACCCGCGGTAAGAATATATGTAGTTGAAATTAACCTTAAAGTACCTTGGAAGAAAAAGATTTACCGGCAAAGACTCGACTTCGGATATGAACCGCTTGGAGACGGATCGCAACGCCTCCCGCGGCCACTCGTGGAACCAGTTTATAGCGGTGCAGTTGACCAGCGAGGGGAACTTGCGCGCGCGCACCCTCAGCGTCGCGCCCACAGGGGAGAAGCATAACACAACCTGCGACAAAATATACGGGGTAAGTGAGTCGCCACCTAGCCCCTAACTAAGCAAAGCTTGTAATATTGGAACTATAAATATGTGAGGAACCTGAACTGATGATATAGGAGGTGATACCTACTCTTTTATTTAAATATATATATTAAGCAATGCCAGGCGCGATCAGCACTTGGAAGGATGGACACCGCGTGATGTTAGTTTTTTATTGAGTTTGATTTTGTATTGAACATTCTAAGAATTATGTTCTATAATTTCTAAACACCTATCGCCAACGTCCATACCACGTTGAAAACACCGGTTCTCGTCCGATCACCGTGATCTGTGAGACCAATCGGCAAGATATCTACCCGGCTTCGTGAAGGGATCATACAGTAAGAAGCGTGAACACTCACCTTTAGCATCGTTCGCACGCGATTGATGAAGAATCTCCAACAGTTTTCACGAGTGTCGGGAACACCAGAGGCTTTAGTCTAGACGAGACAGAAATAAAATTTGATAAGTTTCGCGCCACTGTAGGAACTCTGTACAGTGTATTACTATTTGTATCGTTTATTGTAATTTGTATAGTTGTATTACTTATTTTTTTAATTACTAATAAAAAATAAAGGTTTATTGTCGCTTCTTCCCCATGGAGGTGCGGATAGCGTTAGAACACGCGTCAAACAGCAACAAGTACGCGTAACCTTATATTTTGAATATTAGTAACTGACTTTTCCATTCCAAGGCATTTTTATATTATATTCTATTTGAATCACTAGCTGAGTTTATTGATACCTCTCCTCTAACTCCATTAATGATGTTCTCTATCTCGTCGTCCGCCAACAGTTCGGGTATCTCCCCGGAGGCGAGCAGGTCGTTGATCAGCACCAGGAACCGCTCGTCGGCGACCTGCGCGTCCGTCATCAGGAACACGTTGCCGATGTTCTTCAGACCCGCCTTTATGTACAGACCGGCTGCAACACACCCGACACACCCGACACAGTCACCTACCTAGTTACCTACTATTTTATACAAAGTTTTATTTATACACTGTTAGTACCGATGATTGGAGATAAAAAGTAATTGAATTTTGCACAGTTCCAGTTCCCCAGAGCTGAAATTATGATTTTGATGATAATTTATGTTTAGTTCATCTTAGTTTAGGTCTCAGTGGTCACGATTTGCAAAACATGAATCTTGTTTTTGTACTATTTAAATATGACAATAAAATATTATTATTATTATTATTATCTGTTCCTCGCGGTGAATAAGTCATGCCACGGGAACATTGCACTTTTCCAGAATCAAAGAAGCCTATGTGTTATTCCAGGATATAAGCTATCGTGGTACCAAATTTCATCCAGATCCGTTCAGCCGTTTGAGCGTAATGCGCATAAAACCAGTCAAAATTTCCAAAATTGATTTTTTACCTTCTTTTACTTGTACCTAACGTATACCAGTTATTTATTAGAAATAATATTTAATGTACACACACGGCATGTCTACGATTTCATGATATGAATAGATAAATCCATTTTATACAAAATACTCAGTTGTAAAAAGTAAAACAAAGTACAATAAAGATATTGCACGATATAATTTCATTTCTTTCAAAACGATATGAAATAACAATATAATGAAGGTGTATTACCAAAGTTACGTTTGTTAATCCTATTTCCACCGTATTTTAGAATTCCGACTATATCGTCCGTCCATCCTTTGTCTGTTCTACCTTTACCAACGCATTTATTATATTTATATTTTGTTTGGATTATTTACGTCTTTATAATAGGTTCTTAAGGACAGGTTAATAATACCTGACCGGAATACAAGAGTCCTTTTCAACTATACTACACTTCCAACTTTCCTTTTAAACCTTCCCACTAAGCCTCCAAGTACATTTTAGAGCCCTAAAATATGCACCAACTGAGCTTTTTCAGATATATTCAAAATAGCTTACCTAGATCTACTTTAAGATCGTTGATGCTGTATCCCTTCCTCAGTTGTATCTGGAACACTTCGAGTGAGGATATGAAAGCGCTAAGTCTAGACAGGGATTGTTTTCCCGAACCGCCCACGCCAACGAGCAGCGCGTTGCCTCTTGGCGCTTCCAAGATGCGGTTTATTCTGCAACATAAATAAAATATAAAACATAAAATTCAATCTGTCTGTGTTTTTCTGTTTTCATTCGGGAGGGAGATAAAAAGATGCTTGAAACTAAATGTAGTTTTAGTTGTCAACAAAGTCACCAGAAGTGGACCACTCTGTAGTCATTACATTAAACTAATACTTGTCCACACTCCAGAGATAACTCTCAGAGCGAGACGGATACTGTTTAGTTTTGTTTGGTAACAATAAAATTGACACCAATTACATAATTTTTTGGCAGAACATACTCGATACATAACCAACTATCTGCCTTTGTGAGAGTTGCTCTCATGTTTCTCATTACAGAAGGAATCCTAAATCCTAATATGAGTTGAAAGAATAGATTTTATTTTTATTATTATTTTAACTATATCACCGTCAGCAGTTGTATTGTATATCCTGTCCATCCAAAGGTTGCCTGGAAGAGATCGCTTTAAGCGATAAGGCCGCCCATTGTACCACTGTCGTCTACAGCAGTATATTTGTTTTTTATTTGTTTATTTTCACTTAAGGTGTACAATAAAGTTATATTCTATTCTATTCTATATTCTCTAAGGCTCTGCACTCTGCGACTCAGTTTTAGCGCATGAAATACACATAACACTCCGCTGCAAGGTTGAAAAAAATTAAAACTGAGCAGGCCAATTAATTTATTAATTAACTCGTTATTAACTAACGTTTTTTGGATGAAAATCGATGACGTGAGAATATGCAGAGATTGGCCGATATAATTATATGTTCAAGTTGAAAAAATTCACCTGCAAATATGGTACATGGCATCATCGAAGAGCACAAGGTTCATGGTCGCCACAAGGTCGTTGTAGCCCGACAGCGATTCGTCAAGCAGTTTCTTAATCTGCGGCCAGTCTCGGATGGGGAAGTATTTCGGATCACCGATGCCTTCCGCGAAGTGGCAGTAGATGAGGGGCTTCTCAAATACTATGTTCTCATCGTAATCCTGCGGGAGAAAAGATAAAATGTACAGTACGGACAAAAAACGAAAAAAATGTTGTTTTGGCATACGTACCGTGTATACATCCATATGAACTTAGTAAAAAGCGGTTATTTTAATATTACAAACAGACACTCCAATTATATTTATTTGTATAGATTTTCGATAAAATATAAACAAGCCAGAGTGAACCAAAACGTTAATCAGTGTTTTAAATGATCAAAGAAAGGGTATATACCTCGCAATTCTTCTTAATGACCTCCATAATGAGTTTCTGGAAGGCCTCGTTGTCCGCCGAGTCGACCATCTTGTCGGAATAGACGCGCGTGGCTTCATGCATCCACAGCCTAATCAGCTCTGACTGCAGTTTGATGGCGTCGCCGGTTGTGAACAGGATACCCTGGTAAATCAAATTATTGGGTTTTGAATTTCATTTCAATGTATACAGGATGTAATAAGTCCACTCCTGAAATCGAACGTATCTTGTAATGCAGAAAACGTAACCGGTTTCTATAGAAATGTGTCCTGTCTGTTGTAATACGGAACTACTGTCGTACGGTACTGACTGCACGAAATATCGTTTTTATAAACCGCTGAGCCCTTAAAGTGTTAGGAGATAAATTATGAGCTCGCATAAACTAAATGCAATTGAAAGATCAAAATATTCATTATACCTAATTATTATACACGATTAAAGGAATGTACGAAACGTCCGATCGATTACCAAATTATATTTGACCTTGTTTGATGGTTTCTGTGATACAAGCCCGAGATATAATGTAGTAGCCTTCTAAGTCTTCTTTACAAAAAAGACAAAACCTTTTGCAATTAACTTCGGAGTAGCCAACATCCATTAATAGAACTACATTTCTAACTTTCGGAAGTAAACCTTTAATAATGTAATTGTTTGTTTTATTACCTGGAAGATGTTGGACAAGTCTCGCAAGTTGAATATATAGTGGAACTTGATGGCAGTCGGTAGGAACGACGAGGACAGCTTGTTGTGAAGCGCTAAGGCAGCGTTGACCAGCGGGTCCGCGTACCGTTGCACAATCAAACCGAACTTGTTCAGGGGATTGTTTAGGTGTTGCGAGAGGATCTGCTTGTAGATGTGGATACATGCGTCCAGAGCTGGAAAACTGTACACATAGCAAACAAGATATTAGTTATATAATTAATAATTATAAAGTTAATTTCATAATTGTACCCCGGGTATTATTCACGTACATTTAAAATAAAAGACCATAGAGCCAAGGAACAGCGATATACTTTTAAGGATGTAAGGTCTATCTACAAGCTTCGTAAAAAATATATCAATACCAATACAAATGTGCTTGCATTTATCTATTCGATTTCATCAGTCTGATCGGTTTATATAAATTTATTACTAAAAAAAGACATGCGTTAGATAGCGACCCTTCCAATGTATTTAAGTTATTCAAACGGCTAAAAGTAATTTTGAAAAATATATTTACGTAATTATGTTTTAAATAAATTGAGTTTTATTTTTTTTATCATCACACTATATATTATTCAATATTTCTTTTGTTACCACAGTAATGTCTCATATTGATAATAGTTACCTAACAGCGAAAGTGCAGAAATGCCTCTGTAGCCTCGGATCGATGGTGAAGGAACCGGCCGTCGGATTCATGCACGCCACGAACATGCAGTTCGATATATCTTTCAGCGATAGTTTTTGTCTGTCGTACCTGAAACCATCGTGAGGTAAACCTGAGTATTTTATCGAAGGGTACGTAGTGTGTGTAGAATACATAATTATATGACTTTTTACTCATTATTATTAATACATTTATGAAGTATGAATGGACCAAATTTGGTGTAGTAAGCGAGAGTCATAATATCACATCACAACAACATCATAACGCGAAACATAAAAGTTTAAAATTTTAAACTAAAATGCAAAACGATCCCAATCTATATTATATTAAAATTATATATATATTAGTATCTCTTAAAGCTGACTCAAACTATTATAAAGGGGGACAGCGCGTACGCAGTCCCCACTACCAAAAATAACGCACCCGAGTTATCCACATTAGGGATAATCGCAGAGGTCAACCCGACCGCAGTGCAATGGTCAGGCCTCGCTCTGGGGGAACCGCCTTCATGATCACGGTGTCCCCTGTGCCAGGTAAGTATGATTTCACAACAGCATTCAGCGGTACTCATCTAAAGCCGCGGGTTTTCGTCATCGCGATTCAGGATTTCACTTTACCCAGCGGCGCCATCTAGTTACCAAGTGACTAACTAACGAGTCAGCGGTTCCGTATGTCCTGTCCACCACTCACCGACATCTTTAGAAACAGTTTTAAATTATTTAGGTAATAATCTTGAATGAACCACACTAACCAATGTTTATAGTCCATGAACTGTCGTATAAGTGTATGTGGCTGCACGGTTCCATATGTGTCGACCTCCGGCATATTTAGATCGTCCACAAAGTAGATCATGAACTTGCTACCGGGTGGACCGAAGTTGCGGCCAGACTTTTTCTCAAGTGGCTTCTCAAGAACTCTCTGCATCATTTCTGCGAAAAAAACAAAATTTAGAGGATCAATTTAACTTAAATATTCTTTAGAATTTTGTAGATGTATCATCAAGCTGTTTTCGAACCTATTCTCTTTGTTAACTTCTCAGCAAATAACACCAACTATTCAATTTACCCCTCTCGTTAAAATACGTCTAAAATCTCACCCGATGTTGTATAGAAGTTGAAGGGCACGTTGGTTGTTGCATAGGAGTCGGGCAGGGAGTTCAGTTTGGCCGCCATGCTGACAGTTTTGCCACTGCCGGCGCTGCCGACTAGCATTACTGGCTTTTGTTTTGTGATCAACAAGTCCATGAAGAATCTGATGCGAGTGGTTTCCGATGTTGATACCAGACAGGACTGAAAAGTTGATGTAAGTAAATTAATATTCATCCCTTCTCTCTTTCAAGGTTTGAAGTAAAAGTTATGACCAATGTTTACTTATTTTGTATTGTTGGAATTTATAGGTCAGAGAATATATTTTTATGTCTCGGTGATTGTGTCATGCGTAAAGCTTTTAATTCGAATCCCTCGTAAGAATAAAATATCGTTACAATTCACCCACTTGTAACGGTAAATCAGGATCCAACTCGAAGCTCTCCACCTTCTCCGACCAAGGCAGCATTTTCTTCGTCTCGGAATCAATGAAGAAACTGAACACGTTTCCAGTGGACGGGAATTTTATCTGCTTGAATTCGTTGCAAAACCACTTGCTGAATTCGTTGCGCCAGTCGACCAGTTGATCTTGGAACAGTCCCGATCCGAAGCCCCATACGATGGCGAAAACGAAGTAAGTTTCATACCTATAAGTGTAATTCAACGGTAAATATTTATTTTACACGATAATAAACGTACATTAAAAATTTGACAAAATTAAATAGTTGAATTAAATTTCAGAAATTTCTTCCTCTTTTCTTTGTGTAAATTATAACTTGTTGAAAATTTTGTAAGTAGGTAGTAGGCATGATGTTACATTTCGAAAATATTGTTTATTCATATGATGTGTACAATATTAGGGTTAGCAGATTTAGTGAATTAGACGTGTGCGACTTAGCTTTGGCACATGCCAAATATCAGAATACAATACCTACCTACCTAGTTTATTTATATGGTTTGTAAATCGTTGTCGTAATTAAACAATAAAAAAAAAGATAATTTCGCTTTTTAAGACTGCTTGGTACAAATAAGACGATCTTCAAGGAATTACGTAACTTTTGCTTATGTTCTTATCAAGTGCATACATGTATAAATTTTACACTGAAATTGATGGACACTGACTGAAACATAAGTTATCAAATCACCAAACTGACCTCGACGTCACGAATATGGTGTTAATTTCACAGGCAAGAATAAGCTTAACCAAAGATACATCTGATGGTACATAATAAAGCATAAAAATATCGTAAAACACACAGCCGTGACTATATAATATACAAGTACAGTGTTGACGATTATATCATGTTTGTCATATATCATACTAAAAAAAAACTTGCTAACTCCTAAGGTTAGTATGAAGTAAAAAATGAATTTCTATCTACTTCAGTTTACTTCAGCCAGTTAGTTAGTTAGGCATAATTGCGACTCACCACTCCTTTGGGCAGTCGGTGGGAAGCAGTGTCTTATTAAGGAAGCACTCGAGCAAGTAGCAAGTGAGCTGAATCTGCTGCAACTCTGTCAGTGGTGTGATCCGCTTGTATTTCCTGCACGACTCAAGCAGGGACGGAATGTACTTGTCGAACATTACTGTCAGCATCGCCTTCTCGGATTCGTCGTCGCGCGTCGTGTCTATCCAAGATGCGACGAAACTGAAATTATGAACCTTAGCTATCATCCCTCATCGTTATCAACTAGAATCAGTTCATAATGGATGATAATTGATACTACAACTATCTAACTGATGACATCATATTAGGTCTTCAACTAGTTTTTCATCTCAACGTTAAATTCAACATGTGACCTGGTATGTTGGTGTGGTGAACATTACATACATACATCTACACCTGGCCTCAAATTAAACATAGCTTGTACTATGGGAACCAGACAACTGATAGAATAATGATAAATACTTTTATTATAAATACATAAATATCTTACTAATATAAATGCGAAAGTTTGGGTGTATATTACTCAACACGTCAGAACGGCTGAAGGAACTGATCTTATAGAATGTGTCCCGGAAAAATTTGCGGTTATTGTGGATGACTTATTCACCGCGGGTAACACCGCGAGGCGCAGCTAGTAATACATATTGCAAAACAAGACATAGAACAACCATCTACGTTCGTCAAGCAAATGTTTGTCCTGGGTGGGAATCGGAACCCACGTCTTACAGCGCAGAAGGTAGCTTACTACCAACTGAGTTTTAAGGTCAGTTAAAGTTATGGTAAAAAGGTGGGGTGAAAACTGTCTAAAAGGGGGGGGTAATACATACGGATTCCATCCCAAATCTTGTGGGTTGATGTACAGTATACCAGCCCGGGATACAGTAGCAGGGGTGGCAGTGCGCAAATTTGAAATCTCAAAAAGCAATCGCATCGCTTTAGTTAGTGCGATCCGCTCGTTACTGGCCAACGTTAACACCTGGAAAGTATTATCTTTTCTACTAGATAAAATATACATATAATTATTTATAAAGGCATATAATATAGTAAAACAAACTTGTTTTTAAAAAAAAATGTGCGCAAATATATCATAACAATGCTATCCCCGGAAAAAACTCGATTAAAAGACCGTCTATCTGTTTGTTTCATCGAGATTCAAGCAAAATTCTGTCCAATAGGAACTAATTTTAACAAAATATAGCTTTTGGTTCAACTTATAAATACATTAATAATATGAAAAATTTATCGTTGACATGCGCTAAAGACAATTTAATTACCTAGTATATTGTGACGATTCAAAAAAAAAATTTTTTTTTGAGGCTCATTGTTGGTAAACCGTTTCTGACAGTGCCTATTTGATAAAATACTGCTGATAAATTATGCTTGTGAAAGAGAGTGCGAATGTAATTTACCACGTGAGCCCAATATTTTTTGATAGACGTAATTTGCCTCATAACATGCCTATTTTCGCACGTTTTCCTTCACCTGGTAACTTGCACATAATTATGACAAAGTGAAAAATCCATTTTTATTCAAGACCTTTGGATTTAAAGTAAATCTTATTTGCGTCAGAACCATCGACCAAGTAATATAAGTTATTGTGAAAACCGACCTTATTATCATCCATCAACGTGTTCAAACTCTCGATCCACATAGGATCTATATCTCCGTCGAGCACAATCCACTTGGGTCCGTCCCCGGGCATGTTGGCCATGTCCCGCATGATGGTGGAGAAAAGTCCGTCCTTCCACTCGCGGGTCGCCGGGTTGATGATACCGAACAGCTCGTCGTTAGTCACCGCCTTGGGATCCAAGTCGTTGTAGAACGGCTTCAGTTTCAACATTTGATAAGTTTTGTTGAGACACTGCCACACCATGGACTTGCCGGTGCCGGCGAAACCGATGATGAATACAGAGTGTCGCACTGCAAACAACTCCACTAATTGCACCATCTGAAAATTAAGTTAACGGGATCCTGTTAATGTGATAAAGTTACGGAACGTGCAGATCGGCCCGCCTTATGTTGAGTGATAACCTCTGCCCATAATAAGCAATACGACTTGGGTAGAATACAAATCGGTTGACTTGCCCCACTTAGGTACGACAAGACCCAAGTCGCATCGTATATGCTCGTAACACAGACGTGATGATGGAATGTCTCTGCAATTTCATATGCAACAGCAACTTTCAAACCGGAACACAGTAACGTGAATGCATGACTGCTTGACGTCAGAAATAGGTATGGTGAACTCCCCTCCGGTCATTTCCCTGGTAGAAGTAGCATAAGTTCTTATGCTACAGAAATACTGCCGTTTCACTCTTCCTGCGAATTTTACTGGAATAATTTGCTATTACCAATTTTTAGGCTATAAAATGTTTCCAGAACATTTTATATGTAATTATTCCTCTACGGCAGCTTGTTAGGCTTTTAAATGAGTATATTTAATTTTATCTGGCCAATGCCAGACATATCGCTAAATTCATCTTGTTACTATTGGAGTAACAAGAAGAATTTCGCGATACGCAGGCCGTAATCATAAACGAGTCAAGTTTATCCCTATGACCCCTTTAATCGTTTTTAGAGTTTTTGTGTGTCGTCTCAGTTTACTATCTAGTATCTAGTATTATCTAGTAATGTTACAGAGAATACCTTCAATATAAATCCAGGTTCCGGTTGCAGCTTCAACGCTAGGGCCGCGTCGACCAGATTCTTCTCAAAGTCAAAGTCTCTCTTCCTCGGCACGTCTAGCGCCGGGAACAAGTCTCCGATCAGACCCATGAACACGGGAGTATCGTCCGTTACGATCTTCGGAATGTTGAAGTCTCGCAACGCTCGCATCAACACTTGGTCCTCAGGTCTTAGACGATCGCCTCGCTGGGGAAGTAAACATGCTGCAAATGCTGCTTTGAAATGGATATCATCTCTGTGTTGATGGTTCAAAGATGTTTAAAAATATGCGGTACGTGTGTAAAGAGTGCGAAGCGCGACATATATCAGAAAGCCGCGACATAAGTGACATGCGACAGCACTGGTTCCAGCGCAGTCGATTAGTTGGTGTCGCATATCGCGCGTCACATCTAAAAGCCTATCTTATGGTGTAACGTCGATTTAAAGGTAACACAAATTTAGATGCCAATTGAGGGCCACCAGGAATATATTATGATTATTTATTTTACTTTTATAAGGGGTCATTATTATAACAGTCAGTTTTCACGCAAAATAAAATATCATAAAAAATAATAACAATGTGCCTACATGAATACTTGAAATAAGGAGGGGAAAAAAACATGCTACTTTGCTATTTAGAAAAACAAGACTGATGTAATGTTATAGATCTGCAGTAAACATTTTTTTTTCAGCCGAAAATTTTCGGATTCTTTTCTTCGCGACTGTGGCGAAGAAAGGGACAACACAGATCCACCTTAAGTAAGACAGTGTTTGTCCAACACTTCGCCCCTGAGGTCAAACATATCATCGGTGTCACACACTCACACAGATAGAATAGAATAGAATAGAATAGAATAGAATTTTTTTATTTGACACGCACATACATATACATTGAAAATAAAATAAATTGAGTTTTGTTCCTGGCGTGGTCAAATGGGTCTCCGCCTCAGCAAGATGTTACTATAATTATGGTAAGTAATGAAGAACTACTCTAAGCCTAGTAACTCTACATTGTCATGAAAAAAAAGGAAATGCCTCGATGGAATTTTACTTAATTTTACTCATTCAATCATAAGGGGTTTTGAAACGTGCATAAATGTAAGTATAGCATTAAAGCGTAATATTAAATATATTAGATTTAGATGCATTTGATCGATGTCACTAACTAATACTACTCACATCTCCCATGCTAGCCTGCCCACAACAAAATCTATGTTAAACACACTCTAAACACCCAACTCTATTTTATACACAAGTCTTTATAGATTTTCGTTTACCTTCAAAGAGCCAGCCACTACCAGTACAGACTTGATGGCCCGAAGACCCCAATCGTAGTGGTCTTGCTTGGACAGCAGTTCACGGCACAGCATATACAGGGTGATGAATTTTCGCGCCAGCAAGCGGGCCTCTTGGAAACCTTCGGCCACCAACATGATCTCGCAAATGAGTTCGAAGTCAGGCACCACCATTGCACATGGCCTACAGATACAAAATACAAGTTAGGAAAAAAATTACATAAAACAAATATATGTATTTGAAGTCGGGTTACATTGATTTTAATCCAATTAAATTCCTTTAAAAAGATAATGTAATGTCTATTACAAACATCACCATAAACAACTTATAATGTTTACAGTAACAGTAAATAAATTGTTTCTAATAAATATAGAAACTCCCAAGAATTTGAAATCAATTTTGATACAATTGAATTACCTAAACAAAGCCTTCAAATTCTCAGGCAACTCCGTCCTGCCCGCGTAGCCAGGATTCATCGTGATGAACATGCCGACAGTCGATATGAGAGTTATGAACTCCCCCATAAAGTCAAACTTCTTCTTCTTCGCTTTGATGGCGTCTAGGACGCTCTTCACTTGTACCGACACCACGGACAGCACTTCCACCGAGATGCGGTTGAATTCATCGAAGCAACCCCATGCGCCAGTTTGCGCCAGACCTGATATTAGTTAATTTTATATTAGTTGACTCATGTTAGTTAAATAAACATGCATACCTAATTATGGTAGATCATAATAGTACATATTTTTTGTTCAATGGAGACTTGTAAACTGACATAATATAGGTAAATTTTCTTAATATCTGATCAACAGATCACCCATTGTAGCAACCCGTTTGTACATTGTTATTACTCTCTAACAAGTGTTCAGGTTTGTTTACTGGGCATTTGATATAAATACGCAAGTGCAACGCATTGCACCGCCTCCAAAAATGGAACATCTCTTGAGCCTTAGGTTAACCCGGCACACGCACCCTTAAAATCACAACACAGCAAAGCAAGGACAATAACACGAGGTGGTAGAAACGTTAAGACACTCAATATGTACGTCAATATACGTGTCCAAAGTGCACTCTGCCAAGTCTTACACTCTTTATATAAAGAATGAACGTATCTAGTATTTTAAACTGAAGATATACATTCAAACTCAGTTGCTAAGTCACCGTACCCATTTACCAGGAGTCGAATAAGATGGCACAGGACCATCATAATATATTACCTTTGTAAATATTGCCGCAAGACTTGTAGTCCATCTGCTCGGAGCAGTTGAACACGTAGACCATGATGCCGAGCGCTCTGCCTAGATCCTTGGTGGTCTCCGTCTTGCCGGTGCCGGCGGGCCCAGCCGGGGCGCCGCCCATTACTAAGTGAAGGCTCTAAGGGGATTTCAAAATGATTTTGCAAGGACACAACATGGGAAACAGGGCATTACAATAACATTTAATATTTAAATATATTGCATAAATATTATTTTATGCAGCTTGTTTTGAAATGAAAAGTATGAATGACTTGTTACTGTAATGTCATGCAGTTGAGCTACGTTTAACAAGTCAACAGGAAGCCGTGAGTAGTTAAAAATTTAATTACACAAAATTTGACTGAACAGACAAACGAGAAAAGAGAGTTAATAATGTGGTAAAGTAGCCTACGCTAAAGAGACACTATAAATAAAACTAATTTTTCAAAGCGTATTATGATGCTTTCAGAACTTTTATAGGAATCTTATACCTGTATCAGTTAATATCACATCAGGCGGTTAGAAGCAACAACAGCAGCTGTCAGAACTACCCTCGCACATCAGCACTCTCTTGTATCCTCTAACAACTATCCTAGAAAGCTAACGCTGTCATTATACTAGCGTGCAAGAATAAAACTGATCGACCGAGTCCGATAGTAAGGCTTCGTGCAGGATTGACAGAGCTCGGTTCGCTCGAGTAGAAGTGTAAAACAAGAGTATCTATAGTAGCATAATGCTGTAACCTGTGTTAATGTGATGTAGCAGCGATCGGTCAAAGGCGTGATGACAAGTCGCGGCGTGTTGCCCAAATATTCGTAGTCGTAGAGAAACTGTGCGTCGCATATGTTTGCGAAACAGTTGTTCAGATTGCTATCCCACCGGTGTCTGGAAAAAATATATATGTGTAAGATTGATAACGTGCCACCTTGAGAGGAGTAAAGGTCGTAAGCAGACCTACGCCATCTTAACAGATGTCGCATATAGATACACTATTGAAAGAAAGGTGGTACAGAATAGTTTAGGTGAGCTGTCTTTTATATGTGAAAGTTGACACAATCGAGTGGTAAATAAATAAGTATTGAAGGATATCTTACAAAACGTCATCTAGCCTCAAACTCAGCATACTATGGAAACTAGACTACTGAAAGAATACTTATTCATTTACTTTTTATAAGTAAATATATATACTAACACCCAGGCACACAATAAAACAACTATCTTAGTCACACAAATGTTTGTCTTGGAGAAGAATCGACCCTACAACCTAAGCGCAGAAGGCAGAGTTAACCAACTGGGCTGCAGTCAGTCAAAATGGTAACCAGACAATTTTGAGTTTCGTTCCCACTTCTACGCCAGTTATTAAACTTTTGGAAGCACGGAAGCACTCTGGTTGTGACCAGAGCTGCAGGCATGGTGATTGAGACTGCCGAATTTTGTATGCATGATACAAAATGATCATGCATATGCATGATAATTATATCATTGATCAATATACATTAATGCTTAGCGTGCGCAGTTTTGCTTAACACATGGCCGTCACAACAATGTCTGGTGTACGGGCAGTCCACTCTTTCGGCTATCATTGCTAAGACGGTATTAAGATATTAATGGAAAGAAATATTATGAACCAGTTACCATGGCATTTCCTTACCTCAACTGACTCTGCCACTGGAATGCGTTAGACGTTTCCACTTTAGCGACTATTAGTTTGGCGACTACGTCTCTTGAGTGCACGTCTATGGTGCAAATAGTCATGATTTTCTGTCGGTCGCCGACGGTCAAATCGCCGAGTAGCAACACGATTAGAGCGTTCAATTGAGCGATTTGCTTCTTTTGGTAGTCTTTTAGAGCGTTCTCATAACCTGGAAAATAATGAAATATTGTTGTTATAGTCACCATTTTTCAGGGTCCGTTCTCATAGAGCGGCTTTAGGAGCTGAGGACATTTACATTCTAATCGTATTTAAAAATAGACATGGATATTAAAAATTGATAAACATATTTTTTACATTTCAGATATTTGGAATCAACTCAAATCAAGAGGAATTTGTCTCTGTCCTGTTCTTATTTTCCGTAGCGGTATATGGAAACAGACCGATCCTTAGGGATGGACCACCCCCTATCGGTCCGACGATTCCATAAATTGCGGCCGTTCCCAAACAATGTTCCTCGTTCTATACTATTGAGCGACGAAGGGAAAGTTATGCAAAAGCCCAAAAGTCAGATGTGGCCTGACCCTTACAAGTGATTTTCTATAACTATAAGTAAGCCTCACTATCTTACTAACCATACACAACCGCTCTTCATACAATAGGCATACTAAAATAAAAGGTCAATCTACGCTCAAATGTTCATTACTTCAGCACTAGATGGCGGCACTAGAAAAGTTAACACGCGCTATCGTTGTGTTTTGGCGAAACGTAGCCTTGCCACGTTGCGTTTAGTAAGATATGGGTAACATTGGTTACCGCTTAACATCAAGTTTTTGGTAGGTCTGTCCACGATTTCGCGTCGTGGCGCATGATCTTGTAAATATACGTAAAGTATGACTGATGTGATGTGTGTATGTAATGTTTTAATAGCTGAGTTTTACCTACCATTAAAACTCTTATTATGTCTGGAGCCTTATTCGAAGCCTTTTAAACATATTTTGAGATGTAGTCCTTCCGTTTCCGGCCGTATTTTATATAATTTAGCGTGGTAGTTCCGTTTTCCGGCTATAGGGGGCGTCAACTTCCGTCCGCCATGTTCACCAGTTTGTGCGAGCTCCTATTCTTATCATTGTAGTCTCAAAATAACAAAAAACTAAATACACCAGGCAGAAATTAATGTAAGGCTTCGAATAAGGCTCCAGACATAATAAGAGTTTTAATGGTAGGTAAAACTCAGCTATTATGTCTTTCGCCGTTATTCGAAGCCTTTTAAACATATTTTGAGACATTGTTTGTTTTCGCCTGGTGAACAGGACGCCAATGTGATAGTACTAATTTTAAATAATTACGCCATTTTATGTCAAATAACTAAATGTTTTGTTATGTAATCTGAATTACGGTAGTTTCCTAATATGCTAGTATACATTTGATAATCACGCAAACATATTATAAAATCAAATAAAACATAAACTGATTAATTAACAATATAACTTGAATATTAACATTAAATTAATGTTCTACCGAGTCAAAAGATGCCCCCAACGAGGTACTATTGGAAATACAAGCTATCGTTGCTTTAATTTCTTTTTTATAAAATTTTGTAAAAGTATTTTTAGATTTCCAATTAGCCCTCTTTAAGATCTTATCTAATGGTTCTCTATCGAGCCAACTTCTGGAAGCTACAGCAGATCTGACACTGCCAGGAGTTGCCTCTATGTCCGCGTCTTTTAGGACCGATTTAACCCATCCCGCTATTATAGTTCTGGACGCAGCTTTTGGTGTGCCACGGGCAGTTACAAATAAAGATTCGATAGCAGATTCCTTTCTTCTAGCGTTACCCAGCAAAATTAAATTCTTAACCCATAGCACTGGATCAAGATTCGGGTTAGTTGCATTTGAAAATAGCTTCCACCCTGATTGAATATGTGATTCTGAATCAGTTTTTGATCCATACATGGGCCAAAAAGTCACAGAATTATCACTATTGTTAACAAAATATCCATCAGAAACATTTAAAAGAGTTAGGTCATGAACTCTACGACCAGAACAGAGCAACAAAAGGATAGCACATCGCCTTGAAACATCGTACAAGCTTCTCGAATTTACATTATTATGGGATAACCATGAAATCAAAATATTAGTATCCCAGATACATTTTTGTGGGCGATTAAGCGCCGTAATTGCAATCGATCTTAGAATTTGCTTCACTAATACGTTTGAACTTAATCGTGTACTGTCCTCTGTTCCACATAATGTAGAGACAACAGATTTATGTACTAAAATAGTTCTGTAAGCTAACTTTTCTTTCAAATGTAAATCTGCCAAAAATTTTGCTAAATCTGAACCTGTGGGGTTGTTAAAACTTACTCTTGAATTTTTACACCAATTTACCCATCGCTTCCAGGCTGGCCTGTACGTATTCAGTGTGGATTTTCGCCAACCTGCCTTCAATAGCGCTTTTTGCTGATAGGACCATGTTTCTACATCCCGCGACCACCCCCACATTTCCAAATCTCCAGAGTTAACCCCTGGACCTTCGGAGGAGGAAGACCTGTCGACTGGTCTAGTAGAACTGATTCTAATCGGTGGACTGTGAATGGAGGAGCCTTCGCTCGAGCTTTGAGATCCGCTCTCCAGAACGCCTGAGGCCACTTCGGTGCAACTATTAGAAACGTACCTTTTGCTCGATTGAGGTGCATAAGAACTCTCGGCATCAGGTTCGGAGGCGGGAAAACCCACGCTAACTTGAACTCCCATTCCCATGTGAAAGCGTTGTGCCTCCATGCTACTGGATCCCTCTGGTCTAGGCTCACATACTGCGGAACCACGTGGGCTCTCGCAGATGCAAACAAGTCCACCTCCGGGACCCCCCACTTTGCAAACACTTTCTCCGTCAATGGGGGAAGAAGATGCCACTCTGGGGTCAATGATTTCCGAGAAAGGCGATCGGCTGTACTGTTGTATCTCCCGGGAATGTGATGAGCAGCTAAGTGAATGTCGAAGCGATCTAGAATGTCGTAAATTAGATAAGTTAGATTCATCAGTTTCTCCGATCGACTTCCCCCTTCGTTCCTCAGATATGCTATGACAGATTTGTTGTCGCACTGTACAAGAACTGACGAATGACTCAGAAAATGACCGAATTGGGACAAACATTTCAGAATAGTCAACATTTCCTTGTAATTCGAGTGAAAAGATTCTTCTTCTTCTGACCAGTCGCCCCACATTTGCATACCGTTTAACTCTGCTCCCCAACCCGCCCCGGCTGCATCGGTTGTCAGGAAGTGTGTTTTCATAGGTGGGTGAAGTCTGGATGATTTGTGACAATTCTTCAGCCACCATTTCAGTTCCCAGATTGTCTGAGCTGGTAGAGGCACCCGGCTTTCTGGGTGTATTTGAAGAAGACTGTTGCAATGGGACAGCAAGCAGCGGAAGTTTAAGCGACCCTGACTTACTGCCAACCTTGCAAAATTTAGACTCCCTACGATACTCTGCGTTTCGCGAAGGGTCGCAGCTTTTCTTTTTAATAAATTTGTAAGTACCTGCTTCAGCCCTTGAATTTTCTTTTCTGGCAGGAACTTTTGGTTGCGCCACGTGTCCCATACTAAACCCAGATACTCCAGTGACCTTTGTGGAGCAAGAATTGATTTTTCTGTGTTTACCTTCCAACCCAACTCTCTCATTGTTCTTAGGACGATTTCTGTTTGATGTTCTAGTTGTGTCCTGTCCTGAGAAGCTATTAAATAATCGTCCAGGAACACTGCGATTCGTATACCCTGCTCTCGAAGGATTTCTGCGGTCCAATTCGAAAGGGACGCGAAAATTTTTGGTGCGGTTGCTAGACCAAATGGCAAACAAGTCATCTGCAAGTACTGACCTTTGTAAAGCAGCCGGAGGAAGCAGCGGTGACTCCTGGCAACCGATACGTGGTAGTAAGCCTGGGTGAGGTCCAATTTTACCATCCAATCGTTCGGCTGTAAGAAGTCCGGAATACGATGGACTGATATAAGTCTGAATTTCGTTACTTTGAGGTATTGGTTCAGACGTTTTAAATTGAAAATCGGACGCATTGAGCCGTCGCTTTTTGGGGTCAAAAATAGAGTTGACATGAAACTGGGTGTTTCGGGGGCATATTCTAAAATCTTTTCTAATAACATATTCTTTATTATCCGATCCATTTCTACAGAAGGAACAGTTTGAAAACGAGTGCCCACCAGGCGTGGTAAGACGAGTGGTGGTTTGGTTTGAAATGGAATTTTGTAACCAGTAATGACGTTTAAAAGTGTGGTCGGAGCACCTCGGTTTCGCCAGGTATTGACAAACGATTTCAACCTTCCCCCCCGAAACACCCGTTCTATGTCAATATTTCCTATCTCCGTTTCTCTTACCGCGTGCGGCATTTGTCTGAGCGTGTGGGCCCTGTCGACCAAAAGGTTTTCTCGAGCTTGCTGAGGCTTGCTGACGAGAGGAAAATGTTTGAGGCTTGAATTGTGGTCGAAAGAAACGCTCATTATTTGCATAGGCTGGAAAATCGTAACTGAATTTGTAAGGGTAAAAGGGTCTCGCACCTTGCGGTGGCGGGTACCTGTTAAGCGGTGCCGTGGAGCGACCGGCTTGATTATAACTACTAGGTCCAGGTTGCGCAGCCTGGGACCCAGGTATAACTCTCTTCTCTTGCGCAGAGAAGGAGTGGTTTGGAATTGTAAAGATCTTACTGACCCCCCCATTATTTTTTAGGAACTCTGCAAATGGTTCTTTATCAAAGAGGTATTCACATGAAGGTGGAATATTTTTCAAAGTAACTCTTAAGAATTTGTCTTTTACTTGACTTATAAAATTCTCACGTCTTTGTTCAACAATGTCTGCTCTGCGGCCACATATTAATTGCAAAGAATCTAATGAAACTTTTTGAAAATCCCCCGAAAAAATTTCTTTTATTTTAGAAACCAATGACTCATTGTTTAAGTTATTTGTATCTTGAGTCCATTGGAGTAAATCTGATACACCCTGTTTCAGTGCATCACTTTGCATGATTACTGCTCTAGTTATAGCACCTAAGGATTTCTCAGTAGCAGCCAAACTATTTCTTTTCTCAAACTGTTTTATTTCGTCATTTGCCTCCAACTCAACAAACCCTGGCCGTGCATTGTAAGTTTTTTGAATGTCGGAGTAACGAACATTTGTCCAATTATCAGTTTTAAAATGCTGCAATGAATTCAGCACTTGCAAATGCTCCGAAGAGGCCTTTGCAACTGTTGGTTCTTTTAGGTTAGTTACCAACTCAAAATCAAATTTGAGGTTCGACTCGGCGTGGGCCTCATTTTGAATTGCTGGATCCATTGCGGAGTCATGGTGGTAGTCTGAGGGATACCAACCGCCAGGCGGGAAGGTATTGCTTGCCAAGAAGTTCTGAATTTCACTTACTTGTTGGGAAAGGCGCTCGATGACCTTACCGTCTTTACGCGATACTTTCCTGCGTTTCAGCCTGCGCCTTTTTCTACCCTCGGACGATGAAGAAGAAGATGACAAAGGCGGCATCTTATCATGTTGATTTTTCGGTCTTCTTTCGCCTGAATCGCCATTACCGCCATCGCCATTAGCCCCATCATCGTCGCTTGATGAAGAAGGTGACGCACACCGCTTACGGCTATTCATTTTTTATACTCAAACGAAACTACAACACTTTTTCAATTATTTTGAAAATATATTTAAGTACGAATGCTAACAGCATTAACACAAATTATTTTATAAAAAACTGGACGCTTGGAGCGTTACGTCTTTACGGCACGAAAGTAAGGACGCCAATGATAAGAATAGGAGCTCGCACAAACTGGTGAACATGGCGGACGGAAGTTGACGCCCCCTATAGCCGGAAAACGGAACTACCACGCTAAATTATATAAAATACGGCCGGAAACGGAAGGACTACATCTCAAAATATGTTTAAAAGGCTTCGAATAACGGCGAAAGACATAATATAATATAACATACTTACACTAAGCGTTGCAGAATTGTAACGTGTAGAGTATAACTAATGGGGAATTTTCATATATACAGGGTGTGGCGTAATGAGTGGATAATAGGGTACCTGCGGGTAGGGGCCATTGTGGCGGTTCAGAAAAATATTTGTTATGCTCAGTAAAAGTGCCTCGGTTTTCGAGATATTCGACATTTTCGAAATTTAAGAAATATTTCACCCTTCGTCACTATTTTTGGCGCCCAGACTGCAAATGAAATTTTTTTTTCTATCTGTTTTTTGGATAGATGTGCTATCGAATGGAAACTATTATTTTTATAACACAAGCACAGTTATGTTTTTAAAATAAGATTTCACAAAAATTTTACTTGCTTTCGTTTGTTTTCCTGACCTTTACCCTTCTGTGGTGTAAAAAAAATGTATGGTCACTTGAATGCCAACGTTTAAAAAAATTAGCCTTTTTCATCGAGATTCCGAAATGGTATATTACATGGTATTTCCACAAGTTGATTCAAAATTAATTCCTACCAAACTTATCAAGGTAGTGATTTCGGACTTTGTTTTGCCTAGCGATTTGGACGTCTTAATTTTGTGAACCTAACGATTTTGTGCTGTGATCTCGGACTTGATTTGCTTTGTAACTTGGATTTTTTGGTATTGCATATTGATTGCAATGCCTCAGCTATACACTGCGTCTGAATATGCGCAAATGCATTTAATCTACGGCGAGTGTGGTGGTAACGCCAATCGAGCAGCAGCACTGTATCGGGAAAGATTTCCCAATGCACGCCATCCCGATTATCGTGTGTTAATTCGCGTACACAATGCTTACATGGAAGGTCGAATTCCTGGAAGTGGTATCGGTGGCACGAGTTCTGGGAGACCACAAGTACATAATGAAGAGGACGTACTTGATGAAATTGCTGCTGATCCGACCACATCTGTGCGCGTAATAGCCTCTAATACTGGCATGTCAGCAAGAACAATACACCGAATTTTAAAAAGAGAAAAATTACATCCTTTTCACTACCAGCGCGTGCAATGTTTGCAACCAAGAGATTACCCTGCACGAGTTGCATTTTGCCAAACAATGCTGAGAAAAATGAACGCTGATCCCGATTTCTTCGATAAAATTTTGTGGAGCGACGAATCCACGTGCAAAAAAGATGGGTATTTTAATATGCACAATCTGCACAGTTGGCAGCGTACAAACCCTCATTTGGCCAGAGAAGACAGGTCCCAGTACCAGTTCAAAATTAATTTATGGACTGGAATTCTAAATGGCAAAATCATCGGACCATTCGAATTGTCTGGAACATTGACTGCAGAAACGTATTTACATTTTTTACGGCACGAACTTACACTTTTATTAGAAGATGTTTCATTAGAAGATAGAAGAAGAATGTGGCTGCAGCACGATGGTTGCCCCGCTCATTACGCCCGAAATGTTCGACAATACCTCGATGAAACATATCGTCGACGATGGATCGGTCGTTTGGGGACAATTTTGTGGCCACCTCGTTCACCAGACCTCAACCCATTGGACTTTTTTTACTGGGGATGTCTTAAAGAAAAGGTTTATAAAGACCCAATTAATACAGTGGACCAGCTACGGGAGCGTGTGCGATTAGCTGCTCAGAAAATCACAGAGCAAAGATTTGCGAACAGGATTAAAAGATCTTTTATCAAAAGGTGCAGAGCATGCATCAGAGCACGTGGTGGACTTTTCGAACACCTTTTGTGATAGTAAATTTAATAAATGAAATGCATTTAAAATTTATTGTTTCGTTTTATTTCATTACCGAATTTTAAACTAATGTTTTTAGGTGATTTTAAGTAATGAAGTAAATTTTAGTACTATTTGTAATTTTATAATAATTAGCTCTACCCATTTTAATAGGAATTAATTTTGAATCAACTTGTGGAAATACCATGTAATATACCATTTCGGAATCTCGATGAAAAAGGCTAATTTTTTTAAACGTTGGCATGCAAGTGACCATACATTTTTTTTACACCACAGAAGGGTAAAGGTCAGGAAAACAAACGAAAGCAAGTAAAATTTTAGTGAAATCTTATTTTAAAAACATAACTGTGCTTGTGTTATAAAAATAATAGTTTCCATTCGATAGCACATCTATCCAAGAATACTATCCAAAAAACAGATAGAAAAAAAAAATCATTTGCAGTCTGGGCGCCAAAAATAGTGACGAAGGGTGAAATATTTCTTAAATTTCGAAAATGTCGAATATCTCGAAAACCGAGGCACTTTTACTGAGCATAACAAATATTTTTCTGAACCGCCACAATGGCCCCTACCCGCAGGTACCCTATTATCCACTCATTACGCCACACCCTGTATGTATACATAATTATAGTGCTGTTGTTAATCTTTGTGACATTAAAGGTAAATTAGTAAATTAATCTAAACTCATATCAAACTTTTTTTGTATAATAAAATATGTATGACAAAACAGAAGAGTTTGTTATTTATACTTCTTATTATTATTATCTGTTTTTTCTTGAGTCTGTGCATAGTATTGTTTTCTTAGATAACTTAAGAATAACTGCTTAAATATATATATTTATATCAGTTAGTATTTCAATGCATGTGTATTGTTAAGTGTCGTAATTATTAAACTGCATAATATATAACCCACCTTCTTCTAGCTTCTCAAACGCCTGATTAGTCTCTGACGTCCACCAAATCTGCGTGCCAACAAGCGCAGGCTGCGCTGGCCAGTCGAACACCCATTCGTCTCGTGACTTGTCCTCGTAAGATTTGACGCTGTGCTCGAATATGTCGCGCAGCGTGTAACGCATGCAGTCGGTCACACGGTTCAGCCATAATTCCACCTGTTCAATTCGTGTGTGACATACATACATAGATTCACGCCTGTATCCCCGAAGGGGTAGGCAGTGGCAGTTACACTATCGTGGGAACGTGACGAGGGGTGGCACCTTGCCGCCATTGATTTCTCTTAAATGACTAGGCTAGCACTTTCTTCCAGTAATTCATTTCTCAATAACCCGACAGCCAAAACAATATCTTACACCAATAAAATTACAAAAAAGGCCAGGCAAAAGTCGGGTATTAGATTCAACCGTACCTCGTGTGTTCATAAGTCTTGAGACACAGTAAAACTAAAATATTTTTGGAGCTAAGTTGAGTATTCATTTATTGGATATTAAAATTAAAACTACTGACATCTAGATCTGTATTTAAAAATAAATCATTCAAAATGGCCGCCTTTGCATTCAATGCAGGCCTTCAAACGCGTGCGCCATTCATCTATGGCAGCACGAATCTTTTCAATGGGAATCCGTTTCGATTCTTTAATAAGGGCTCGCTTGAGAGAATCCAGGTTTGGGTGAGACTTTCTGCATGCCCTCAGCTCCAATTCCGTCCATAAAGAATAATCCAAAGGATTCAAGTCAGGGCTTGACGAGGGCCAATCTTCGCTCCGAATGAAGCCTGGCAAATTGGCCTCCAGCCAACGTTGGGTAGTCTTAGCTTTATGGGAGGGAGCAGAGTCCTGTTGGAAAACCCAGTATTTTCCAGCGAATAGCGTATCATTTAATGGTTTAACCACCGCTTCCAATATGTCGGTTTGGTAATTTTGTGCCTTCACCTTGACGCCTTGCTGGCAAAAATGAAGCGAAGTGACCCCCTCGTAGGAAACACCCCACCAAACCATCACACTTGCTGGATGATGAGTGCGCTGGACATTGCGTACAGATGGCTGGACGTCCTTTGAACTTCTGGCGTAAACCTTATTGTTCTGCCGGTTAAACTTTTCTTCCACCGTGAAGATCTTTTCATCGGTAAACAGGATATTTTTTGGATCGTGTCTCTTCAATAGGTTCCGACATCGTTCCAGTCGCAATTTACGAAGACGCTCGTTTAAATAATGCACTTTCCTTCGACTGTAGGCCTTTAGTTTAAGATCATATTTAAGTATCCTGTTCACCGATATTCGCGAAATATTGGTCTGCAGAGCTAATTTCTTTTGAGTCCGGCAAGGGTTGCGACGAATTCGCTCTCTGATTACTTTGATGTTGGCGGGCGTCCTTACAGACCGCGGGCGGACACATCTTCCACGGTCTTCTAAAGAGCCGGTCTCCTTGTACCTCTTTATGGTATAATACACAAAGTTCCGACTACATCCCAAACTTTGGATTTCACTAAAAACTTGCATTGGTTTTTTTCCTGCTTGAAACAGTGAAATTACAGTCGCACGCAAATTTTTTGTTGGCGCCATTTTCACGGAGAATGAAACAAATATTCAAATGTATATTTTTTCTGATTCAAAACATTCGAAATTTAAATTTTAAAAGTTTAAAAAAGGTTGCATGAATTACTTTCTTTTTAAATTAATTAAATAAGTTCGTCTCAAAACTTATGAACACACGAGGTAGATATAGTAAACCCGACAAAGATGTTTTTGTGGATCATAGTATCGATGCTCGAAAAGTATCAAATATTTTTCTCTTCTCGGACATTCGTCACACAGCGTTTTAATATAGGTTTACATTGGATATTATCTCAGAGTTGTGCGAGTATTTCTCATCAGTGTGGTTTAACTATATTGAGCCACGGTACATAGTAAACTATCCAATACTCTCTCCTTTGGGCAGGGTAGCTAATTCTACCACATAAAATTAACTAATTACTACATGAAACCTTTGCAGTCGCAAGACTGATCTTTGTACGGCACCTTGTCTTGGTTATCTTTGAATATCATCGCAAAGGCGTTTCACTATAGTGCATGGCAAATAGAAAACTATGCTTTCTCTTGAACAACGCTAACTAAGCCGACGAATCATGGTTATGTAGGGCATACAGAAGGTTTTGTCTCACCGTATAGGTGAGAACGAATGAGGTTAGAATGTGATAGCAATATATTAGCCATAAGTTGCCAAAATCCACCGCCAAAGTATAATATACCTTTCCGGAACAGTCGCAGCACGGGGCTTTGAAGGGCACATGTTCTTCGTTCTCCTTGGATATCATCTCGAAGGCGTGCTTGCTGCCCGGCTTCGGGAACACCAGCTTGGCCAGGTTATCGTACAACTTGGTGAGGTGGCGGCAAACGGCGGGCGGATTGTTGCCATTCGATAAGATATCTATGAATGTACAAAACACAACACAAACAGGTTATAATTTTTGAACTTTTTCTAAGCTTACATATGATATTTTGTATCTGTGGATCAAATAAATTATTATTATTATTAATAATAATAATTATGATTATTATATATAGAAGTATGATGATTTTTTTTATTTTTTTTTATTTAGTAGAATTATTGACAATACCATTTTAGTTTGGTGGAATTGCATAAATTTTTTGATAGAGCCGGCACATATGTAATGAAACGCTGATATTTTCTTTAGGTAACATATATGTCACCTTCTCAAAGGCCTGATTAGTCTCGGTCGTCCACGAAATCTGCGTGCAGGCTACGCTGGCCAGTCGAATGAAGGCATATAATGACATATAAAAATATTTCAAACACACAGAACGACCCTAACAATTATCGCCAACAGTTCACTATCGTAAACTACTTACCCAGCAAGTCAGCCGAAGACACGAAATAGAAGCGAGGGTAAGCAAGCCGCTTCGTTTCCAAGTAATCATTCAGCGCTTTCTCGCATAGGTTGAGAGCCTTCATCAGTTCCTCCAGTTTGTCCAGAAGTCCGGCTTTATTCGTAGCCAACACGACGTTAGGCGTGGCCGCGATATCTCGCAGTAGTTCCTGGAATTTTCATGTACATATTTGACTAAGTTTAAATGTTTGTTCACAAATGTGTTGTTTACAAGAACATTTTATAGCATAAAGTTTGGGATAAAAATACCGATCCGTTCACTTGTGTTATTCAAAACGGATCCGCTGAAAACGGTTCTGTCCGCAGTCCCTGTCTGAACGGGGGTAAGGCGCGTAAACGAAAATCGAAATACACTCGATTCCTCGGTCGAACTTCTGATATGAATAATTGCAAATTATTCTACAAATATCAACTACGATGCATTCAATATTCATGGCAATAATTTGTGCACGGTAGGAACCAAGGCAATTAATCGCATTAAAACGAGACCTTACAGCTTACATACAGACATTACCGTATACATTACCGTACATCCTATTTTTAACACGAATACCTGTAGGAACAATTATCTCTTTTCACCTTGAAGGTTTTGTCGATCATATCAAATCTCTTGGAATCTTCAGGCAGCTGGGACCTGATATCGTCAGAGCCCACGAAAATGCTCTCCAAGTACTGCCACTTGCGTTGCACTTCGAACCATATCGCGATCACCGCGTCCGCTGTGCCGAGTTTCTTCTGCCATGCTGTCACTTCCGTCTCATAGAATCCGATGAATTTGGATGACATCATATTTTGAACTTGGTTCTGAAAAGGTTATGTATATAATTATGGCACATACCTACTAATTTATAATTCACTATTCCATTTTAGTGGCAGTAGAACTTATGCAAAACTCGTCCGGAGAAGTACTGCCACCATACCCAGTTCTGCCCCCAAGCAGTAATGCATTCGCATTACTGCGTTCCGGTTTGAAGTGTGGTTGTCGTTGAAAATACAGGCACTTGAGACATTCGACCTTCAAGTGTCAGAGTTAAGGGCAGATTTGGGTCTTGTTGTATCTAAATAGGCCCAAGTGTTACTGTTTGTTACGGGCAGAGATTACTACCTAAACCCAGGTGGGCCATCTCCCATCCCGGAACTTTGATGCATATATTTTTTAACTTTCACAACTGTACCTGGTTATCTTCTAAAGTCTCCACAAGCTCCTCGCTAGCTTTAGGCAGTTTAATGCCAGTCCTGTCATGCGGCGAGTAGTCGAACTCCATAATAGCCCAAGTAGCTTCCAGCTCCCTAAACGAAACAAATGTTAAAATTCAACCTTACGACGATAAGCTTAGGTGCAGTTTGTAATATACGCACTTGAGTGTCTTCTCCATAGCGGCTTCCTTGACAGATTTGTCGACGATCGTTTTCACCTCCTCTTCATACTTGTGCAGGTTCAATGCTAGTAAATCAGCAAGCGTAGTGTCATCCGTAATGTTGAACTTGACCTTGAAAATATAACGCAATATAATAATACCTTTTATTAAGCGCAAACTAACAAGTCACTGCTTAAGAAAAGGTGCCTTAAGCCTGAATATTTAATAAGCGATAGCTACCTTATTTAATAATTTTGTTTATGTCCTTACCTAAATAATATACACGTTTATATACAATCTAAAAAGTACTGTGCAATAATCTAAAGTATGTACTCTGACAACAACAAAGCGTGATCAGAAAACTTCTGCTGCGTCGTTCTCCTCGTCATCGGCGTTATCTCCAAACCGTTTCGTTTCATCTCGTGCATTGAGTACGATCTGTTTAACTTTCTCAAGTTGCTTCCACTGTGGCATTCTTGGAACTTCGGCCTTCTGTAGTCTTGCAACTGAAGGTACTGGCATTCCGTCTCCATTTCACTTTGATTGTTATTGGGTTCGCTTGAAAAGTCTAAATTGGAAGCTAAGTTTTCTAATGATTTGAAGTCATCTAAAATTTCCTCTAAGGAAATTCGACTGATGGTTGACAGCGTGATAGTTCGTCGCCTTGATTCGATGGATGTTAGGTGACTGTGAAGTGATTTCTAAATAAAAACAAAATAGGTACATATTAAATTATTGCAGTATGAAATACAGAAAATGACGGTACAAATACACCAACTAAAACAAATAATAAGACAAAAATTTTATATCTGAATAAATATTGTTTCGTATAGTTACACCAGTGTCCAATATTGAACAGTGCATGCAGTCTAGACCTACCCCGTTTATTGATCTGTTATTTTGTAACCTGTAAATACTACTATGACTGATTTGAAAGTCTAATTTGGTTAACCTTTGTAGCCATCATCAGTTCGATCCAGTGTCTGTCCTTGATGGCCGGATTTTGCAAGTCAGTCACAGCTCGCAATGACGTCATCAAATTCTTTATTGTTCCTTCAATGGCGAGGTAAGGTTCCCTAGCATTGAAAAATAACTATTAGTTCTACTATGAGAGATAAGAAATGATGAAACAGTTACAGAACGTAAATAATTCTTGGTCATGTTTACAATTTCTCTCTGAATCTAGAATATTCCAAATAACATTTTTATTAAATTTTTTAATTAAGGCGCTGGTTCTCTCGAAACAGTGTGGTGAAAGGATTTTAAGTGCACCTCAAAGAGGCTCCTTTCGTGCACTTGACACATGTCTTCGAATTTTAATTCTACATTTCGGTTTCCTCACGTTGTTTTCCTTCACCGTTTTGAGAAAAACCTTATGTTGCCGTACTATCCCGTAGTTATATTTATGACGTACCATACTCTCATATCCTTGTCTAACTGTCGGAGATCTTTTGTAAAACGCTTGCACTCTTGATCCATGCCATCGGCGTCGATTTTCTTCCAAGGTGATTTCTTCCAAAACTCTATGGTTCCCATCACGAGATAGTAATAGTCCCAAAGTTGCTGTAAAACAGTTACGAAGTTGTTTAATCGTTACTAATAATTCGAAATCATACAAGTTGGCAGTCTTGCCCCACCTTGATAAGCTTCAATTCACGTCGGCACTGCTTCAGATTTTTCTCATCTGGTGGTTGTATATCAAAGAGGCTGCAAGACTTCTTCAAGCCGTCAACGATGTCCTCAAAGCCCATAAGTTCCAAGTGGACTCTGTCGATTTGTCTGTACGGTTCTTTGCACGATACAAGGAACATCTAAAAATGCACAGAATGTATAATCAATAAAGACAAAAGACAAAGACAAAGATATTTTATTTGCTTGAACATAATGTAGATTACACAGATGTTAATATTATTTTTAGTTTCAATTATGTTCTACTAAGATTAGCATGCAAATGTTAGGGTGAGTTCTAACTCAATTAATATTGTATGTATTCTAATTTTAATCTATATTATAATTTTAAACAATGTCAAAAATTTAAGATATAATATTAATAAAAATAAGAAATAGAAAAATAAAAGTAATACTAATAAGATGATGTCAAAATGTATCTGTCATAAAATCGTTAATATTATAATAGCACTTGTTAATTAATAATTGTTTCAATTTGCTCCTAAATATATTGTCATCGAGATCTTTTAATGATTTAGGTATTTTATTATAGATGTATAGATATGTATATATGTATATAGATGTATAGTAATAGAAAGTAAATTTATTTTTATTACAGTAAATTCCTATGAAAAGAGCAAATAAAGTAACTAGAAATACTTGTTACTGTTGTACTGGTATCTGGTATGACTCCTTACATCCTGTAACAGAGTTATGACGTATGTCGTTCCTAGTTCCTAATATGTAAATAAAGTACTCGTTACATCTTTGAGCTTGAACTGCTCCCGGTACATAGTGAGGCGCAGGTTGATGAGCGCCACCCGCTTGGCGATGAGGGCGGCCTGGGCGGCTTGCAACGGAGCTACGTTGTTCTTCATAACGGTGGCTAACTTGACAAGGTTCCTCCATCTCTCAGGTAGCACTTCCAGCTGAAAATTGATATTATAACTACACGTTAGCACCTGTTGTAGAAGGATGTTTGAGAATCATTTTAAAAGTTTGTTATGGGTGCATTGACAGGCTTATTAAATATACGTGTGTGCTCAATTTCTTGTAGATTTGTTGGGGTATTTGTTCAAAATTCAGTTGACAATAAGACGATAAGTACAGTGCAACTTTTATTAACATGATCCCGAGCCTACAATAGGATTCCCAGTGTGAATGTGAATACGAAACTACTAATAACGGTAGTTTTTTTGTTTTTCTTTATATTTTATAAGTGCTTATTGTAAAAGAAAGTGTCCCTCAATATTTGACATATATCTCACCATTGTATGAACTGAATACTGATGATGATCCACCGAAGGCAGCTATCCAAAATTAGGCATGAAGATGATTAATCATATTAGGTACTACATTTATCATATTACTTTAAATTTGGTTTTACTAAGCCCAAACTTCGGTAAACATAAAATACCACGGAGCCACTAGGTCTCGCCAACTAGTATGGTAAAAGAACTAAATGTAACTAAATGATGCACGAAAGGAGCCACTGTAAGGCTTGCGCCTTACAGTGGTATGAAATTATTGTGTTTTCGTTCACAATCATCTGATTGAGCCACTTTGAGGCGCACTTTAATTCTTTCACCATTTGTGACATCAAATTTGATAAGTACATTATTACTTACGGCTCTAGACCGCGTCTAGATTTGTGATGTTTCAAAAAGAGAGATACATCAAAAATCGTTTGCCGCGGTCACCGAAGCCGCGCCGCCGCACATTCGGTCGGTAGAAGAGCTCCTTAGACCTTCGTTCTTCATCTTTCTAATACTGTGAGTGACTATTCCAAAGATACCTGTTCATATGTATCTTCTGGAAAATCAACGCCGTATTCTTTCAGCACGTCGATGATATCCCGGAGCGGCTCGAACATGTGGTCGGTGCCGGCGTCTTGTTTCGCGCGCACCTCGTTCAGCACCCGCATCACCTGGAGCAGCCCCTCGTACTCGTCTTCACCCAACTCTACAGACAACTCTTTGGTTGCGTACGCGATGAACTTCTCCAGTTCCTCAAGGCTGCCGAGATTATAGCGTAATGTACGTTGATTTGAATGTTATTATGGATTACTTCAGTTAACATTGGTTTAACTTTAGATCAATAATGAATAATTTCGTATAGTTAAATAATAGTAGTAAAATAATAATAAATATTGGTAGAAATTTCACACAGTGCCATGTAGCCCCACAGTAAGCTAAGCATAGCTTGAATCATGGGAACCAGACAAGTGATAGAATACTTTTTATTTTTTGTAAATATATAATACATATAAACACATTATATAAGTTATTAGTAAGATTTCCTTGATTACATTTAATATAAATAGTAGTAACATATATAGTAAATAAGAGACGACTTTTCCATAAAACTAATGATCCGGAGTATTGTCAACCACAATACCACAATACATCGCGCTCGAGGCGATATAATATAATTTAAAAAGCGCGTTACTTAAGGTGATGTCATAAACGCAGCTCAGAGCAAGGTATTCTCGGGCAAGTGTGAGCGAAAATATATAAGAAGATACATAACAAGCTCCCCTTTTATAATATACGAAGCCCTTTTGGATGTTTAATGGACGACCCCTTCATTAAGTAGATATAAGCAATGAGTAGAATTGAACAATAATAAGTACACAACAATATAACTACCTACAACAAATATACAACAAGTTAAGTACCTAGTTTGCACATGATTCTTCAGATTCTGTTTATAAAGGTTGCTCCACTTGCAGATAATGTTCATAATGGCTTGGTTGAGCCGCCGCAAGTCCAGTTTGAGCCATCCGTTGCACAGGTAGCCACCGAGCAACGCCGCTACTTCGTCGTACATTAAGTTGTACTTATCTACCTATTTCAATAGAAACATTTTTGTAAGAATAATGACAACAATAATGAGGACATGAGCCAAAATACTGCACGTGAATTTATGTTCAGTCCTAGTAAGACAAGTTGGACTCGCGCAGACCAGATAGTTATTTGATAGACTAATGAGAACGTGAGCGATACAATGGAAAATTGCATTCACTTGGTCCATACAACCAGATGCCTTGGACTTAAGTCAATTTTTTTTTGGCAGAAACTTGTGCATAGAAACTCTAAATATACGTTTTAGCCTGTTCAAACAGTTCTAATACATATTTTATAATATACCAATCTATTTCATAGAATCTTTTATAAATACGTATTAGCAAAAGAGCTCAGGTCTCACCTCCTTTTGGTACTGCTCAAGTTTGGGCTTAACCTCGGGCGGGTCGCATCCATTCTCATATTTATATTTATCGAACTCTTCGGGCGGTATCACTCGGCCGTATTTAAGGAAGCCGGCCAACACTTCTTGCCTGTCTTCCATCCACAGAGGTGTGTACTTCTCATATTTCTAAACACAGAAGTATACATATAAGCTACAATCATACGTGCACTTGGAAAGTCAGTCTCAACAGTTCAGTCACTGGCATGTCCTGTTTTATGGACGAAATTATGAATCCATTTAAAAGCACTTGCTAGCAAGTGAGTAGTTATTTAATCTGCTCTTCGTTGCCTTCCATAACTGTCCCTTATGCTGCAACGCGTTAGCCTTAATTCTAAATAATAATTATCCAAATGACTTACAGAGGCATACTGAACCACGTCGTTTATACTGTTTTCGACTCTCTTCAATATTTCATGGTACAAATCTATCATTAGATCCTCCGCCTCCAAGTCATCTGCAAACAACACAAGACTAATACAGTTAGTGCGGTTTAAATTGGCCGTTGGGGACTTAGAGCGCATCGCTGACCAATACTTATGTACTATTTGCCTGAAATTAAAAGTCCATTTATGCATTGACATAGGTCACCACATCACTCAAAGAAGATGCAAAATCAAATACATTGTTTTACTCGTTTAGTAAATTATATGACATGGACGCGAAAAAAATCATGGCTCAAGTTGTTGTCATTTTGAGTTGCAGATTAACGTTTTTGCAGATTATATTATCTGCAATATATAATAACAAATAATAATATTATATGTTGCAGATTAACGTTTTAATCAATCGACTAAATTTGAGAAACTAGTTGTAGCTTCTTTATAATTTGACATAGGTGGCCTCAAAACGGGTATCTTAAAGCTAATCGTGCTAGTAGTGAAGCTCGATGGGAAACATTTAACATTATATGTATACTTGACACTAAGAGCGATAAGGCGGGTTACTATAAAAGTACCTTCATAAGTCGCGATGGGTATTAAAGGATCGATCCTAGGGAACAGCGTAGCTTGAAGGAACATGTCTTTCATCATCTCACGAAGAGTGTCGTACAGTCCTCCCTCATCATCAATATCCAGTGATGGCGAGAAAAATATGTCTGAAAAAACAACGACATAGTAAAGGCAGTAGGAGAACAGTGGATCAGACTTGCACAAGACCGCCGGCAGTGGCGTGCTAGAGAGGCCTTTACTCAGCAGTGGGTGTTACCTACTGGATGATTAGATAGACAGATAGATAAGAAGATATAAAGGTAGAATTACCTGGATCTCGCAGTTCCGCAATGATTTCCATGAAAGCCACCCTTGGCCCTTTCTCCAAGTCAGTTTGTTTTTCGAACAAGTCCAAGCTTGACTGTACCGCTTTCATGATTTGACGTGATACCTGATATAAAATATACTTCATTTACATTACGGTTGATATAATTACCAAGGTTGCGCGTAAAGTACGCCAAATGAGGCTTCTTTCATGCACTAGACACATGTCTCCGAATTTTGTTTTTAGGACCTAGGGTTATACGTTTCCCCATGACTTCTGCCTTCATCGTTTTGAGGAGCGGTTTTGCACATAGAAATTTTAAGTGAAAACATTCAATGGTTTGAACTAGCGACTTCCGGATCGCAATTAGGTGTTTGTACCACTGGGCCACCCTGCTCTCGAGCCTCTCAGACCGATGAGTGCTTACAAGTGTGTCGACGTATTTGACATAGGCGGGCCAGCGCGCCGCCCTAAACGCTTCCTCTTCCATCTCCACACGCTCGGCCTCGATATCCGCGAGCTCTTCCGGGTCTTCTATCACTTCTTCTTCCTCTGCGGGCGAGTCAACCTCCTCGCCTGGAAATGGAAAGTTATGGACACTATTAAAGTTGGTTCAGTCGAAGCAGTTCGGTCCTGGCGGCGGATCTTAGTAACTCTAAACTTTTAAATTAGTTGTAAACGGTCAAAATACACAGTCTCTTTTCATGTCTTCTGCATGACAAGAGACAATCTTGCTTCAAGAGTTGCCAAGATTCTTCGCCACAGCTGAAATGTCCTCTTTTCACCATCGACCCATATTAGCCCACTGCTGGCTACATGAGTCTCCCAGAACCCGCTTAACGCTCCATAATTCGCAGAGCTATTATAAACTTGCGGTTTGGCACAGTAGGTCATGACCGGTATGACACGCATTGTCATTTTTATCTGGCATATAAAAGCTAAATGTTTCTACTAACTATAACGTTGTACTTTGATATAAATTACGAAAACTCCTACGATCGCGAGTTAAATGTTATTAGAAATTACCAGCATCTCTTCTGATCTGTCTCTCCTGCTTCTCAGCAAGCTTCGCTTCTCTCTTGAGGCGCCTGGCTTCTCTCCTCTCGAACTTAACCTGAGCGACTTCAGCTTTCTCCCTGTCCCGCTCTTCCCTGACAAGCTTTTTTTCCTCCCTGCGTTCCATGATATGCTGCAGTTTGGCGGCGCGCGCCGCTCTCTCGTCGTCGTCTAGTGTCGCTTCGTCGACCTCTTCCAATTCTTCTTCTTCTTCGTCTGACTGTATGAAATTGTTAATTAAAATGAATTAATAAATTAAAAATTATTTAATTAGTTAATTTTTAATTTGTTGTTTGTTTATTTTACTACTATCTATGTGTAATTCAAACTTGTGTAATCAAATATATATAACACAAGAGATATCACAACTGAAAACGCGTTCCCACACTTAAGCATGAGTAATTCTGTACAGACAGACACTGACAGTGTCCAAAACGAGATAGTGTATTATAGTATATACTAGTGTATTGTATACTTGGACTGGATTGTGGTCTTATTTTAGTAAGGTACATATGTTCCACAAATGGGACCACTTTCGTTAAGGCATCTATAGAAATAACTAGATATAACCAAAAATGTAAAATTATTACAGTTCTATAGTAACATGGATTGTAATGTGATTTTGTAAGAAACAATGCGGCGTTATCCATTTTTATGCCGATTAAATTACTTACTTCGGTGCCGTAGCAGACAAATACTGTTTAGTGTTTTTTTTTTCAATATCCGGCTGAATAATAAATCTTAAGCGGAAGTCAAATTATAGGAAACCCGATTTGTTACTATGGAAAAATAGATCATATTACCTTGAAACTGTTAGAGGCAAAATACGATTGGATAAAAATAATACTCTATAAGAAAATGTTACAAATTTGGCTTTTTTATATAAATCGCAACTCAAAATGATATTGATTACATGAATGATTTCTTCCATAATAGAATAATTCATATATTTAATTAAACTAAAGCTTGGTGGTATAAGGTATGGTGGAGTATGTACCTATTTCCCCGAACAATACAGTCTAGAAGTTTGCAGCTACTAATATACTTTCAGAACTTTAATTTACCTCTTCTTCCTCCTGAATATTGAAGAATAGTTTGTAATTATCTTTGAGTATAGCTTGGAATTCCTCGAAGCTATCAAGAATCTTTGCACGCCTGTAAATAAAAAAAAGTGACTTAATTAGCAAATAAAAATGAAAATTTCACTTTACATCTCTATTGCTTTTTAGTTATTGTTAAAAATTGTTTATAATCACAGCTAACATATTTATGTGTTACATAGGACTAATTAAGTGAATTATTTCCATAAACAAAGCGATAATGCCAATTATTTTCTTTCAAATACAACAATAGGAACAAGAAAAGTATGCCCGTGAAATACATAGTAATAATACAGTAAACATTTATATTTTTATTATCTTCTTGAGTTTAATTTAAGCTCAGCACGGATAGTAGAACTGATGATTTTGCTTTGTTCAATATTGCCTACTTTCTCCAAGCTTCATGAAGATATTTTGTTTTCTTAGTTGGCGGTGGTATACTAATTTGACATGAAGGGTAAATAATTAAAAATAAGATATACCAATGTACAAAAATAAACCAATTCCAATGAAATGTATTCTAAATCTAGAAGAAACAACGTGCGCGTCGCGTAGTACTAACTGCATAACTAGATGGCGTAACTAAAAATAAAGAGCAGCTGACACGCGCTGACGAAAACACATGGCTCTGAATCACTTGCCTTAGCAAATTCTATACCGGTATCGCTTCTCGGCCTTTTGGCTAAGATCAAAGTGTAGTATCTGTTCTTTTCAGCTTAATATCTGAAAGTTCCCTCACTGAGGGACCAGTATATTAAACTGATTTTTATAAAGCGACGGGATGTTCGGAGCTCGCTCCACTCCCGTCACGGGTCGGCCCGGCATTGCAGTGCCGCCGGGATCGGCCCACCATAATACATTGAAACTTTACCAGCTATAGGAAACACATATTAGTTAACAGCGAAGCTGAACTTATCCCACAACAATCCCGTAACCTTAAACTTAACCCTCGTATAGTTCGTGATAAAGCCGTTAAACAATATAAAACAATTTTTTTTCGCATATATTATATACACTGCTCTATCGTCATACATCAACAATTACAAAATATCTCAAGTACTGGGATACTTAACCCTATTATATTTTAGCACCTACGAATTGTCCTTGTCGATTTCGATTTTTCCCTTATTTCTGCCGGTAGAAATACGACAATAATTATACCTTTTGACGAATCTTGAATGTCGTTCCGCAACTGCCAACAGTTCCATCTTGTCTGGGTTTTCTTTGCGGTTATGTAGAGGCTTGTCTCCCCATTGGCTGATGTTATCTAGACCACGCTTCACATTGTTCTGTGCCGTGAGAACCCTCTCTTGAAGCGTGTTGATTGCTGCATATACTTCTGCCATCCAATCAGTGACTGAAATTTTAAATAAAATCTTACATATACAGTGTGAAACACTATTTTATAACACACATACATTTCGTAAATTATGAAGAATAAAATGATTTGATGATTATGCTTTTAAAACGACCGTCAGAATCTGCATAATATTGCTGTGACTCTGTTTTTTTTTCATAATTAACCATTGCTGTTATTGCACCAAATACAGAAGTATAAGAAACATTATTGATTTCAAGTTCAACAAAATAATTATCCCATTTATCTTTAGACTCATAACATTTAATACTCGTTCGTTCGACCTTTTTCGATTTGATCATGCTGGTTTGTTGACGTATATTTATATTGAATACTCAATACTCAATTCATTTATTGCGACACATAATGGTTGTTCAGGTTTTGTTTATGTAAGTACATGATAAGTTTCACATTATGGACCCTTGTGAGGGTATTGCAATATACTGGAGGCGGAGGCCGAGGTTTTCAAAAATTCTAAGTAGGAAGTTATTAGATAGCATATATATGTTTTGCAATTACATTTTAATATATATATTTTTACGAAAGTCAGTTGTTTTATTAATTATTAATATTATATTTGAATGTTTAAATTTATAATTTTGTCAAAAAGTTTTTTATTTTTTTCAAATATACATCTAGTCAATTTTTATAAAATGTCTATGTGCGATGTTGGTATTAAGGCTGGTCGCTTAGATATTCCTTTAATTCGTAATAGCATCTCTCTACGAGGAAACTTTTAAGTTTTTTTACAAAATGGGGAAAGGGTTTAATTTCCTTTATTTCTTTGGGCAGTTTATTATAAATTTTAATAGACATTGTGTACGGGCCGTCACTAAACATTTTTAATGTGCACTGAGGTTGAATTATTTTGTCTCTCCCTGGTCTTAATTCATATCGCCGCGGCGGTAAGATTATTTATGAGTAAATATGAGGAATTACAGAATTATTTATTGAATGAACGCTTAAAATAATTACGTTTTTTGGTACAAAATACTAATAATAATTAGTTTAATGATCACCATGATTTGATTTGCATTGCAATCGCTTCCACATACAACAACAATTTTAATAGATAACTAACAATTAAACTATTAAAATAAAAAGTAGTTGATGATAAAATATATTATAAAGGGGGACAGCGCGTACGCAGTCCCCACTACCAAAAATAACGCACCCGAGTTATCCACATTAGGGATAATCGCAGAGGTCAACCCGACCGCAGTGCAATGGTCAGGCCTCGCTCTGGGGGAACCGCCTTCATGATCACGGTGTCCCCTGTGCCAGGTAAGTATGATTTCACATCAGCGTTCAGCGGTACTCATCTAAAGCCGCGGGTTTTCGTCATCGCGATTCAGGATTTCATTTTACCCAGCGGCGCCATCTAGAAGTTTAAGCGGCCAACTGACGTGCGGCTACGTCATGGGGCCTGCTACACGCACGCACGGCGCTTGGCAGCGGTTTTATATGGCAACTTCACTTACCCAAACTATAGCATCAACACATTTTAAGGCTATTATTGGTACTTACAGTCATCATTCCAAGTTAGCTCCTCAACACCTCGGCCTAGAAGCTGATCGATGGCTGATATTTCCTTCTCGATGAGGGCCACCTCTGTCTCGTGGCTACCTTCGCGGATAGCATTGTACCACGAAATTGCTCGGTTCAGACGATTCAAGTCATACTGCAAACGATTAATTCTATCAAGTTCATTGAAAATAATGAAACTAGTTTCAACTGTGAAGCAATGAAGTTAAAAAAGTGAAAGCTCAACTTAAGGGCGCCACTTTGGATGAGATAAAAACAGCAAAATTAATTTTTTGTTCTTTTGTTGCTGAAATTAGTATAAAGTGAGCCTCGAGATCTTGAGACCTTGGTCAGGAACGTCACCCTGCAACCAGACACTTTTCACTATATCTATCATTTGACAGCTCACCTGCAGCTTTTCATTCCGAGCATAGAGTTCTAGTCCATCTGGAGGTATGCCTTGTTTATCTAAATATTTCATGTAACGTATTTCACGCAGCAACATCACAAGCTGCAAATAAATCATCAATTACCTCTATAATACTTAGATGTTCCCCTACAAAAGCCAAATTTTCCCAATTAGTCTTTTCATATATGTACAATGTACATATCAACTCAAGTCTCTCTGAATACAATATCAAAATAAAACTCAAATAACTCTTTTATAAAGCACAGCTAAAACCTCAATGTTCTTTATACGAACCTCGGGGCTGAAATTGTTCCTCACAAAAGGCGGATCTCTGTATATGAGGTTTTTCGCTAGATGCACTTTGCATATATTGGGCACAGTGGCGCACCACTGTTTGAACTGTTTGTCTTCGAGCACGTTCAGGTAGCCCAACATTTCGTTGTGCTTCTGTTTCATGTACAACGCGTATTCGGTTTCTATCACGCTAGGGGAGAAGGGGGGAAAGTGGTACGAATTAAATTAAAGTCAAAAGGGTTAAAACACACGATAGAATCTCTGTACGGCCCAATTTAACACTTTCACACTGGTGGTAATATAAATAGCACCTGGTAAATGACATTAAAAATAATCGGCGGTCACGTCACCAGTGTCTTGACTGAGATGTGTGGGCCGGTGAAATTACAGACACATGAGACATTCCATCTTGATGATGAGCTTGATGGGCAACATAACTCGAATTGAGTCTTCTTATAACTATTAGTGTTGATATTGTTATGGGCAGAAGACATGTTTGATATCAGAGACATCTCCCGTCCGATTTGAGACACAAAAACAAATTATATTTTTGACAAATTAAAAAGAAAAAAAAAGAAACATATCTAGAGGGAATCATATAAGGGTCGACTCACGGATCTTCAAACATGATGAAGTCCTCCATAGGTGCTTGTATTCTCCTCCTCAGTTTGTAGATCCACCACAGCATACCTCCGACGGGAGGGAGGTAAGGGTCAACCATAGGTCTTTCTGGCCCTTTTGTTAATTTCTGCAACATATTTTACCACGTTTTATCAATATAAAACCTACTAGGTATATAAAGTTAAGAATAAAGCAGGTTTTCACATTTTTTATCGTGCCTTTGCACTGTCGTCCATCACTCGAACTGTTCGCCCAAGCTTCGATAGTTTACAGTAGAGGCTCGTTCGGGACAAAGTTCCTTAAAGTAGATTTAATTTAAAGATGGTGTGGGAACTTTGGCCGATAGTGTAAAGAGCTGATTTGTTCGTGGGATAGATCGGGTTTGCATAATTTCGCGAACTATTGCCAGAGATGGAGGGTTATATATTTTCTGTGATTGCCTATCCCATCTCGCCCCTTTAAAAGGCACGCTTATTAAGGGAGAAAATTAGATAAAATTGGTAAAGGTTAACAGTGAAACTTTTACTTACAGACATCTCTTCATCGAATATTTCCTTGACTGCATCCAAATTGGAGTGCATCATGTCGAGTAGGCGAGTCAGTTTAGGTTTTAATTCATTCTTTATGATGGGACGATGGAACAGGTCACCAATTATTTGGAAGAACTAAAATTAGAGAAAATTAGAAAAATCATTAGCTGATAATATGACACTTGTTACATATATGCACATAGTAAGATTAAATAGATACATTTTCTACCACATAGAAATAGTTTAATTTTTTAGGATAAAAACAACATGTCAAATGGCTTTTTATGATATGAATGGAATTAAAACGCCAGAAATGACTAACACGAAGATAATATAAACTGGTTGAGAAGTTATTTTTTAATCAAGACACAGAGTAAGTATACTGTACGAATGGTTTTGGGTCATGCAGTAAAATTAAATAGTTCACTAAGCGGGCCACTGGTAAGTCTTATACAGAGGATCTTAGGCAAAATAAAAAAACGCACCAATATCCCGAAATTAACCTGTGTTGATGTTTTGACCTTCAACCGGAACACAGTAACGTGAATATACTGTTTGGCGGCTAAAATGGGTATACTGGCAATACCCACTTAATATTTTCGATCCGGTGCACTATATCAAGTGCAGTGTGCAATGTGCAGTGTACCTTAAAGAAATGTTCCAAGTTGTGGCACTCGTGGAGCCCCTGCGAGAAGAGCGAGGCGAGCCTCCGGTCGACATCTTCGAGCACAGCCGTGTGCTTCGCGTGCTCCGCCAGGAACGAGTTGTCCTCGGGGTCGGCAGGGTCGTACGTTATGTTGCCCAAGTTCTGATATATCACTGTGTATTCCTCCAACACCTGGATATTAAGTTTTTCAGTGTTTTTTTTTTGACAAATAATTTGGAGCACTCGTAGTTCCAATTTCTCCGCCAAGAAAGTAAGCGTTTTGAGACAATTGATTTGTATTTATGTGATGTGAAACTAAAAATTTAAACAGGAATTTGAACAGCAAAGCATTTAAAAGGTCACCTTAATGCATTCAGTGCTCAGAGTCTTTCCCCTCAGCCCGCAAAACTCCACTTTCTCCAGCTTGAGTATTTCCACGGTAGCCTCCAGGATGCCCTCTATCATCTTCAGTCGTTTCATGTAGATATTGAACCTCATAAAGACGCGATCGAAGTCAAACGACCACCGCACAGGCATCACGCCCGCCGGGAAGAATGTGTGGATCTTGTCTCTGTTCATTTCGTATGTCTCTCTGAAATATTTATTAAATAAATACCCCAAAACATATATTCTAACAGTTAATTAACAAAGTAAAAATTAATAGCCCACCCTCGTTACCCTCTAATCATATAAAGGTTAACCTTTGAATCGAAGTTTACGAGGCTTCGTAGAGAAGCGAAACATGTTTCATCATTTGTTTTGAGTTTTTTAGGTATATATTTCTTATTACATTAATGTATTGCCTGATATAATAATATAAATAAACTGTCTTATGTGTATATGAGTATGTATATATAAGGGGCACGTGTTTATGAGCGGAAATAAGCTTACATAAAATGGTTCAGGATACTGATGGCCTTCTTTATTTTCATGAGTTGCTCATCGGCGTCTCCCTGGAATATGGAGGCCGGGTCGGCCGAGTTGGTGCACTGCTGTATTACCAGGTTGCATACTTCACGAAGGAGCGCTGTCAAATATAAAAAGTCAATTGATTTTCTATACCATGTTTTCGCATGAGACGTAACATCCTCGTCTTGGGGGTGATGGACGCAACGCAGTGCGACTTGAGTCATCTCATACTTTGGTGGAGAGGACTTGAGTCGTATTGTTGTTGTCCATGGGCGGCGGTTACCACTTAACATCAGGTGGGCCGTCAGCTCGTTCTACCACCTAAATTACATTAAAAAAAACACTAGGTAGGTGATAGGTTCTCTCCCACATGAGCTCGTTATTGTGCACTTAGAAATACCAGCGCGCCGTATGATAAGCGCTAAGCGCCGCGGAGACCAGATCCTTCTGATCAAACCGCTCTTCTTAATTGCCTTACAGGTCATAAATCTGTCATCTACTGTAATCTGAGTATAAGAAACTCACGGATCAATTTCTCGACGTTGCAGAAGTATCTCGAGTTGCCCCACAGCAACCCGATACAGTGGAACATCGGCCTGATGAGCGGTTTCGCGTCCGCAAAGTCCGTGCCTTCGAATGTCTCGAAGTGGTACATCAGAGGCTTCTGGTACACGTATATGTCGCGGCACTCCACTATCGCTACGAAACGACACCAGAGATTACTACTTAAGATTCCTTTTGTTGTATTAAAATAATAGGGATTCATAAAATACTTTAAATTGCTTTGCAATCACCTACGAGTGACTTAAGCACATTTAAAAAATTGAAGGACACGTTTTTTGAGAAATCTATGAATTGTGTAGGTAATTCTTTTTGAACTTTTGTCTCTTTCCCTGTTTTTAATAGTGACAGTGGTGGCATACTGAGTCAAACGAAACAGTATCAATTTTTCCCAACAGTAGGTATCCCAAATATGATGAGAAAGAAAAAAATTACCGCTGTAAACCTCTTGTTTTTATGTTGTAAGTAATTAAAACTGCGTGTTGGACGCGCAGCTGCTTTTAGACCCTCGAGATTGATCAGTGCGCGTAGAAATCCTTAATTTATTAATTTAACTAACATCTTGAAGATATTCGTATGTTCAACTTACCGGCAACAACGTTAGTGAGCATAGTCTTGAAACAGCTCAAGTATACGCTCTGCGTGTCCTCCAGGTAATGTGCCATGCGCTTGACCCGCGGGTCGCGTAGCTGTGAGTATATACCCTCGAGGTTCCGTAGTCGGTGCGCGTAGAAATCTATGTCAGCACTGGGCAGTGGAAACTTTGTTCTTTTAAACGCTGAAATGTATACAATGTCACTTGATTTTCTATACAATGTTTTCGCATGAGACGTAACATCCCCGTCTCTGGTAGACGCAACGCATTGCGACTTGAGTCATTGCGTACTTTGGTGGAGAGGACTTGAGTCGTATTGCTGGTGTCTATGAGCGGTTACCACTTAACATCAGGTGGGCCGTCTGCTCGTTCAATCACCTAAATCACATAAAAATACAAAAACAAAAGTACTGTACAAGTACGTACAAATACAAAAATATACACAAGAAACAATACAATGTAGAAATCCGATGGTAATGATAAAAAAAATATGGAAATAACAGTATTTTGTCTTTATCTAGTATATGGTATAACAGAAGTGTGTCACTGGTTCGATTCCCGCATCATAACTGTTTAGTGTGACGGATGAAATACCGAATAGGTTTCCTACCGATTTTTAGTAATCAAGTAGTTCCAGTTATATTTTAGTGCATTCCTCATGCTTTGGCGCCAGTTGCTGCCTACACAGGTAAAGGTAAAGTCGTTCATACTTGACTGATCTATAATTATTGTAATAATATTCGTCTTCAATATATATTTTACCAATATAAGAATCTTCTTTAAGTAGATCATGCACTTGTTGGGCCCATTTAATAATAGCACCTTCTATGTTAGTTTTCAGATACAGGTCAACATCTTCTCCATCACTGAAAATAATCAATTTTTTATTGTAAAAATTTGTTTTATTTATAGGCTGCACAGCTCAGTTGCTCTCTGCCTTCTGCGCTGTAGGTCGTGGGTTCGAGTCCCACCCAGGACAAACATTTGTGTGATGAATATAGATGTCTGTTCTGGGTCTGCGTGTACGGTGTTTTTATGTATGTATTTATAAAAAAAAGTAAATATGTATTCTATCAGTTGTCTGGTTCTCATAGTACAAGCTATGTTTAGTTTGGGGCTCGATGGCGCTGTGTGAATTGACACCAATATATTATATATTAATTGTCGACCATTATGAAGAGTGTTTTCCTCACACAATTAAAATGAAGAATCTTAATCTTATAACAAAATGGTTTTATCTCTTTTTATAGTTCAAATAAAAGAATAACCTCTCTTTCAGTCGAGATTCTGCATGGTAGATGGTTTCTACACCAGCCGGCATTGGCAGCATGACTTGACTGTTCATTTCCCCTTTCAGCTACAAATAAATGGACACAATAGTGAGGACATAGAATATTTGAAAACTATATTGTTTTTTATTAGGATTTTTTAATATTTTTGGTTCCTATTTTAAATTAGTTTATTTAAATGTTCTACATAAATTAAATCACATAATTCTAACTTGGTGCATCAGATTCCTAAGCTCATTCACATGCTTCTTCATATCATTTTGCACAATTTTGGGCCATCCTCTTTGATTCTCAGGATTGCAAAGTAAAGGCCCAATCACTTCATCCGCCATCACACTGAGATCCATCAGGACATTGCCAGATATTTCACCAATTGTGACTGCCTAAAAATGAGAAATAAAACAGAACTCAACATGAAACATTATAATCTACATACATAATACTTTGTTTGAAATAAATATTTGATTCTCACCTTGCGGAAATTAGCCTGAGTAATCTTATCATCGATATTCCTAAGAAAATATATCATCTTGCCTCTGCTTATTGGTGGAAAGGAAGTGGCACAAGTAAGCAAGCCCGCAGTATTCATTCGGAATACTAAGATGTCATATTTAGGCATATCAAAATATCTGTATAGGACATGCTAAAACAAAAAACACATTATTATAATTATAAAAGTAATAAAATTAAGCCAAAATTCGTTTATGTGAAATAATACAGTTTTACCCTTTCATCTCCAGTGATGAATTTGGCCCACTTATCAACCTTCTGTTTCAGAGATTTTAGTATGTATTCACTCATAAACTCTAAGCGAGTATCAACATCATCTCCTTTCTGAAACACCAATGGAAAATTATGTAGATATGAGTAAAATGAAGATTAATTTACAAAAATGACATTATTGTAGTAAAACAATGATGTTGCACGAAAGGAGCCTAATTAGGGGTGCACTTCAATCCTTTCACCACACTTTTTGACCACAGGTTTGAGAAAACTAGTGAATCGAATAGTAGCAGTAGTAATAATAGTAGCAGAGATATAAATATAAATATTGGTGGATATGTCACACAACTGCCTTCTGGCCCCAAATTAAGGTAAGTATGGCTTCTAACATGGGAACCACACAACGGATATAATACTTTTACACTTTTTTGTAAATACATACATATAATACATAATTATTAACACCCAGACAGAACAAACATCTATGGTCATCACACAGATATTTGTTCTGGGTGAGAATCAAACCCCCAACCTACAGCGCAGAATGCAGGGTTACTACCAATTGCACTGTGAGGCCAGAAGCAGTAGTAGTAAAGGCGTCATTGTATTTTTGGAACTAGAGAGAGATTAAATTATGATCCAGGCCGCACAAACATGAACATGAACTCCACGCCTGCTATGCGAGATTTTGAGTTGTTTGTTGTTGCACTGTTAGCAAGGGGCAGTGTACCTTCCTGGCGGTCGCAGTATCTCAATAACTTCTTTGAATGATTGTTTATTTAATTCTTCGAAAATTGTTCTTTTTGATAGAAAAATCTTAGAAGATGATAACTTACATCACCCATTACGCCTTGCTTTCATGTACACTTTAAAACTATGAAACTAACTTCTACACATGGTAAGTAACGAAATGCTGAAGATATTGCATGAAAAATTAAACCTTAAGTTTCACGACAAAATTAGCAAGCAAAACAATGTAATGTCAACATAGATTGTTGTCATGGGAGCCGAGAAAAGTTTTGAATTTGGAGCCAAAACTTTGATGGTTCCGTTCGGATACAGTACTGTAACTTTTATGCAAGTGGAAACATAATACACTGTCAGAAAGTGAATCCGCCTCTGTTATGCCTATCCTTGTTGCTCGGACAGGCAAAGTACCTATTTGGTACATAGAACTCCATCCTGCTAATATTATAATAAACAAAAAAATTTGTGAAGATGTATGGAAGTATGGATGTTTGTTACTCTTTCACGCAAAAACGGCTGAATAGGATAAGGAAGAAATTTGGTACCAAGACAGCTTATAATATCTTGGATTAACACAAACTGCTTTGATCCCAGAAAAGTGGTTTTCCCGTTGGATGACTTATTCACGTCTGGTAACACCAGTGGGCACAGCTAATAGTATTATTTATATTTAAATTGAATTAATTTATTTCCTTAACTCAATTCAAATATGTACTTGTGTATTCTTTATGTATACAAATTTGACCGAAACAGTATTTATGTACTTTTCTGAAATATTTGTTGTTACGAGAACAACAACTGCTTGAAGTGAGTTATACAGTTACACAGTAAAAAAAAAAATGAAGACATATAGACTGTAAATGGATGAAGTCAATGTCAAAACCAAAAAGTTCGCGCGAAAAACCGATAGGTACGTTGCCTGCCGCCTGTTCATGTTTGTTGGTGAAGTTGTTTGTTGTATTTTTTTTGGAGTTTGTTGGAAAACCCATAATATTTTAGGAATTTCTGGATCATTGTTGTGATCTGTGATATACACCGCCTACAATGGAAGGCTTCGATGATCCTGGAGTGTTTTTCTCGGATAATTTTGGCGGAGAGGAAAACGAGTCTCAAGATCAAGTTAACCTACAGGCGGTCAAGAAGAAATTCAAAGAATTTATCAGACAGTTTCATACTGGGAACTTCGATTACAAATACAGGTATAATATACTGTAATCCTATCAGAATCTGGAAAACTAATATATTTTCATTTAAGTTTATTTTTGATGTTCATACTTAATGAACTTAACACTTAATATAACAAGGTCCCAGTGCCTCACAGTCGAATCTTGGCTCTAAGTACAATAACAGAAAGATATTAATTAGGTTTTTATGTGAAACATTTATGGAATGGGAACCAGACAACTGTTACAATACAAATATTCTTTTTTCTTTTTTGTAAATACATACATATATATTAACACCCAGACACGGAACAAACATCTATGTTCATCACAAAGATGTTTGTCTTGGGTGGGAATGGAACCCACAACCTACAGCACAGAAGGCACTGTTTACTTTCAACTAAGCTATGAGGCCTGTCAAAAAATAATACATATATTAACCCTGTTAATCCAGTCTGTCAATTTTTTAAAAGCTTTTCCTTAATTCAATGTTATGCTTGCAGAGATGCTCTGAAACGGAATTACAACTTGAATAATTATTGGGTTGAGATAAATATAGAAGATCTGTCTAGTTTTGATGAAATACTTGCTGAGAAGCTTTACAAGAAGCCCACAGAACATCTACCCATCTTAGAAGAGGCTGCTAAAGAGGTAAATAACTAAAACATTATTGTGTAATGTTTTAGGTAGTCAAGTAAAATTTTGTAGTCTTCTATCAATGTTTATTTCATAATATGTATTTTTATATACTTAATGCATAAAAGGCAACGGCCATACTTTTCCTAGAAATGCTATGTTTGACAGAATCTGTATTGTCTGTCTTGTATTGTCTTAATTAATTTGCAGTTAGCAGATGAGCTGACTGCTCCAAGGCCGGAAGGAGAAGAAAAAGTTGAAGACATACAAGTGCTGTTATCATCAGATGCTCATGCATCAAATCTTAGGGAATTGAAGGTGGGATATCATTATCTTTGATAGAATGCTGAAATCCACTACTGGTATGGCTTGAATACACTTAATATTCCAGCTAAGTATTAAAGACCTGACCCATAAATCAAAAATTTATCATAAGATTAAGATTACTTCATTGACTGCTATTGGCCTATAATTTCACTAAATTAATGAAAGAATAACACTCCAGTACCAAATTACTACCTAGTGTTCAAAGATATAACTAAGTGAACGACATCAACTAATTTAATACCTACCTGAAATTTATATTTGTTTAATCCGACATAATTATTAAAAAAATTCGGTCTACCTACCAATTGCTATACCTTATACAAAAGGTTCACATGTGACACTACCTACTGTTATAAATATCCAAATTACCATGTGACAGCAATAAATATATTGAATTGAATTGAATTGAATTGAACTTCTTTCAGTCTGATACAGTGTCTAGACTAGTGAAAATACCAGGTATTGTCATATCAGCATCTGGAATTAAAGCAAAGGCCACCAAGATATCCATACAATGCCGATCTTGTCGCAACGTCATCCCCAACTTGCCTGTAAAGCCTGGCTTGGAAGGCTATGTCATGCCGAGGAAATGTAACACGTAAGTTCACATTGACTCTATTATTGTATATTTTAAATGTATCCCGACATTCCTAACAAAATAGATTAATTAATTTATGTTTTAGGGAACAAGCAGGCCGTCCAAAATGCCCCCTAGACCCATACTTCATCATTCCAGACAAATGCAAATGCATTGATTATCAGGTTTGTACCTATAACACAACAACTTTACATTAGTATGAAATATCTTTTGATCCTCTGTTTTTTTTTTATAAAATAAAGCATAGCAACATTATTTATTTTCAAAAAATATTTACTGATCCCCATCCATATTTTTAACAGACATAATTTTATATATATTTATTTACAAAATCTAGACTTATCTTTAGTTACGCGCCCGAATCCTTTCAACACACGTCTCTACATTCTTGAACCGAGTGAAGCCATATCTCTCGGTTCGAAAGCAGTAAATACAATTTCGGATGATCAACAAACCATAGCATCCAACATAGATCAGCAGCTATTCGCGGTAGCTTTCGGTAAGCAGCTACAAAGTGTTGGATTAACATCACCCCACCAATACGAAAAGTAAAAAGTTTAGGTACTTCGAAAAAATTAATATCATTTCTTGTGGGAGGTAACACTATCGATAAATCTTTTATCAGAGATTTATGAATTAATGCATAATTTTCGTTTGTGATTCTGTCTTGTGATGAATAGATGTTTTTCCTATGTTTCATTGCGTTTTGTTATTCTTTTGCAGGTGTTAAAACTGCAAGAAGCACCAGAAAGCATCCCGCAGGGTGAGATGCCTCGCCACCTCACTGTGTACTGCGAGCGCATGCTGTGCGAGCGCGTGGCGCCGGGCGCGCGCGTCACCGTGCTCGGTATTTACTCCATCAAGAAGATCTCCAAGATTGGCGTAAGTGTAGTTAGGTGCAAGAAGTCTCCAGGAGAGAAGGACCTCTACACCACCAGCATCCCCCAGGGTGAGATGCCTCGCCACCTCACTGTGTACTGCGAGCGCATGCTGTGCGAGCGCGTGGCGCCGGGCGCGCGCGTCACCGTGCTCGGTATTTACTCCATCAAGAAGATCTCCAAGATTGGCGTAAGTGTAGTTAGGTGCAAGAAGTCTCCAGGAGAGAAGGACCTCTACACCACCAGCATCCCCCAGGGTGAGATGCCTCGCCACCTCACTGTGTACTGCGAGCGCATGCTGTGCGAGCGCGTGGCGCCGGGCGCGCGCGTCACCGTGCTCGGTATTTACTCCATCAAGAAGATCTCCAAGATTGGCGTAAGTGTAGTTAGGTGCAAGAAGTCTCCAGGAGAGAAGGACCTCTACACCACCAGCATCCCCCAGGGTGAGATGCCTCACCAACTCAGCCAGTGAGTTTTCAGAGCCCTCTCGAAAGCTGAGTTTGAATAGTCTTTAATCTACCACCGGAGCCTAATCTGGATTGGTAACGTCGTATGTTTTCGGATTTTGTTTTTCCCTATGAATTATTAAACCTCTTCACTCTATTTTCCTGTTTGTGGATCTCATCAATAATTTAAATCTGTAAGACTCCTAATATAGATGTACCATGCTATATTTGGTACGTATTAAAAAATATTAAGTCTGAGTCTGAGATTGAACTTCTTTTCCTAATCATTGAAACAAATTAGCCTTAGCACCCATAACTTATATCGTACTGCCCCAGAGGGATGCAATTTTTTGGGTCTATGGACTCAATACAGTAACAGAAAGCAGTTAAAATTAATGAAATGTTCATCTTACATGTTGAGCTTTCAAATTAACTAATTAAATGTAAATTTATAAGGCGTGGTTTAGGGTGAAATTACAGGCGCATGAGACATTCCTACTGCACCTCTCACGATTACGGGGTTATTAGGGGTGGAGCCAATTCGTATTGATTAGGTAGGGTAGAGGTTTCCACTTAACACCAGGTGGGTCGTCTGCTCGTTTGATAACTTAATCACATAAAAAATCTATATTAAAAATTGTCCATAGCGCGAAGGTCGCGACAAGGGTTCCGTGGGAGTCCGTTCATCGTACCTCCGCGCCGTGGGGCTCACGGCGGAAGAAGGCGTCACCGGCGGCCTGAGCCCCTTCACCAGCGACGAGGAAGAGCAGTTCAGGAGACTGGCCGCTTCCCCGGACATCTACGAACGGATCGCCAAGTCCATAGCTCCCAGTGTGTTCGGGGTTGTCGATATGAAGAAGGCTATCGCTTGTTTGTTGTTTGGAGGTATGTATGTTGATGTTTGAATAGATTGGAAACTGGCTTTTATGGCCAGGTATTTTAGCACAATCTTTGCAAATTGGTCTCGAGTCTCATCACAGTCGAGCCTACTAATACTAATATTGGTCAATACTTTTGAGAGAAGTACTATGTTGGAGTATTAATTCGCAGCTTTTTTTATCTCCAAAAAATAATGTTAGGTCAAGACTGGTATATCTGTTAAGCCATCATCAGCCTTTGTTGGTCAACTGCTTAATAAAGGCCCTCCTAATAAAGCCAATGCGCTTGATCTTCTTCACATTCACTTAATACCAGCCTCCAGTTTTGAGACAGTTTTTTGAGTACAGTCTCACCTGAAGTTAAGTGAGTGTGCTGTATACAAAGTTGCTTGTATATCAGTATACTATTGCTGGGTTAATCAATAAATGTTTGTGCAGGTGCACGCAAAAGGCTGCCGGACGGTCTGATGCGCCGAGGCGACATCAACATCCTGCTCCTCGGAGACCCCGGCACTGCGAAGTCGCAGCTGCTCAAGTTCGTAGAGAAGGTTGCGCCTATAGGCGTCTACACATCGGGCAAGGGGTCCAGCGCCGCCGGACTAACCGCTTCCGTTATCAGGGACCCAGCCAGTGTCAGTATTCCAGTAACTAAATAAGTATACTAACTGATCTTAAACTGGCTCAGTTGGTAGTAACCCTGGCTTCTGTGCTGTAGGTCGTGGGTTCGATTCCCACCCATGACAAACATTTATGTGACGAACATAGATGTTATGTCTGGTTGTCAAGATGTGTGTATTTGCAAAGAAAAAAGTATATCAATTTTCTGATTCCCATGATACAAGCTATGCTTAGCTTACTTTGGGGCTAAATGGCTTTGTGAAATTTCCACCAAAATATTTATTATTTAATTAAGTAAAACAAAATACAATTTCTTTATCTTGTCACTGGTTCTCTCGAACCATTGTGTTGAAAAGATTAAAGGCTCCTTCCATGCATTTTGACTCATGAATTACAAATTGTTGCCTCCTATTCATTGATTTTATTCATCCCTTAACTCTATATTTTTTTTATTTAAGGAGCCTCATAAATAGTAATATTGGTGGGGTTTTCGTTGAAAAAGAAATTTAAATGCAAATCCGGCGTTATACTGATGAAAAAATATAACAGAAATCTTGTCAACGCGCTCAGAAGTCAAAGGAAGTTGACAAGATGTCTGAAGATGATTTAGCCGCGGGCGGGTGGGTCCACATGTTTTTGATATTAGTGTAAAGTGTGCTTTGATGGAAGAAGAAAAATGCATACAATGTTTGTCACAGTTAAACGACGACTCTCTTGTAAAAATAATAATGTAAAACTACATTTTCAGCGTAACTTCGTGATGGAAGGCGGTGCGATGGTGCTGGCCGATGGCGGCGTGGTCTGCATCGACGAGTTCGACAAGATGAGAGAGGACGACCGTGTCGCCATACACGAGGCCATGGAACAGCAGACCATATCCATTGCTAAGGTAACCTGTACTGTTTGACTTAGGAGCTCCCTCACACCAAAAATGGCGCTTTACGCCATTAATTCAACGGAACTTTATACCAGAACAAGTAAAGCACATCACAAAGCCTACGATTCCTCTATGCCGATGACCTTGCATTGGTCACTTCGAAAAGATATTGACGGCCGCAGGAAATCTCGGCAAGTATTATGTTGAAAATGTCCATTAGATCAGTTGTCCTTTCATTAACAAAACTTTATAAAATATTTCACGTTAGGCTGGAATCACGACTACATTAAACTCTCGGTGCTCGGTGCTGGCGGCTGCTAACTCTGTGTTCGGCCGCTGGGACGACACGAAGGCCGACGACAACATCGACTTCATGCCCACCATCCTCTCGAGGTTCGACATGATCTTCATTGTAAAGGATGAACACGATCAGGCCAAAGATATTGTAAGTCATATTTTCTCTTTAAATAAAAAATAAACAAAGATGAATTTAAAAGATAATTTTGTATGTCCTGGCTGTCGGATTATTAATTTTTTTCCTTAAATGGATGGAATGGACAGAATTCACTTATAGAGAAAATACAGTATATAATAACTTTGCCGGTCTAAGCATACCGGTAAGTAAGTCGATTATTTGGTTTTCAACAATTATCAATCCTATATGCTACATCAAAATTAAAAACAAATAATAGAACCTAAGAGAGTACCACATCTAACCCGCGAATCATAGCATATGAAGAAATGAACTGACATCTGGCCTCTCAGCTCAATTGGTAGTAACACTGCCTTGTGCGCTGTAGAATCCAAGCATACGCGATGTATAGACTATATTATACATTGCAGACGCTAGCCAAGCACATAATCTCGGTGCACATGGGCGGCGACAGTGCTGAGCGCGAGACGGCCGCGGGTGAGCTGCCGCTGGCGATGCTACGCCGCTACGCCGCCTACTGCCGCGCGAGGTGCGCATACACACACACACACACACACAAACACACACACATACACACACACACACACATAGACACACACATACATACACACACACACATAGACACACACATACACACACACATAGACACACACACACATACACACACACACATACACACACACATAGACACACACACACACACACAAACACACACATAGACACACACACAAACACACACATAGACACACACACAAACACACACATAGACACACACACACACACATAGACACACACACACACACACACACACACACACACAGACACACACACACAGACGCGCGCACACACACAGACACACACACACACACAGTCAGACACACACACTCACAAGCGCACGCGCACCCTAGCCCTGTTAAACCGGTGTGGTGAAAGGATTAAAGTGCGCCTCAAAAAGGCTCCTTTCGTGCACTTGACACGCCTTCGAATTTTTAATTCTAGGATATGTCGGTTTCTTTACAATGTTTTCCTTCACCGTGTTGAGTACGTGAAATTGCACACATAAATCTTTCAATCGAAAAACGTCGGGATATGAACCGGCGACCTCCGGATTGAAACTCGGGGTCAGTACCACTAGACCACCACGCTCTCAATTTAAGTTAATCATAAGTTAATGTACATAAATGTATTATGGTACGTAGATGCGGACCGCGGCTGTCCGGCGCGGCGGCGGAGAGGCTGCGCGCGCGCTACGTGCTCATGAGGACGGGTGCGCTGCACGCCGAGAGACAAGCTGATAAGCGCCTTTCTATACCTATCACTGTCAGGTAATCTCTCGTGTATGCACAGATAACCTAACGGCCCCGTGCCCGGTACCAAATATCTCAAGGCCAAGTATCTCACTACATATGAACTTTGAAATGTTTTGTCCTATATTGTAGGCAGTTGGAAGCTGTGGTGAGAATATCGGAATCGCTGGCAAAGATGCAACTGCAGCCGTTCGCGACGGAGTCGCACGTCACCGAGGCGCTGCGGCTGTTCCAGGTGTCCACTTTAGACGCCGCTATGACCGGCAGTCTTTCAGGTAACTCACCTCTACGAAATTTAATATAATTGCCTCGAGGCATTTATTTTACTTATCCATTACTTCTCTGAGCATACAACGCCTTTCAAATTCTTATTTTCTTTATTCAATGCTTTATTGCACACAAAGATAATTATGATAATAGATCGACTTACCGCTTGGGGCATTTTCTACCTGTCAACTTAACTAGTGGATAAAATTTATTATTATAAAGTTAAGTAAAATGAAGTTTGCAAAACACGATATTTAGGTGTTAATAGAACACTTTATCATATCATTCTAATTTAACTAGGAAAATACATTAATTCACGTCAGATAGTTTAATAAAGGAAATACATGAATCTTAAACAAAAAAACAGTATGTACTTTACAATTGTTATGTTACCAGGCGCAGAAGGTTTCACTTCAGAGGAAGACCACGAGATGCTGACTCGCGTTGAGAAGCAGCTGAAGCGCAGGTTCGCAGTGGGCTCGCAAGTCTCCGAGCAAACAATCATTAACGACTTCCTTCGCCAAAAATACCCAGAGAGAGCCATACAGAAAGTAATTCACACTATGATAAGGCGGGGGGAACTACAACACAGATTGCAACGAAAAATGTTGTACAGATTGTCCTGAAATAAACTGGTAACATTCTCAATTTCTTTACAATTTATAGTTAAGTAGTTGTTTCAAGTTCGAATAAAAGTGTCGTTTCAATTGAATTATATTTTTTATTTCATTTTAAATGTAATATCACAAATAACTTGCAAAAAATAATTCTAATCAGTTTTACTGATAACACTAATCTAGGGTTAAGCGAATATGTGAAAGTTGCGGTTTAAATACTTGGTATTTGTACTGTCCGAAGCAGCTTACAGAATCAGTATGGAGGTAATGTAGACTAGAATGTTCAAGGGTGAAAAATAATCTAATCCCTAGCTGTGTCCACCTGGCTCAGTTTGAACGGATACTCGGGATGTTTCTCGACTCCCTTCCAAAATAGAAAATTGAATATACGACCGCTGTCGCCCTTATCCAAACTCTTCAAGCGTTCAACTTCCGGCAGCGATAGTTCAAAGTCGTAAATATCCATGTTCTCCTGTGTAACATAATATTATTTTATTTAAATATAAAAATAAACAAATACACTTTTCCAGCTTTTACAATCAGTGCCTGGATATAAATTACTTTAGAAGACACATTTTACGAGCGTTAACACGATATGGCTGTTGATCGCTATTAAGGAGTTGTGTGGGTCTACAGGTGGCCCTGGCAGCAACATCAGCTCCAGTTCACCATAATATTGCATTTACATCATGTATATACAAGAACAGCAGATTTCAGCCTATTCGGGCTATGAGAACTGATTCAAAATTCAGTTGCAAATTTTGACCTTAACAAACACAAACATTGCAAGGTAAATAAAAGCTTCAAGACAGGCATCATAGCTCAGTTAGCAGTAACTCTGCCTTTTGCGCTGTAGGTCGTGGGTTCGATCCCACCCACGATAATCATCTGTGTGACGAATATTGGTGTTTGTTTTGTGTCTGGGTATTATTAATATGTATTATATGTATGTATTTACAAAAAAGTATACCAGTATTATATCAGTTGTCTGGTTCCCACATTACAAGCTATGCCTAGTATGGGGCTATATGGCGCTGTGTGACCACCAATATTATTATTATTATTATAATAATTGTAGTATACGATAATTAACATACCTTCAGCCTGTTCAAGCTGGTACTCTTAGGAATGACCACAATCTTCTCCTGAACTAAAAAGTGCAAAAGTATCTGTGCTGGCGTCTTTCCATAGTTTTCAGCGATTTCTTTTACAACAGGGTGCCCCAACAGATCCGGAAATACATCAGGACTGAAAATAAGATAGCCCGTTTGAGTACGAAAACTACTACTTCAGTTTAAAACGGATTTATGAAACTATTAATTAACAGATAATAAGCCTTAAGCTACGCCGACCAGTGGGTAGTATTTACGAGTACCTACATAATACCTTAGTAAGCAGGTACTCGTATGCATTATAGGCATTATTGAGGGTGCAACATCCGACGAACACCGGACTATCTGAATGGTAACCTTAAAATTCAAATCGAATCGCGTCTTTATGTTTCAAAGTTACGCAGGAAAAACTAAGTCTACAACATATGTATAAATGGTTGTTGAAAATATGTAAAAGTTTATGAAGTCTAAAACCAGTTTACCGATCATGAAAATTACCATAATCTAAGGTTTTTTGCTATCTATTTGACCTGTGGTAGAACAACTTCTGCCGGGTTTAGTACTGCTAATCCTACTAATATTATAAACGTGTAAGTTTGTATGGATGATTGTTACTCTTTCATGCTCAAACGGCTGAATGGATTTGAATGAAATTTGGTACCAAGATAGCTTATATCCTGGATTAACAAATAGGCTACTTTGATCCCGGAAAAATGGAATCTTCTCGTGGGATTACTTATTTACCGCGAGGCGCAGCTAGTTGTTTATATTTGCTGTGTGAACGCCGCGATTCCTACCTGTAATTATACTTGTTCACGAAATGGTCCTTGGCACCGGGACTGCCCAAAGGCGCGTACGCCGTCACCACGATGTTATTCTCCGCGCAGAACTTGCGAAGTTCTCTCTGCTGGAAATATGCGTGTAGTTCTACTTGGAGAACTTGCGGCTTGATTGTAGCATGCTGCATTATTCTCCCTATTTGTTCCTCGTTGAAGTTGGACAGACCTAAATTTCGAATGAGGCCTTCCTTTTGACACTCTTCCATTACCTAGGAATATGTTTTTTTTATTATATGTTTTAGGATAGGAGTTCCTACCTAAGCATGAAATGTCGAATCAACCAGCACGACGATTGATGAATCGTTTATACTGACTTGCAGATAGAAACATAAGTTTTGTGTAGGTTATATCACATACATACTCTGTGACTACATAAGAAAGGTTGCCTGGAAGAAATCGAAACCTTAGTTTGATAATTCACATTTACGAAATTTCCATGTATGGTGATGAATGGTGTTATCTATCTATCTATAAACTACAAAATATAATAATTATACTATTCCTTCAATGGTTCTTCGTGCCAGATATCCTATAGCTACTGTAACGCCTTATAAAAACAGAATAGCAATAGCAACTTATGTCAACCAAAAACTTACCTTCCAAGTATCATTGTGATTAGTTTCCATGTCCAATTCATACTCTCCGTTTTCATTGACAAGCGGAGTCAGTTTCTGGGGATCAGGTATGAAGCCAAACGGAACGTGGATGAGGTAGAGATCGATATAGCTGAGCTGCAGTTGGAGCAGTTGTAGGTCTACAAACTTCTTTACGTCTGACGCTCTGTTACCGATATGTGGAAGCTGAAATAGTAAAATAAAACACTTTTTGAGACCTGTCTTGGCGCTAACACAGTACGTATACTACGTATAATTTTCGTAGTTATAGGAAACAGGTAAACTATGATGCAATAGTTAAAAGCACTATTTCGTTACTAACTATAGAGGATATTTAATTATCTACAGTTTAGTTATGTATCTACAATTCTAGATCGTTCCGGAACTGAACTCACTTTAGTTGTAATAAATAATTCCTCCCGGGTGCCCTTTCCATCTTCGATCCATTTCTTTATCGCTTTACCAATAGCTTCTTCATTATTGTAATTAAACGCAGTATCTATGTGTCTATATCCCAAATCCAAGGCTTTATATACAGTACATTCGATCACGTCTGGAGGCGCCTGAAATTATTGTAAAAATTGGCAAAAGATGTTTCAGTCAATATGTAACACACATTTACGCAAAAAAATTACCTGCCATGTACCTAAACCCAGCGTGGGCATTAAATCTTCGGTTTGAGATAACTTAACAGCTTTCATGTTTCTTATATTATTATAATAGAAGCGAAGAGAAGCCCTGAAAACGTAGAACACTCGACTCGTGAACATCAGCTACTATGAATATAGAATATGTAGCATAGATGTATAAAATGAATTGGCAACAGGCCAAAACCTCAGACGGGTCTGAAGTAATTATTAGTGTATGCTAATTTTCTATGTGATGAATATGAATAGAAATGTTTTTTGGTTTGCAAAATACTTCAACTGATTACTAATGATTACATTTTCTATGGCATATTTACTTTTCAAATCGAATTTAATTATTTAAATTTCGCGGCTGTTTTATTACCTGCCGATCTATTCGGTAGTGCCTTCGAGAATGACAATGAAGGCGTAATAAAATATTTGGTGTCAGTTCAGCTGAAATCTCAAATAAAATATTTTTAGGCGCAGATATCAAAAACTTAACTGTATTTGACCATCATGGTCATAATATCATATCATGTCAATGTCAATTTAAAAATCGATATATTTTGCTTGTTACATTGTTTGTTTTCTTGTGGATATCAGTTTTATTCCCGCGCGTTGGATTTTCTCCTTTAACTTGCTTTTTTTTATCAAAAATTATAATCGTTCATCTATTATACGAAATTTACCATTCGAAACTATGGGTGTAGGTTCATTTTCGTACAACCATACAAAATACCGAGTGCGCGGTCGTCTTACTAATAAAGATGCTGCAATTTCTGTTTCAGAAGAAAACAAACACCAATGTCAACAAAAACAAGGAAAAGCGACAAGCTAGGAAGTTTGTACAACGTCATATAGCTGATGGAATGACTGCTGTAAAGTTAGCCAACAAGATCACTGATATGACTTCGCTTTGCAAAGAACTTCTCATATTCAGGAATTTGGACTTGGATGTTGATATGTACATACAAAAAGTAACTGATCTAGACGGTGATGTGTTGAAGTGGGCTATAGAACTGGTGGAGAAGAATATGAAACCACTGTAAGTACTATATCTGTATGATGGATACTGCATACAATACCATAACACATATACTTCCATTGCCCTTTAACATGTGAGATTACTGTAGAAGTATTGTTTATTTTTCTGCTTTTCAATGTGAATACTTCACCTGGAATGATTGATATAAAAATACTGCCCGGTAGGGTAATTTTGCAAAGATTTTCTGAATGCAAACACTGAATGAGTTATGGGTAGGAAAGGCAAGAGATATTGTCACTTTATATAATATCTATGTAGCCACAATAATGTGTTTAGGACTTCAAAATAACATTTTGAAGTTTGTAGTGACAATTGTCTTACAATCTGTAGATTTTTCCAGTCAGCTGGAGCTTGTGATGAAGGAAAACATTATCAGGAAACCTATTATGATGGTAGAGCTAATGCCCAGCTGGCTACCACACTTTAGTTGCAAATCTGCTGCTAAGCACCTAACGGTGTAATGGAAGCCTCAATTCAGAGCCAGTTCCCAATGAACGCACTGCTTGGTACCACCATTGGCTATATAACCACTTAGCATCAGGTGCAAGCAACCATATGAGCAGTAAAAATACCAGAAATACTGTTTGTGATTTTGGTGCCGATCCTCCCACTACAGCTCCCCTCCCCTCCCTGTGCCACTGCACTATTTGCACCACCTTATGAAGAATGATGATTAAATAGCACAATCTACTGCATATATTATATTTATAGAAATCAACCATTGTAAGCTTGAAGCACGAAACGATTATTATCTACCTATATATACTTCAGCCAAAACAGTATCTTGATATATTTGTACCAGGCAAAGCTAATGAACATATATTCAATGTTCATACAGATATGAGACCTGTGCTTGGGGCTGGAATAAAGAGCGCAAAGTGGAAGAAATGACTGACCAAGATGCTTGGTACCTCATTGCCAAGGAATCCAGTGGGAGACTCCTTGGCTTCTCACACTTCAGATTTGACATGGATTTTGCCGAACCTGTCCTCTACTGGTAATTAATTTCCTTTTTTAAATTCGTGATATCAAGCTCTTAAATTATAAAATTGCAACTGGACTGCAAAAAACTGTAAACCAAAATTAAAAACGAGAAATAAGGCTACCCTGAGATAGTTTTTGGGGAACCTTATCTATACATCTATACAAATAAATAAAATTCGAGTGTCTGTTTGTAATATTAAAATAACCGCTTTTTACTAAGTGCATATGGATGTATACACGGTACATATACCAAAACAATGTTTTTTATTATATTTGTCTGTCTGTCTGTCTGTTTGTTCCAGCTAATCTCCGAAACGGCTGGACCGATTTTGACGGGACTTTCACTGGCAGATAGCTGATGTAACAAGGAGTAACTTAGGCTACTTTTCTAAGGGATAAAATAGGGGTGCGTGATAAAACCGAATTCCACGCGGAGGAAGTCGCGGGCAACAGCTAGTCTCAAATAAGTCCATTCGAAATATGTAAAGCTAGCAATCAATACAAATCGAAGACTAAAATAATATATATGTAAAAATGCTTGATAGTGTATTAAATATTGAAGTACCAAAGGAGATTTCAGGCTTTATACCACATAGATTTGTCCTGCTGCCTTACAAAACTAACTTGAATTTATTGATTGTCTTTAAATAAGTACTCTGATAACTATTTCAGTTTGCTGAATAATTCCTCGCCTTATAAAAAGTTATAATTAAACTGCCAGGCTGTAAAACTTGGGCCAACATATTTCTGCCACCAAGCGATACATAATAATGAGTTCTGGTTCGAAATATGTGGCTGCCGGTGATATTACAGGCAAATAAGACTTTCACCGTCGTCTCAAGAGTTACCGGGTGCAGTACAATGCAACCTTGATCTTCCCATACATAAGTTGGAGAGGACCCAAGTCATAATGCTTTTTTTATAGACAGAGAGGTTACCAATTAACATCAGATGGACTGCTCGTTTCTTAACTTATTGTATTAAACTGAAATCAGCTGTTTACATCACTTTTCCCTAAAACATTATATTTGAAATGTGTCATGGCCTTAAGATCTAAAAACGATTATTCATGAAGCAAGAAAACAACACAAATGAGAAATTATTTTATTAATATAAATATCTAACAGTATTTTACAATTATATTTACACCTAAAATAATACAACAACTAATTTGATTTTGACCAACAAGCAATAAACTAACAAAATTAAAAATAGAATGAAATATTCTTAACTTACAGCGATGCCACCTGAGTCTGATCACCTGAACTTGTATCACCTGAGATTAAAAGAAAACTAGGTAATGTAGGGGCCACAATTATTTTAACTGTTGTACACGAACGCGAAAAGTGGTCCCATGGTGGACCTGACTGTTTTCGGGAGTGTTCTGTATGTACGACAATTGACGTCACCATCGATTACAAATGTTTTGCGGGAGAGAGAGAGAGAGAGAGAGAGTGAGATTTAGAGCTATGCCTGAAGCGCTTTCGCTGCTTTAAAGTCTCAGTCAAAGTTTAAAATTGTTGGTCAAAACGATTACTTATTTCATAAGTGGTCAATTCGCTTTCATCTTATATCTCCACAAGAGGCACAGGATGAAGAAAATATTCTTTGTAAACAGTCTTCTTTCAAATATCAGTTTTTCCCGTGGCCACCATTTGATACATCTTGTACAGAGGTATCTAAATAGTTTATAAAGTATGAAGCATGTCATTACCGTTACAGCTAGACTGAGGGCTATCACGTCTAGCAACAGGTATTGTGGTAGGGAGAGGTCTAGGGCCGGTGAGCGCAGGTGTGGCGCGCCTTTATGCCGAAGAACGTACTCGATCCAGTATACCCCCGTGTCTAAAGGCCGCATCGGCCGGTCGAGGAATATATCTTTCAGTTTGCGAGCTTCTTGTTTGTATCTGTCAAGAGGAAAGACAATGTTTTCATGTGATCAGTTTATAAAATCTAATTTAAACTTGCGCACACTTTACGTCAGGTTACAGTTGTGTGTGATTTGCCTACAAACTAATGGATACCTCGTCTTTAGAGGATATAAGCTATACAAATAAATAAGATTGGAGTGTTTGTTTGTAATATTAAAATAACCGCTTTTTACTAAGTGCATAAATCAAAACAATATTTTTTAGAATTTTTGTCTGTCTGTTTGTTCCGGCTAATCTCTGAAATGGCTGGACCGATTTTGACGGGACTTTCACTGGCAGATAGCTGATGTTACAAGGACTAACTTAGGCTACTTTTCCGAGGGGTAAAATAGGGGTGCGTGATAAAACCGAATTCCACGCGGACGAAGTCGCAGGCAACAGCTAGTATGCAATATAAAGGACCTTAGATGCGGCATTATTCAAATTATAGGAAAGCTGTCTGTATAATTTTGGACTTTGTCAATGACCATATTATTTAATCTAATAAACGCAAAACACAGTTTGATAAAATTATCTTGATAAACATTTTTAGTTTTTAACATTTTCGTTAAAGGGATATTTTTGTAACCTACAATTTAAAAACTCACTATAATTGATTTCTGTTGCAATAAGAAATATGTATAATAATCAGATGATTTTTAAACGTGAGGTTGGGATTTATCTCTTACTCACTAGAAAGTTGGTACTGTTTTAAATTTTGAGTGCAGATGGTTTTATCTTATTTTAAGTCAAAGTCAAAAACTTTATTTCCATAGAATTCATAATGAAATGGCTTGGAAACTTGAAAATAATTCTTATTTGTTTCATATCTCTAGTTATAATAGTTTATAAAAGTTATTCTTTTAAAACTGAAAAATGTTATACATGTTATAGTAAAACGGACGACGGAAAAGGTTTAACTTACATTTTATTAACATCTGATGATTTGATTCAGAAACAAAAAAAAAGAAAAGAAAAATGAAAATATTTTTTTTCAACGATATTGTTTGTATCAAGCTGATAGTATAGGTACAAACAGAATATAGCCAAAGACAACTGCGGATTCAGGGATGGAGTTAAGGGGCCGCTAGACTCCAAGATGGATTCAACCTTGGCTAGATTTTGCTATGCGAAGTTTCCTAGCAAAATTCATCAGATCATTTATAAAATTATAAAAAAAAATAGTACCTAAAGTTGATCGTCCGCAAATTGGGATTATGCAAAATGTTATCTAGTTATCGTGTCACGATTCTGCCACATTTGTTTATTGGGGACAATTATCATGAAAACTTTCCTACTTGAGTAAAATAATCAGTTAGTTGTCTATACTAATATTGTAGAGAGGAAACATTTTTTTTTTGTTTGTTTGTACCTACCGGCACCGAAACTACTGGACCGATTTTAACCATTTTTTTACCAATAGAAATTTAAATTATCAGGAAGTAAAATAGGCATTATTTTATTTTCAAAAAAGTAGAGTACCTTAAGAAAATTGCAATTATGTGACCCAAAGTAGCAAAATTTTGCCTATAAAATTCATTATTTGGCGTGCACTGATAAAACTATTGATGATACGTATAAATGATGTACTACATGATTCAAGTACCCATTAACCTACAAATAAATCCGCGAGGAAATTCATCTGTCATAGTTAAGTCATAATAGCAGCTATTGTGTTCTGAAATGTAATTACATCGCCGGTAGAAACAAAGCTAAATGCACAGGAAGGTACACCTCTTATAAAAGAAGTATTCCTGTCTATATATATGTATTCTGTGTCCTTATTGTGTGTTTGTTCTGTTCTGTTTGTTTGTTTGACTGGCAATAGCTGATGTTCTTTGGAGTAAAATAGCGTACTGTTCCGAGGGGCAAAATAGGGGTGCATGATATAACTGAATTCCACGCGAACGTAGTCGCGGGCAACAGCTAGTGTCTAATATCCGGGTAAATTGACAACAGTAAGGCAGTTCTGCCTACACTACAAATGGGAATTCATACCGGCTATATATTTTGACTGGCCTCATAGCTCAGTTGGTAGTAACCCTACCTTCTGCGGTGTAGGTCGTGGGTTCGATCCCCACAGGACAAACATTTATGTGACATTTGTAACGTTGATGTTTGTTATGTGTCTGGGTGTATATGTATTATATGTATGTATTTACAAAAGAAAATTACATAAGTATTTATATCAGTTGTCTGGTTCTCATGACAAGCTATGCTTAGCTTACTTAGGGTCTAGATGGCGCTGTGTGAAATGTCCACCAATATTTAGATATAAAGTAAATAATACTACATACGTAGGATTAGTCAGCAAATCGTGAAGCGCATCTCTCCAGTGGTATTTATCGGACTCCTGCAAGTGTACTGTTCGCGCCACACCTCGGTCAGCCATCGCGCGCGCGTTCAGAGCCTGGTCCGCATATAACGGAACCATCAACATAGGTACCCCGCAGGCGACGGCCTCTTGGGTGCCGAGTAGACCTCCGTGCGATATGAATAATTTAATATTCGGGTGACCTGAAAAAACCAACACAAAAAATGTAAGACTCTACTCGATTTATTGTTTCTACGCTTCGTAGCACCTTCGTAGTTCGTAGCAGGTAAAACGTTACGTAGACTTTTCTTTATACATCGTTTTTCTATTATAATAAAATCAATTTGTGTTCTCGGTAGATGAGGCTACAGATATGAAAATAAACAAAATCAGTGACGACGTTAACTACGTTGTTTTTTTCTCTCACGACATGTGATACATGAAAAAACAATATGTTAATGTTAATTTAATTAAAACATGTTAACATATTGTATTAATTATGGTCCGAATCACGATAATTATAGACAGAAATTAAGTGCAACAGAATAAAAATGGAAAAAAAATATGTTACAGAAATTGGGCGGAAAATTATAAAATTACACAACATGCGAACATATATGTTTAATAACTACTGTGTGTATTAAGTGCTTTTTTATTTATTTTTTTAAATTAGGTATAACGGTAGTATAACCGTTACTTATATTTGTCAATAAAATATTATATATAATGGACAATCAAAATAATAAAATAATACAATAACTTTAATTAGGCAGTCCTCACAGCTCAGATGGTAGTAACCCTGCCTTCTGTGCTGTAGGTCGTGGGTTCGATTCCCACCCAGGAAAAACATTTGTATGACGAATATAGATGTTTGTTCTGTGTCTGGGTATCAATATGTATTATATGTATGTATTTACAAAAGTATATGTGTTTTATATCAGTGGTCTGGTTCCCATGATACAAGCTATGCTTAGCTTACTTTGGGGCTAGATAGTGCTGTGTGAAATGTCCACCAGTATTTATTTATAATTAAACCAATAATATGTCTCAACTTGAAACAGTTAGATGTAATTTTAGACCACCATACGCAAACAGGTCGCATTCAGAATTGGTATCCAAGGAGACTTTGAGCGCACTGACGACATTATTGAATTATAGATGTAATTTCTAAGATAATCCGCCTTTCAAATTCCGGTGTTAATATAATTTGATACTCACACAAAGTAGCATACTGAGGTACCCAATTCATGGTATAGATGTTTTCGGGCACAGTGAGATTTCTCGAAAGTAACCTCCTATCCATTTTGACGAATACAGTCTGCGGCAATTCGGATATCACCTCGAATATTTGAGACAGCTTGTCGCTCGGTATAGTTTCGATCCTTGACATTGAACCGAAACTCCAGTAGATAACGCCCTCACTCGACGCGTCCAAAAGCTGCTTCATATCCTACACAATAAAAAAACACATTTAATCGCTATAATATGCCTGTTGTTTTTGTTTACATTGAGAATCATTCGAGAAAATACACAGCCGTCTCGCTAATTTGGCTCTATTTGATTCATACGACATTATCAGGGGTCTCGGAAGGGTCCGGGTCGGGCGATAGTTGGTTTTCCTTTTGTGCTGTTGCTGTGAATGTGGGTTACATATTATATTATTTTGACTGGCCTCACAGCTCAGATGGTTGTAAGAATGTCAGCCGTCTGCGATGTAGGTCGTTGGTTCGATTCCCACCTAAACAAAGATTTGTGTGACGAAAATGGATGTTTGTTATGTCTGGGTGTTAATATGATATTAGATTTTTATTATATTATTATTAGGGATATTATACGTATTACTTTTATCTATTGTTATTACGATGTATTCTATCAGACATCTTTTCCCCGTAGTACATCGTTGTGCTTAATTTGAGGCTAGATGGATGGCCATCGCGTGTTAAATAATTAAATAAATAATAAAATAACCGTTAATGCCATAATAATGAAAGCTCTTAATAAATGTATGTATTTTCTAGTAAGATCACTTAACCAGTGTCTCAGATTTTCAGATGTCAAAGTAATATAATTTAAATCGTTTACGTAATCTAAAAACATCTACCAAAATTATAATAACAATAAAAAGTGAGTCATGGCTTTATCTCCATCTCGGAATCAGGCAAGGCAATAAGTCTTGTGATTAAATATCTTAGGTACATAGAGTAATTCATTATGGAGCTACTGAGAATACACGCAGAGTGACCCACTGACTTGGGAACATGATACGCGACGCACGCCGCGCCGCGCCGCGCCGCGTCGTTACGACGCGGACGGTTATACGACGATAAACTTTTACCACACACCAATACACTTTTGTTGAACATTTATCACTTAGGAACTAATGTAACTATCGGAACTGCCATTATGTTATCTGTCAGTTCACTCGTCTGCGACTTTGTTCGGGCTACTGAGTGAAGCAAAAGGAGTCATTTATCTACACAAATAAATAAAATAGAATGTTTATTTGTAATGTCAAAATAACAGGATTTTACTAAATGCATTTAAAAGTAAGTTAATTATTACAAAAAACATAAATTATGTACAAAAAAAATCGTCTCTGTCTGTTTGTTCTGACTAATCTCCGAAACGGCAGGATCGATTTTGGATTGAGGGAGTTTACTGGCTGATTCATCACTAACTTGGTAACTAGGGCTACTTTTCCGAGGAGTAAACTAGGGTGATAAAACCGCATTTCACGCGGACAAAGTCGCGGGCAACTATTTGTAAGTAATAAATTCAGACAACAAATTTTAAACGCGTGCCATTTAAACTATTTTTTTGGAAATCCGAATACCAATGTTTTTAGGACCCCTCTGGTCTTGTTTAGGCTTTGAGCGTTGTCTCGTCAGTTTTTTTATCACTCAGACACAACAATCATCTATATTCGTCACACAAATGTGGTGGGAATCGAACCCACGACCTACAGCGCAGAAGGCAGAGTTACTACCAACTGAGCTGTGAGGCCTATCATAAGTTAATCACTCTGGGCTTGGTTACTCACCTCTGGCAACTTCTGCGTTTCATCCAAGTGTAATCCACCAACTTCTACAAGCGTGGGCACCAGTGGACGCACTTCGTTGATACTGAAATGGCTGTTAGAAAGCACTAGACTGTAATTTCTCGCTAGCAAATCTAGTTTTGATCCGGGTCCAAAAAGACGATCTGCTAATATCTGAAAAATTACCATAAATTAGCAAAACATTTGCTGATCCAATGGAATTGAATTTATAATATAATTGTAGATCCCGGCAGAGATTGTCCTGCTTTAAGTAAAATGGATAACAAAAAAAGTATTTTCCCTGTGAAAGCACATAGATATTCCAATTTTTCATGAGGATGGGTCCAACTGGTTTGTAATACTACATACATATCGTCAAAATCCATTTTTTATATATAGATAAAATAATTACTAACTGTGTAACAAATAATATGCTAACCTGTGACGGAAGTTGAGACTTGTATCTGTGTAAGAGTTTTGCCACGATCACTGACATTGTGTTGGCAAATCTCTCCCAAAAGGTCATGTGTTGACCGTATCCCACCATGTAAGATGGGATGTAGGCAGTTCCTTCAGGATTGCCCAACTGCTCGTTGACCCAAGGCAGAGGCACGCTCGACAGGAAGCCGACTACTGGAGCGTTAAATATTTTCCCCAGTGGCAAGAAACATTCGCTGCCGAAGACTTCTACTATCACCATATCGTAGATTAGCGTGGAATTGATAAGCGCTTTCACGGCTGGCATTTGGGAGACAATTTCGCATGTGTCCACGCATTCTTTCATGATTTGCTCCAAGTTGATTACAAAGCTCGGTTTCAGGGTTTGGTGATGTTTAGTGAGATTGTTCTTGATTTCTGGAATCGTTCCGGCTAAACTTATTTGTTCAATATTTGTCGGTGGATGTTTCTGAAAAGAGTGAAAGTCACCATTAGGCTATAGATAATATAGATGGATATTTATAGAAGAATCTTTATTAACTAAACATAAAAATTAACAAGTTGAAGAGTTGTAACAGTACAATGGAAGCACAATCTGCCGAGACGAATCTCTATGTCACTAACTAGTAGTCCATGTATATTATGGAATTGGTATTATTTTATCACGATAAGATATAAATTATAATGATTATTTAATGAAAAATAATAAACAAAAAGTATAAAAATAATATCGTTTCGAAATCTTGAAACAGCTCTTTCATATGATACCCATCTCGAGCTGATCTGAATCTCTTTGTTCTTTAAAATCCAATTTGGACTACTGTGTCTCAGAAACCGTCCAAATTGTGCCAGCATTATTTATTTATCTACAGGTTTCAGAACGATTGGATGAACGCTGTGGGAATTTTATTCGGACATACAAACATAACCAGAATGACGAATTATCGAACTTCGCTCCCTCGTTCAATAAGTCATCTGGGTATGCTAATAGAGTTCGTATTTTTATCTGTGATGTTGTTGTTGTATACAACTGAGACACCCGTCGACGACGCGAGTTGAGTTTTCAGACGAGTGTCGCGTCGATAAGATAAAATAGGAATTCAAAAAAAGCTGCTATTCAAACATACACGCAGTCTCTGATCTCATTAGTGTATTGAACGCATCGTATTAATATTATTTTTATCTTTCTTAATAATGCATTTTTTTCATGTATAATATAGGTATCCGAGCAAGCAGGATCTACTATTGTGCCAAGGTTCACTCTCTGATAGCTTACATTTTCTGAGTAAATATTTCTGACACTGACTTGCCTAAGCACGTACTCGTCTAACCCAGATTACTTAAGTTGTAATAAATACTTTGGACGTCCTCAGACACATTTTAGAGATCTGAAGATGTCGTCCATTTTGGCAAGATAAAAAGATTTCGACGAATAACACGCATGACCAAAATTATTTATATATATTTTATTTTTTAAGTTAAAGGATAGCTGCGTACTCTCCAAATCTGTCCAGTAATGTCGATTCTAGATCTCTGACCCACAAACTAATACACTTATTATTTAAATAACTGGTGGAGCTGTAGACTCAATTCGTCACATTTGTCCTTCAAAGCGATTAACGTCAATGTCCACTGACACTATCACGTTTATATAAATGTTTTTAATTCGTTTTAATGATTTTTTGATATTGAGAAGCGTGTTCACCTACTCGAGCGTGTAACGGATATCTTGGCTCATAATAAGTCAAGTTCATTAATAAGTCAAGTGACAATGTTACAAGTGAGATTGTTTGTTACTCTAGCAAATGAATTACATAATAATTAACCTCATCTAATTAGCACTTGATCTGTCATTTTAATCGTAGTAACAGCAGTACTAGTAAGTTCTGTGGGCATCGGCAGTTTTGACTAAACATCGCGTGTACACGTCGATCTCTCGTACCGGCGTTGACCGCTGGGAGGATCTTAATGTTTACCTATGCGAAAGTTATCACCCTCCTCCAACTCACCTACGTACGTACCGATACGCTAGGTCCACTGCACTGCACATTATCGGTCTGTAGGGTTCAGCATTCATTAGGCGATACACTTCAATAAATAGCGCTTTCAAAAATGTATACATTAGTTATAGTTTGAAAATTGAAAAGAAACCGGTGACGCAGACTTGGACAGGTAGCAGAAAATGACTGACGATAGCTTTAACGAACATAGCTTAGCACCTAGTGCTAAGCTATGTTATGTCATGTTATGCCATGTTAGTTAAATATTTAGAATAAATGGTCATTCTAGGTTCGCAGCGCGGCTCTAAACCTCATTGTGCGTATGGCCATGCGGCGAAAGAAAGCCATAAGTTAGTTTCCTAGTAGTAGCCCTAGGTTTTTCGCTCACGTAACAAGCTCCACACATCGAATGCAGTGCGGAGCGGCGCAGCACGATCACTGCGACTGTCGAGATTCGTCTGCATATCTCAGTCTACATAAAACGCGGCGCGGCGCGATAATGACCGAGACGGTCTCTAACCAAAGCGAACACCCATGAAACTTTCTTGAATTATACAATGCGATGTTTCTTTGTTTCACCAATATATTTAGGAATGTCTATACGTAGATTTACAAGAATGGAATTACGGTTATTCCGTTCATTCCGTTCATAACACTTCACTCGCCCGAATACGTTACTAAAGTAGGATTTCAGATCCTAAGGAGTTATACCGATTTAGCTCTATAATAACTTATATTTTGATTTGGAAGAAAGTGAACGGTGACTTATATGTTAACATTTTAAATCAGCCTCAACGATTAAATATTTTTGTGACATTTACATGTAATAGGTATATTGTCCACAAAAAATAGGCTTCATATAAACTGGGAAATCGCAACAATCAAACAAGTCAATGATGTCACTGGCTCTCTCGAATCAGATTGGTGAAAGAGCGAAAAAAAGCGCGTTTCAAAGAGAAACGTTTTCATGACATAAAATCATTTCTTAGATAAAATGATGATGTTTTATTATCACTGCCTAATTCTACTTCGTCACAGCACTTCAAAATTCAAATGGCCATTGATATGATTACGATGTTCGATTTTTATTTTGTGAAGAATTTGTAATAGTGAAATTGGTACTGAAATTCCCCGCGTAACCTGCCTATATAAACTGTAAAGTGTCTATCTCATATCGTATCACAAGGTAGCAAGTAGGTGATTTCCTTGTAACACCATTTACTTTCCTATTATTAAAGGAATAAAAATACCTCCTTAAATGTTAGTCTATAGAATAGTCTAAGACCTGTACACTGTTTTCTCCTGGAAGAGACTAGTCACCCACAACAAAGGGAATCCTAGTCCCACACTAGACTAGTAAACTTTTATTGTAAATAAACATGTTATGTGCTCAATAAGTATACACATAATATGAATTCAGGGAAAAGGTAAAGATGCCTAGGCAGAACAAAATGGACATTTCTATTGGATGGGCTCTAGTTTGTTTAAAACTAACATAATTTACATTTTAATAATAAATCCAAAAATATTCTGAATAATAGCGAGTTAACTACGATTTATACATATCTGTACAGTTTTTTTATGAAACTTCTATGAATATACACAGAATGACGCCAATTTCCTCAGACGAGTAGGCAGAACCTCAATTTACACGTTCACACCATCGGGGGAATGTAGACGTGGAGCTTAGCGAGCTTACCGCCACCATTTTTTCCACCAATAACTCAAACAGCAAAATATTATTCCTTCAACAATTTTTTCCAGTAAATCCGACACCTAAGATAGAGTTTATTCCAACGCAATCTATGAATATGTTGAGATAATGTTTGAAAAGCTCAGTTCAGCGTTGGCAGAATAGTTTGGCCTCTGTCAAATCACAAACAGCCGAACAAATGTTATCAATTTCTATGCATGTAACGTTCAGGGCAGTCACATAGAAATTGTTAAGAAATATACTCATAACACTGAGTTTCGGTTTACAGAAAAAAAACTACAAATATTAATTCCTTTTATATTTTTCCTTATTTTGATAAACCATATTAACATGGTGCCTGAATATTGTAAAGTGTTAATACGTACCATAGGGAAATGCGATATAACTGTGAGATTGTGTTGTCTCCTGGCCAGAGCTTCCACCAGCTTGCCGTACATCGCGTAGTGGCTCCGGGTGTTGGTGGGGAGCACGACCAGCAACCGCGCGCCGTCCGCCGCCGCCAGCGACACCATGCTCCACGCGAGCCACACTAACCGCGCCTGCATATCTCTGTTGCCGGGAGCGGATTGCGCTGCGGCTCGACTGCGCCGCGGCGCCGCGGCCTGCGCATGCCACCGTCTCTCCTTTGATAACCGGTGACGTCACCTGCCCTAGTGCCACTACGCGATAACGCGTACTCCTCACGCCCGCCCACGGTGAACATATTCCTCGCCCTATCACCGCGTATACTCGCCGAAGAGTGAATGATCGCGTTACCTCTTGCGTGCATTCAAGTGGTGGCAAGTGGTTGAACTTCGTGCGAATATTAGATATCAACGGCTTATCGGAAACATTACATGCGATTTTATTGATGTGGCTAAGTGCCAACCTTCATTCGCGGCGGAATAAAACATACTGAGGACTAGCTGTTGCCCGCGACTTCGCGTGGAATTCGGTTTTATCACGCACCCCTATTTTACCCCTCGGAAAAGTAGGCTAAGTTACTCCTTGTTACATCAGCTATCTGCCAGTGAAAGTTCCGTCAAAATCGGTCCAACCATTTCAGAGATTAGCCGGAACAAACGAACAGACAGACAGACAAAAATTTAAAAAAATGTTATTTTGGTATATGTACCGTGTATATGCACTTAGTAAAAAGCGATTATTTTCATATTACAAACAAACACTCCAATTTTATTTATTTGTATAGATACCGGCATGGTCTGGAGATTCGAAGACATGGTGCACATAAGGAGTCTCTTTGCGAGTTATGTTAATCCATACACCTCATTGATTCGGTTCTACCTAGAGGGCCAGTGAGACTTGTGTAGTAGCCTACCTATCTGTGTACCTTAGTTTTCGATTTTACAATCATATTGGCCTTTTATGTACTTATCGAATAATATATACTTTCCCATGGAATATAAACACTAGTAATATATGAAACCGTCTTTTAAATAATACTAAATTAAAATAAAAAAATTGAAATAACAATGTTTATATAAAGTCCCCACAACCACAACCATAAACAAAAATATAACTACACTTTTATTGTTATATTATTTATTTGTTTTTAAATCGTATATCGTTTTAATTGACGATTTAAAAGCAATATCTGTCGTCGAGCTCCTAGGACACAACACATATATACACACACAACACACACAATGCTTTTTAATATTTTCATATTAAAATTTCATTATTCACTTACATACATTAATTACTATTAGTTACTTACATTAATTATTAGTGAAGCATTAATCTGTTTGAGTAACTATGCTATTATATGTTGTAAAATATGCGATTCTTTGATAGGAAAAAATAGACACAAAAAATTAAGATTTAATCGTAGGCATCATTTCATAAGTACAATATATTGTGCATGGTTGCACCAACAATTTTTATAGGCAGAGAGTATCTTTGTAAGGTGGGCATGATGTATACACATTAGAAATACTTATAGAACCTAATGATTAAATTGGAGGAATGCCTTCAGTGAATTTTCCAAATAATTTACTAATATAAATCATTTCGGTTCAATGTCTGTTAGGGAATTTTATTATATGCTTCGTTAAACACGAAAACATTTAATCCATGTCGGAGGCCTTCGGGCGGCTTGAAAACGTTGGCACCATAGTTGGCCACTTACTCAAGAAGAGGAGGTAGAGAAGAAGCAAAAATTTAAGCAGAACCTGAATGTGATCATGATTACGACAGATAGAGAGCCATTTAAAGGCAGTTCTAGACTAATTTATTTCCTGATATATAGATGCATAGTAAACACTCGATCAAAGGTATCTAGTCTTGGCACGAGAGCTATTGATAAGGTCGGCGTTGATGCAGACAATCAGTACTTACCCTTCTAGGTCTCACAGTGTTTGAACCAATTTTAATTCAAAACGATTATATTATGAAATCAAATGAAACAAAAGTGTGATAACAACTTGGGGATCTTCCATCATCTAGGTCTAAATATGGGAGAGGTTTCGGATAACATACCTATATATTGCTGTGTATCAGGTGTCAAGTAAAATTGCCAAGAAATAAGCATTAGTTGCAGTTGTAAACGTTACCTACCTATTTGCAGTTTAACTCCTGTTGCATACGAACATAAGCACAGCACACAGCACGTCATTTAATTAATGTATTATAGAAATTATTGCAAATTTTATCTTGCCTGATAGTAGAAAAATGAAGCTCTCTCCTAATTAACTTTTGTCCGGCGGAGCGTTATCAATTGAGTAATAATTATTGGGATTTTAACTCATTAGTTGTGCTCGATAGAGTGCGACTGGTTTGAATCAGTTTTTCTTTATCAGTATTAAAAAATTACGGGATTTTATTATATTAACTATGTATCACATTATTCTTGGAAGAACACTTACGCAAACAATTAGCTATTTTATTATTTTGTCCACTGCACGTGTCTATGCAGGGATCCTCAGGCACACACATTATGACCGAGGTGTAAGATTGCACCTGTTTCAGTCCTATCGTGCCTAAATAAAATAAATAATAATTAAATATAGACGGACATTTCACATGAGGTCAGTCATATATCGAATGATTATACGATAGTTAAATCCATGTAATGTAGTTTGGGCCTCGCTGTTTTTCATAATAGAAATAAGGTATATATATTATATGTGTGAAATTGACTGAAAATGTAATAAATTTTGCCAATAGTGTATTTATTATTATTATTATTAATGTTTGTGAATAGTTACGAAGTGCAAGTGGAGTCGGGCGGGCGCCGGCGCGGGCTCGGCCAGCGGATGCTCAGTGTGCTGGAGAAGCTGGCCCACCTCACCAAGATGCGCAGCGTCAGACTCACCGCCCTGACGCACAACCCCTCAGCGCAGGCGTTCTTCACGGCATGCGGGTATGTTTACTGCATACATATACTCTACCTACCTACCTATATATCATACCTATATCATATACAAATACAATTAATTTATTTGGAACGAAACACAATGATACATAAAACAATAAGGAACGATGACTACTGCAAAAGTTACTCGTAGATTTACTGTATCAGACAGCGCCCACAGCGCCTTTAAATACTAAGCATTGGTTCCACAATTATTTGAGATTTAATTAAAATGTATGGAATACTTATTTACTATACACTAGAATAATAAAGAATCAACTGATTTGTTGAACGAAATATATATGAACAAGATAAGAATTAAAAGTTCTGTTGTAGTATTCTATAGTATATAATATATATAATACCCAGTAACTAATTGATGAAGAAAGATAAATTTATTTCTAATATTTCAACTTTTACTTGGGTCTTGTCGTACCTGAGTAGGGGAGGATCCAAGTTGCATTGCTTATGATAGGCTGAGGTTACCAATTAACACCAGTTGGGCCATTTGCTCGTTCCGTAACTGTATTATATGGAAACTTTTTTTCTAGGTACAGTATAGATAGTACAAGTCCACCCAAAGAGGACGCAGCGCACTACGAGATTCTAAGCAAGGTGACTACAGAAGAGCTTGAAGAAGTTAATGATGGCGCATAAAATATTTCTTTAAAATTTCTTAAAATAGGTAATCACTGTAATATTATTAAGGCGATAGTTTGTATGTGTGTTTGTTACTCCTTCACGCTCAAACGGCTGAACGGATTTTGGGAAGATTTGGTACCGCGATAGCTTATATACTAGATTCACATATAGGCTACTTTTGATCCCGGAAAAGGGCAATATTCCCGTGGGATGATCAAATGTGTACAAACGTAATCAACGCTGGGCGCAGCTAGTTCGACGTATGCCCGCTTCTGGTCACCCATACCGGCTTCGGTTTCACGGAGTTTCCTACTAGAAAATGCTTTGTGTGAGTCAATTTCGATGTTATTTATTGATGTTTTAGTAACTTGATTTGTAAGTGTTACGTGGTTACACCATTACGTGTTAATTAAAACATGTTTACATTAATTGCTAAAATAAGGCTTTCGATATCAAGTGAATTTTGCACATTTTTAATATTACAATTTAACAGTAGTTGATATGTATGAGTGTTAATATGCAATAGGTAAGGTTACCTGTGTTCAGGTTGTTGATATATTTAAACGACGTTGCATATTTAATACAGATATTGGGCTCTAATTTCATCTATTATATAGTATCTCAATGTCTGTTCTCAAATCAAACTTATAAAAAAAATCCATCAGTCAATGTCCGCAAGAATTAACCTTTTTAATTATGCGCCAGACTATTGCTGTCATTTTGTAAGTCGTACATCAAATTAAAAAGTAAAATATATTTAATTATGTTTATGTAAGTATTTCTATTTGAATGAAATATAACTCGAGGTTATTTCCAGGCAAACTGGGATGGGTTTTAAAGACGAATAAACTTCATTAATAAGTTGGATCATAAAAGTTTACACATACCAATAAAAAATCTAGAACCTTATACAATGTTTTGTTTTCCAGAAATCTTATTTTTAAAATATGATTATTCACGAATGTAATACCACAAAGTAACATTGTATGTTTTCTCTCAATGGGTGTTGTTACAACGAGGTGGTACCCGGCCGTAGGTTCTCAGTTTGACTTCAGGTTAGTAATATCTATTCTTTAACCAAAACTGTTTGAGATATATGTCTCAAACAATGAGAAATTAATGGTTCTTAGTTGACTAAACTGTTAAACTGCTGAAATTTTACTGCCACTGTCAAATCATATATTAGACTGAATTCCTATTATATATTATTAATTAGTATATATATGTATACTTATATGTGTATATAGTATTGTTTATTTTATATATTTATTGATTATGTAGGTGTATAATTTTACGTTTATCTATTCTTTTTTTAACATAGTTTCTGTGGGTGTAAAAATATTATTTAGTGTACACCGCCGCCGCCGTCTAATATTGATAACTGTCCTGTCCATCCAAAGGTTGCATGGAAGAGATCACGCTTAGTCATAATGCCGCTCATTGTGCCCATTTTAATAGTTAATAATAATCTTGTTAATTATTGTTTCTTTGTTTTGGTGTGCAATAAAGATTTTATCTATCTATCTAAAGAACGTATTTAACTGATCAATACGCATATTTTATGTTACGATTGTATGGCCTCGTGGTTATCAAAACTACGTTTATTTACAAAGCCATTTACTTATTATATATTTTATCACAGAAAACACTATCAAAAATTAGACATAAGCTATTAAATCCGTACTAAATTATTTAATCATCAACGGTTTCGATATCCAGGTGAGCTTCATCAGATCTGTCGTCTTCCGACTCTTGCGCGGATCTTCCCTGGATAAAACCTTGTGCTGGATTTTGGTGTAAATATCTCACAGCGTCTCCTAAACCCTGCATAGTGGTAAAAATGTGGTTCCCTTCAGGTCTGGAAACCCTTGGAAAATCTGTGTGTTTCGCGGCATTCGTTTCAGGCGAAGGGTTAGAACTGTAGGTTGCAGCCAGTGCGTGCGTGGTGGGCGGTAGGGTAACAGCGTGCGGCGGCGGAATGTTCACGCACTTTTCTCTTCTCTCTCTAGCTCGCCGGTTTTGAAACCATATTTTGATCTGAAACAGAGAGTCCATAGTTCACCTAGGGTTATTACCTAGAAGTCAATATTGATATGGGATTAATAACCTTTAAAACAAAACTTTGCACAATCTTTGTGTAGGTTCGCTGTCGGTGCTATTAATTATTTTCAAAACAACTCTACTATCAGTAGGCAAGCAATTGTCTACCTTTTGTTCGATTTATAAAATATTATGATACATATGAACACTGAACACAGGTCATACCGAGAACGTGCATAACAAAAATGCTCGCATGTTTCTTATGGATTTCGTTTATTTTATTATTAAAATATCTCATGGAATCAATTATCACGACTACGACAGTTAAATTCTCAATCAGATTGAATTTCTGATACCTGCTTCCTGAAGTATTTCCTCTCTTTGTCTGATTTAAAAGCTTATTGAAATTAAGTGGAAGTGAATCAGTAGCTAAATTATCTCAAATTGTCAGATGAGAAAAATGTATAACTTGCAGAAAATAATATGCAACGTGGTGTGCACCGGAACGGTTCCAACTAGTCCAGTTATTTCTGGACTAGTTGGAACTGAGTTTCTATAAAAAAACCTTTGTTAACTTAGCACAGGGATTGTACTGTGTGGAGCATTGCAATAGAGTTAAGACTTACTACCTTGTAGCTATTGGTTCTTTTTCGTTTCCGACAGCCACAGAGTTTAGTGCCGGCGAAGTTCTTTCTTTCATCATCATCTCAGTTAATCATGTTTTTTATGTTAAGTTTTGGCAAACAGGCTTACGGCCCGCCTGATGTAGTGCGGTCACCGCATCCTATTGACGTCAGCAGCACCAGGAGCATTACTGATGCGTTGCTTACCCTGGAGATTTCTCTTAAAGCTGCCCATGTCATAACCTGCCGGGAAGACCTCAGGAGGTGGCCATTCCACAGCCTACAAGTATGCGGTAGAAAAGTCCTCGTGAAAGGAGTAGGAGAAGTAGGAGATGCTCACCCTGTCGTCTCTGAGCTGCAAGGCGGCGGCGAGCGCCCGCAGCGCCGGCGGGGCGAGGTACGGCGCGCGCGCGTACGCGGCCTCCAGTGCGCCCGCCTGCGCAGCCGTGAAGGGCACCCGGGCGTGCCTTCCGGCTCGACGCGCGCGGCACGCTGACTGTGCACCTGATATTCGACAAACCAATCTAATTACAAGGCCGACTATATCACTGCATTCATAATATTGAAACCTAAAGACTTCTTGGTTGATCGGTTTTTTCCGCAAATTTTCAGCGATAAAGATATCTTATTTTTTTTTTTAATGTGATAAAGTTACGGAATGAGCCCATGGTCCACCTGGTCTTAGTAACCTTTGAAAGAAAGCAGATTAATTATTTTCTCAAAATTTTGCCCGTCACAAGCAATACGACTTGGGTCCTCCACTACTTAGGTATCTACAACAAGACTCAAGTCGTATCGTATGTGCCCGTTATTCTTAAACGTGAAGATGAAAGCAGTATTAAAAAACTAGTCTTCTTAGTTTCAGTTGATCGATTTTTCGCCAATTTGCTGCCAAAGAGATAGATAGGTAGATAGATTAACTCTTTATTGTATATACCAGAAAATCATTTTACAAAAAATATGGGTATAAATAAAGAGATATTTTTATAGGATAAAGATACGGAACTAACAGATGGTCCACCATGTCCCATGTGCCTGTGATTTCTCCGGCAACCACACCTTTCAAACCGAATGCATTCCAGCTTGGCGATGGCAGAAGTGGGTAAATAAATGCATTATCATAACCAAAGACAAAAGTTATAAGAAAAAAATTACGTTCTTTTGAAGTAATTTCATACCCAAAACAAGGAGAAACATTTAAAAAATCGCTTACGTAGTAAACGTGGCGGGCGGTATCGAGTGCAGCAAAGCCAGTCTGGAACACCAACACTCTCGTCCCGGCTACGCCTCGTATCATCACTCAGCAGACGTTCTATGCTGAAATCTGAGGACCCACACTTTGAACTAGACTGTACCTGAGACGCTTCCATGTTTCAACTAACCATCGGTCAAGTTTTGCTCTGTTAAAATGCAAACCCCTGATAGTGCAATAGGAGGAACCAAAATAGGCCCCACCTTGTTTACGCATCCCCGAAAACCGCATGAATACATCCCCAGAGATGGTATCAGTGGACGCAATCAATGGGTATCACGCGCCAGCGAACCCACTAGTGTTGTGACGTAAACTCATTCATACGTTCGCCAAATAGATTTGTAAATGGATACAGTTTACCCACAAAGGATGTTATTACTTTAGGGTATGTGGGAAATTAATTTGTAAGTCATATTGATTTCTGTTTGGGATTTATGGTTATGTAATATGATACTGCGGCTAAAGAAGAATCAATTATAGTTTCATTATACGGCTCAACATCTGTTGTTATATTTTTTGCAGTTAATTTTATAGTGATGCTGATCATGAAACGTATTGAAAATACCTATGTAATTAACTTTGGGATGTCATCACGAACATGATCAAATGTTTTTTTTTTTTTTTGATACAGTTATGGATCGAGCTGACGGCCCACCTGGTGTTAAGTGGTAAGCTCGACCCATAACAACCGATGCGATTTGGGTCCCCCCTTACTAGGTACGACAAGACCCAAGTCGCGTCGTATGCGCCCATAACTTTGCGTGGAATGTCTCATATGCCTGTAATTTCACCGGCAACCACACCTTTCAAACCGGAACACAGTAACGCGAATACGTTACTTCTTGGTGGCAGAAATGGGCATGGTGGCAGTACTTCCCCGGACGAACTTGGTGAGAGTTCTACTGCTACAAAATTTCATATCATATAGTCGTAAAAGCCCAACTGACAAATTCTTAGTGCTAGTCCTTAGTATAAGTATCCGCGTTTCGTTGGTGCTTTTTTCTGTAATAGCATAGGAATAATGAATGAACCCCTGGTAGTTTGTACTTATGTTTTATTAGTACTTAGTGCATACTTACGTTTTATCATAGTTTTTCTTTGACTGGGACCTAAGTTTGGGCAGCCAATTTCTAAACGCAAACGAACCACATTGCCACTGATCAATTAGACATCGATATAATAATAAGAAAATTGGATAATAAATGTCCTTTCTACGTCCATTTTGCATGTAAATCAGATTGTGAATAACCACAAATCCACTAATGCGTTTGTAGTTACTATTGTGTATGCAAGTCATTGACAGAATAACCAGATAATAACGTCTATTTAAATTGTTGTAAAACGACAATTTGATATACAAAGGGGATGTGATTATGTGGCCACTTGAAGAAACAATTGGCCGCAGAGTTATCTATTAAAGCTTTCCGGACAGATCTTATCAAAGCAGATGTTTCACAAATAGTATAATTGATCTGTTACAACCGTTTTCGGTGTTATGCTAGAGCCATGTGAAGTTCCGTTAGAAATACAAATTAATGCTTATACAGTCGCTGTAGGTACCGTCCCAGCATACAGAAATCCTTCATAGTTTTGAGAACGTGGTATTAAGTTGAAAAGTTTATCGATGTTCTATAAACCGGCGACCTGCGGATGAAATTCGGGGTCTGTAGCACTCAGCCACCACGCAACTCCAGAAGTTGTAATTAGTTAAGCGCATTGGTTAAGCGCAATAAAAAAATCGCAGTGTTCATTCAAATGCCTATATATTCTACTAACTGTTGCCCGCGACTTCGTCCGCGTGGAATTTGGTTTTATCACGAACACCTATTTTACCCCTCGGAAAAGTAGCCTAAGTTACTCCTTGTTACATCAGCTATCTGCCTGTGAAAGTCCCGTTAAAATCGGTCCAGCCGTTTCGGAGATTAGCCGGAACAAACAGACAGCCAAAAATTGAAAAAAAATGTTGTTTTGGTATAGGTATGTACCGTGTATACATTCATATGCACTTAGCAAAAAGCGGTTATTTTAATATTACAAACGGACACTCCAATTTTGTTTATTTGTATAGATAATTAATTTAATTTAACACAATATGTTTAAATTTCAGAATAATAAAGTAATTGATTTTCTCTCTTGTATATTACACAGAAACTACTAAAATAGTCTATAAAGTTGTAAGAAAATCGAATAGATATTTATCAACTAGCAATGAAGACAATAAAAAAACAATTAGTGCATATCTGCCACAAAACTAATGCCTAAAACAATATTTTAAAAGTTGGTTGCAGACAACTACGCAAACCGGTGCCTGCCTGTAGCTAATTGAGCGACGCGACGCAGGTAGGTAAGTACTACCACCGCCAAGGTTACGTAGGGCAACAAACTTATTCGCTTGCACCTCTCACCGTCATTGTGATTCCGACTGTGCCGTATTAAACAACAACACACCAAAACAAATTGAAATAAAACGATTTATTTAATAAAATGGTTGTTCCGGAATATTTTGTGCTCCATGGTGGTGATAGAATGCCTCGGATTGGATTTGGAACATGGCAGGTGAGTTGTAACTATTTGGCGATGATAAAACAGCTCTTCTTTCACCATTAATACTTCCAAATATGAGGTGAACAAACTCGTGAGAGATAACTTGTTAGTAAAATTATGAGTCATTTGTTATTTATTACTGTAACAACGGGGCTTTCCTGTGTATCCTTCTTACACTGCTTTCTCTTGCCTTTGATTCGGCTAGAAATATACTTTTTGAATGACTTCCATTTGGATTTGTGGAGGAGTGTCGACGAATCTGCTATTGAGCAGGGTCTCTCTGTAACTGATTGTAAAGTGCTAGAGTTGCAGGAACATTTGTCGCTGCAAAAGGATATTATATCTATGTCGCTTGCATCGCAGTCTCCGCTAGAGCGAGATATGCGAGATAATCCTCTGGACGTGGACGCTGGGCAAGTCGAATCGTATTCATCCTTTGTTTTGGGATCGCTAACATAGGACTGCACTGATGTTTTAGCGATCACTTCCTCTTCTCCCATATTAAAAACCTCTTATAAAAATTGTCCATTTGAACTCGCAGATACTTTCGATTTCTTGCAAAACTTCAGTTGCGAGCACATAACTATTACATCACGCCTTGTTTAACAGCCAATATAGCAAAACATAATGACAGCAAAAAGTTTAGTTTCTTACATGATGGAACATTTTGTATGACTAGTGTTTTAATAACAAAATAAATGATTAAGAATAAAGCTCGGATTCCACTGGTAAGATGAATCGATATCCTTTTTTTAGAATATCTTCACATTTTTTATGTCAGTATTTAGTTGACCACGGACAATGTGACTCTCTTAGTTTCATTTTAATCGCACCAAATATGAGGAAGTGATGAATCTTAATAACTTTAATAATTAAAATGTACTTAATTAGTCGGCTGACGAATAGTTTAAGGAGAGTCTGAGTTCTCACATTCTCTATCATGGGATAAATTGCTTTCCAGTCATCGGATGAGGTTCTCGAGAAAGCAGTTGATGCAGCCCTTGAGGCTGGTTACCGACACTTTGACACAGCGCGGGCGTATGAGAACGAAGCGGCACTGGGACGAGCCTTGCGACGGTGGATCGGCAACGACCCCGCTAAACGGAAGGAGCTCTTTGTCGTCACCAAGTTACCACCGGGAGGTAATACACGGGGCTAATCTCGCTGTCGTAGGCCATTAGAAAATGAATGAAAATTCTTTATTGGACACCGTTAAATACAGTACAAACGTTAAAACTACTTAAGATACACGTACAATGGGCGGTCTTATCGCTAAGAAGCGATCTCTTCCATACAACCTTTGGCTTAGATACCTATATCTGTATGTTTTTCGGCGATTTCTTAATATGTTTTTCTCCGGCCGTGACCATTAAATCGATATCGTGGTCACGGTTGATTGAATGTAGAAGCCCTCTGCAAGTCGGTTGCTCAACCAAGAGTTAACCTCAACTAATCGTAAAGTTGTAAATTATATTCTGTAATAAATAAAAACTTTCATATAAATCGTGGCTTTATAATCCCGAAAGAAAGCTGATTTTGAGTCACGAATAATTGTGACGTTAATTACTACCGGCTGTAATAACAAAATAACAGAAACTGAACAAAACAGTAACAAATAAAACAGATACCTACTTAACAACTGAGTTCGTACTTATCATTGTTTTCTTGAGTCTTAATTGATTTTATTACTCGCTGGAGCCATGTTTATTTTTTATTAATGTTGTATTTTGAAGGAAACCGTCCCGAGAGCGTACAAGAGTACTTTGACGCGTCGTACAAGGACCTTGGGCTGGACTACATCGACTTATATCTGATGCACACGCCCTTCGCATTCGCACACGTGCCCGGCGACCTGCACCCCAAGAACCCGGATGGATCCATGATGGTGGATCATTCCACCGATCTGCTTGCTGTGTGGAAGGTAGGTCTTAGCTTGAAATAAAGTTTTTCGATGGATACCGCCCCGCGTCCGTACTTTGAACGCCTTATCTTTCGTCACACATCATTCGTCTTCACACACGCGTGATCTGCATCTAAAGAAACGGGCAACTCAATGTCGGTGGACCATTCCACTGATATTTTCGCTGTATGGAAGGTAATTACGTTGGTTATTTGCTTGAAAGAAAGGAAATATGCTTCGGAGTTAGTAATGCGGGCCCGGTAGCGGTAGGCTCTTCATTTTAACGAGCAAGTTTTATACAAAATCAACAAAAAAATGTAGAAACAACTTAGGTAAAAACTTAGATTTGTTTGACAGTCTGTTTACTCGTGTCTTTCCTACGCTTTTCTCATTTAAGTGCAGACTGAAAATTTGAAATCTATCAATACTTATTTTGTGCTTACGATACTTCATGAATAATAATATAGTACCTGGATGGCCGCTCGGAGCTTTGCTCGCTATTTTTATTTTTTTTTGTTAAATTGTGTTTTTTAGTAATTATATTTAAGTACGAATTACATACTGATAAAATGATGAAATATGAATAAGATTTTTCGATCTTACCGACAGAATAAACGCCACCTTTTTGTTATTTTCTTTCAATAAAAAAAAATAAGTCTATGTTTAAGTTGATTTTCTGAAAATGAATCCTAGCTAGATCGATTTATCGCCCCCTAAATCCCCTGTATACTAAATTTTATGAAAATCGTTGGAGCCGTTTCCGAGATTCAGATTATATATATATACTTATACAAGAATTGCTCGTTTAAATATATAAGATTATATATTAATACTATAATATCGATTAGTGACAATATAGAATTTTTATGCCAAAAAACGCCAGTAGGCATCTGAAAATGACATAAGTTAGATAAACTAAAATGACACAAAAACATCTTATTGTCATGCAATTTTCGGACAAAATATTTTTTGATACTCAATTTTATTATTCAAATATATTAAAAAAGAAGCGAAGTCAACACTAATAAATTGGTAAACACATAAATTTCCTAACCCTATATAATTAAATTTTAATGAAAAACGCACTCTAGAAGAATGGTTACTTCATACACTCCAGCTTCGTCCAATAAACAGAATCAACAAGATTTGAAAGGAATTTGCTATCCTACGACTCCTATGTATAGAGATGACGTGGTATATAAGGAATGCAGCTTCCGCCTTTCTCATACTAGTGGAGAGAACAAGAAAAGAAATCCGCAGAAAACTGTGAAAGGTCCCACCAAAAAACCAGTAAGATCGATAGCCAATAATCAATTCTCGTGGACGAAAGTGTACAAATCGCCGATAACACGAAGGCATCTCGAAGATGAACACAAAAACATTGTAATACAGTACAATATTCCCGAGATTCTAAATAACCCATTACTGAATAATAAGTCCAATATAGAAACTAGATCGGATGAATGTAATGTAGCAGAAGTTTTCAAAGAAGTGACTGTTACGAGTACATCTGTTACTTCAATTACCAAACCTAAGCTAGGAAAACCATCCTGGTACAAACATGTCATGCCCAGGTTCCTGTGCCCTTGTTGTTGTGGAGGAGAAGATGCCTTTGAAACTTATCACCGTGATACGGAATCTTATGAAAGCATTAATTTAAAGACCACTGATTCAAATTCCAATGCATATTTGCGTAATTTGGATTTGGACCCTTCGCTTATGAGTATCATTGTGTTGCATGGACGTCTGAAGGCGAGAAAGACTCGGAAGCTTTACGCGGGCATCATCAAAGTTGTACTCCGCAATACATACAAAAATGCAGTTTGTATTTTAGATACTCTGAAGAAAAACTAAAGTTAAAGAATATTTTTGCTATCATTAAATCCTCCGTGATATTTTGTAGTACCTATCTCCAAAGCAAGAAGATCCAGAATAACTAGAAGTATATGACAGAAATTGTCAGATAATAAAAATACACGCCAATGTTATTTGAAAATCTCGCATGAATGATCAAAATTACCAGGAGTGTTTTATTTTAAAGACAAGGCAATATTCTAATTATAATGTATCCATACAATCATGTCATTAGTGATGAGAGTGACATCGTGCCCAAACCGATGCGCCGGATGCAGCTTCTCTGCGTGCCCCAGGGGCACTCGTAGAATCGGCAAGTGTGAATACCTGTGCAAATACATCTTCTGTTGTGGGTGGTGCTTTGAAAAATGTTGCAAATCGAGAAAGCGGCAAACACGTCCCAACAAAATCACACGCAGGGTTGAACACGTTGACTACGTCAAAACCAGGGCAAAAGGCTCCAAACATAGAGAGGATACCTCTGGACCCTTAAACGAAAACAAAACTTAGTGTTCGAAAAACTTGAAATAAAATGGGCAGACCGCCATCGCGCTCGCACAATGGATACCTCTGCTATCGAATCAAATAAAGCTAAGTTCAAAACTTTTCATGACATCATCCAGGAAGAAAACAAGTCAATGGAATATCCGCAATTTCTTAAAGTAAATACCGTGATGGGAAATGACTTGAAAAAAATATTCGCACTCAGCGACGCTGATGGCACATCTAACATAGCTCCTTTGAAACAAAAACTTCCGTCGAAGAGTTCGATAATAACGGATAAAACGAAAAGCAACTTTTTTTTAAATATGATCCGTTGTTTGAGAATTACACCCACAAAAGGAGCCAAAGATACAAAGGTGTCCAAGAAAAAAAATGCTACAACATATACTCACTGGAATCATGCAACCTCTGAGTGGCGCGCGCAGGAAAAAAATGACTTTGGTTGCCAGTACAATCTGAACTCCAACCATAGTCTTGAAATCATTTCACATGTGTTGACAAGATCCACCTCTAAGCTCTCGTCCAAAGAAAGCGTTGTAGATTTGAAGTGGCGTCGTCGGTTCCGGCAATGCAGCAAAGGGCCCCACGCTCTTCATGTTATGATGATGACTTTAGCGAAAAAGATTAAATCCAAGAATCCCAAATCACATGTGCGAAATAGAAAGAATAATGTTGTCGTCCTTCATGTGCCCAAGAAGTTCAGTAATACTTCAACCTTGGGATCCGTGTCACCGACTAGGACTAAATCAGAAAGGGTTGAAAAACCTCTGACAATAAAAGATGAATCTTCGCACAGTACAGTAAACAGTATTAGATGGTCTACAACTAGCAAAGTATGTGGCCCGGGAGAAATATTTATAAAAAAAGTAATTTGACAGTACGTCCTTTAAATATTTACTGTAGTATACAATAAAATAATAGTATAAATACCATGCATATTGTGAACTCAACATCACCTTGTACAATTACAATAAACTTGATTTGCTTAATATAATAGCAATTACGCTGGTTTATTTAAAATTTATTTAATTGCTGATAATTAACATTCAACCACTCGAATGTAAATTTTTATGATGACATTCACTTATCGGTTATCGTTTCACACTTTTTGGATTATAGATTGCTGCACTTGCTGGTAGAAACTACATTTCAGGCTGTATTAATTTATAAATTAACCTTCCTATTTCAGAGCATACTGAAACTGAAAGAGTCTGGTCGCATCCGTCACGTCGGCGTTTCTAACCTGAACATTGAGCAACTAACGCGAGTGTGTAAGGTCACGAAGCCAGCGTGCTTGCAAGTGGAAGTCCATCTCCTGTGCCAACAGCCAGCACTCATAGAGGCAGCGGGTAACCTTGGAGTGCCAGTGGTGGCTTATTCACCACTCGGCTCTAGAGCGCTCGCCGACGCACTGGCTGCGAAGACTGGGTAAATGAGTGCTATTAGGATAGATTATAATTATGTCTTCTGTGGTGTTAGTGAACTAGCTGAGAAGACTAGACACATAAAAAAGTTCAATTTCTAAAGAATCATAAAAATATAAAAATTATATCAAAATTGCAACATACATTCAGTGGAAGACAAACCACTTCCGCACAGCTCTCTTAGTTCGAGTGCGAAATGAATTCAAATTAGATTCATATTCATTTATTTTTCACACGCAGGTACACACACACATTACATAGATGGTAGTTTAATACAAAATCAGTAAACGTGTATGAACCCTGCTAGAGCGTTGTAATTAACTGGTTTTCAATTACATAAGCATTAATAAGGATAATTTACAAAAATTTGCTTATTTGGAGTATTGCCTTATTGAGTTACTTTTACTTTTATGATATGTGGCAACTGCGAGCCCAGCCACGTTAACGGATATAACTTCTTAATCTGTCGCAAACATTGTTTTGTAGCTAATGACCAAATTTACTTCCCACGCTTGCTTATTTGTGACATGGGCACCTACCTAACTATTGTTTTTACAGCTTTCGAAATATTAATATCGTGGGAATAAAATGAAATCTACTCCTTTCTAGACTCACCTATCTTTTAGAATATATTTCTCATTAATTTTTGTAACCGACGCTTATTCACCCGAGTTCATCTCAAATTACATTCAAATTGTTGCTCTACAAGTTTATCGTTTTCTAGAAACTAAAATCCTTGGTTCTGAGCAGAATTAGTGTATGTCACTTGTTGTTTTTCTTATTTGTAAAGAAAGATATAAAAAAAAAACATGAAAATAATCATATAATAATCATCGCATCATGAAATATTGTTCCAATCCAGCTTTTGAAAAAGGACCTGTCGTTATACACACATTTATCAAAAACCATAGACCGAGCTAGTTATAAATATAAATGAATATTGGTGGATATTTCACACAGAGCCATCTAGCCCCAAACTAAGCTAAGCATTGCTTGTACTATGGGCACCAGATGACTGAGAGAATACTTATATACTTTTTTGTAAAAAAAAAAACATATAATACATATTAACACCGTTATACAGTTATAAAAATGGGACTGCCTAATTTGTTACATAGTGTTACATACATAGTATAACCGTTATTTATTTTATTTACAGTCGCGAATACCCCGACTTACTCCAAATACCGGTAGTGAAGGAAATCGCGCAGAAACATTCGCGCTCGAGCGCTCAGATACTGCTGCGCTACAACCTGCAGCGAGGCATCGCGGCTATACCGAAGAGCACCAATCCCGAGAGGATCAAACAGGTACCACTCACTATTTACCAGTGTAACAGTCACCTTCTTATTGGAAACGCAAATTGGCTCCAGTTGCTTGTACCAAAGGAAACAGTGCAGACATTCGCGCTCGAGCGCTCAGATACTGCAGCTAGGCATCACGGCTATACCGATAAGTACCAATCCGAATGGGATCAGATATGTCCTACTTCTCATGACACCAGAGTTCTTACTTGCTTACCGGAGCAAGAACTCTTGAATGTTCTGGATCTAGATGTAGTCAGACATCAAGGGCCTCATCTGATTGTATGTAGAGACAGAAATGCTAGGAGAGAGTTAGATGTTACCTGTATGATCGTTATTGTATAACTAAGAACAGGTTGGATTATTTATTGACTGACAAATTGATTACTTTTTATTGATATGGCATAAAACTTTTTGTTTTTTTAATATTAGAAATTATCAGACTTACTAATTTTGTTTTACAATACCAAAAACATATTTTAATTTTTACCACTTGACTTTATATATTTTTCAGAAGTGTCGTGTCAGTCGCACGGTAATTTTCAACTCTCCCCTAATTTTACTAAATTACACTCACGAGCAAAAAATCGACAATTACCTTGCTATAGTACAGGTGCATACATAAGAACTTTATAGAGAAAAAGATTTATTCTACACCACAATATAAACATAAACAATGATAAAAGAAATATAAGTTAAATGTGAAGCACAATGGGCGGCCTTGCTTAAAGCAATCTCTTTCAGGCAACCTTTGGATGTACTGTATATATTATTATTATATTAGAAAACCTCGGCCTGCATCTATGAGTATTGCCATACCCATAAGGGTCTATATAGTCAAACTCATTAGGTATGTAAGCAAATAATTACATTATACCATTATGTGAAACAATGAATCTATTCCGTATTATAATTTAATTTGAACGTGACTAGTAGCAAGTGCAATGTAGGTACATTCGTCAAATCAAGTTACATTATAAATTGCAGAATATCTCCGTGTGGGACTTCGAGTTGAGCCCCCAGGAGGTGGGTGAGTTGGCAGCACTGGACCGCGGCGAGGGCGGAAGGATCTGTGATTTCTCATTCTTCCTTGGCATAGACAAGCATCCAGAGTTCCCTTTCAAGAAATAGACTTATAAAGGAAAATATATTTATGTGTAGAATTCTGCTTAAAAGTATAAAATTTTAATTAATTCAAATTGCAATGCAGAATAACTATTTTCAGTAAAATCATCGTGTATATACGTTGTTATATTTTATGAAATAAACACTGTTTGACTAAATATTGATGTTTTAACAATATTATATCCATTAAAATTATTATGTAGTATTATGTATTAAAAGTAAATATTATATATAACGTATCACAAAAATGTAGGCAGTCTGCGAAATAGTCACTGAGAAGTAGGATCAATGCGAAATAGGTTAATTATATTGACCTTGCACCTGTGGGAAACATTGTTAAGTTTTGTATTCATTACGGCCGGCGCGGCGCGGCGCGGCGCGGCGCGGCGTGCCCTTTGACTGGGATTTGAATTTCCTGACATAGCAATTATTTAACGGGTTTTCTTCAATTTATCGGAATATGTTGAATAAACTCCAATGATTGAAGAGAAAAATGATTTTGCACCATCACTAATTAATAATTAAGGCCAAAAAAGTTCTAAAATAATAATTTAAGTTACGGGACGAACAACTTGCCAACCCCTGATGTTAAGTGGTGTATCCCTTTCCGAAAACAACAACAATACAACTCGGGTCTTCCTGTACCTGTTATTGGAAGAACCTTAAGTCCGTCACTGACACTTGAAGATGGAACCTCTCCTGCCGTCTGCGCCTGCGCCCTGCTCGACAGCAGATATAAATAAATATTGGTGGCCATTTCACACAATGCCATCTAGCCCAAAACTAAGCATAACTTGTACTATGGGAATCAGATAACTGATAGAATACTTGTATACATTTTTCTCTGTAAATTGGTACATTTCGACATATACTACATTAACTACATATAATAACGACAATAAACGACATATAATACATATTAACACTATAGTACAATGAATTTATTGATATGGAAATAACCGCCACGTGACGACTACGTAAACTATTGGAACATGACTTAAACTTCGCATTAATTTAAATAATTTCCATAAAAACTCAAGCATTGTCGGGTTAAATATTCAGCTTACATGACGCGCTGAAACTCTTCGATACAATTTCTTATTCAATTTGTACACTCGATCGTGTCATGCGTGTCTGAAACAGGATTAAGTAAATTAAATTAAATAATTAATAATGTCGGTTGTTATCAAAGGAATTGTGAGATTATACTATTACCTGAATGATGATATAGCAGGTGAGTCCTTATTTATATATGCGTAGTTAATTGGTTATTTTAAGGAATAGAATACACAAACGCGTAGTTCATCAAATGGGACCGAAAATTTGGTACCCGGCTTGTCGGAGACCGAAACTCAATAAACAACCGTTAATATTATGAACAATACTTTAATAAAAATGATATTTCCTTCCCTAGTTTTATTTGCTTATTTTTTATTCTTATTTAAATAAGTATATTTCATTATTGCTCGTAGTCTTTGCCCTGTATACAGTAGGTATATTTGTAAAAATAAAGTAATATACTTTTTGTAATCTGGCCTCCCGCGACAGGCGGACCACTTGTAAGTAATCTAATATTATAAAAATGTGTGGTACCTAAATAAAGATATCCGTATTAGTAAAGGGCATATTTGAGCCTCGAGAAAGGACTACAGTAGCTTTAAGATTAACTCGTACATTTAATGGCTTATTTATTTGTCTCAATATAGATCCCAGAACACAAGAATGGTTCCTGATTCGGACTCCTTGGATAGGCCTGACGATCATAGGCTTGTACCTGATGACTGTGTTCAAATGGCTCCCCGCCTACATGAGCAAGCGACCGGCCTATGAGTTGCGTACTCTGATAGCGGCCTACAATCTCTTCCAGATGATCGGATGTGGTTACGTGGTTTACCAGGTACCTACATAAAACAGCGAGCCTTTAGCAAATATCAATGCACAGGGATAAGTGGACTGCATAAACTGGGTCTGCCATTGTGAACATGGATGACGTAAAAACCTAGGGCTGCTGATTGTATATGTAGTAGAGTAAGGTTATATTAGCCTGTTACCAATGTAGGAAACAGATTTTAGATAAATTGATACTAACTGAAGAGTTAAAATGCATTAGTGTACAGGTATTGAACCTGCTGTTCCTAGCGTCCATTTAAGAAAACTGCAGTCTTGGTAATGTAAAGGAGGAAGTTTTGATTTAATGATAGTAAAATATGTATTATAAATATATATTTCAAAGTCAGGGTCAAAAGAAATACTTAATTTTAAAACGAACTGAATTTTTTCCTGTTTTTTTATGGTAATCGATCGAGACACCTGACTGTTCCCGTTAAGTTTTGACGAATTTTGCAAATATCGTCAAATTTTTCAGAGTTTCACTTTAGGATGGCTCAGTCACTACAAGCTGATATGCCAGCCGGCAGACGAGGGGCCTAACGGTTTAGAGTACGCTTGGCGAGTATGTTATGGATACTTCGCGTTGAAAGTTATGGATCTCTTGGATACGGTAAGATTACTAAGAAGGTAGTTTTTGTGACAGGTATGATTACTTATGTGACTAGAGCGCAAATATTACATACTACTACATAGGTAGTAACTAAGCCCAAGTATTCCGCGTCCAGCGTAATAAGTTGGAACTAGCCAGGAATTATAAATTCTAATGCATATACCTAACCATGCAAATATTCAGGGTCACAGTCCTACGTAGCGAGAACGGATGGGCTTTTTAATCTACCACGGGTGCTCAATCCAGATAGGTATATTTCGCAGGTAGTTACTCAAATTGTAGGTTCCAAGCATTGCCGTACCTACTTGCTTACATACCTATCGTTACGTCTAGATTTGAAACAGCGAACTTGGGCTCTAAACCGGGGTTCATACTATTTACCTGAGGGCAGAATGTATTTTCAAGTAGTCAAGTTCAAGTATGTTCAAGTATTTTCAAGTTTCATTATAATATATTTGGCAAAATTTTTAGACACGGAAAAATAATAACCCCTTTAAATGCAGTAAATCCCAATATATTGTAAGTACATAGGTATTTTCGATAATTCTGTTTAATACCGACATATAGGTCTCTTGCGATAAGGCAGCTAAGTAGCAGTTGGCTACACCTATAAACGATCCTACGAATAAACCTACGAACTAACAGATCCGCCTACCTCTTCTTCTAGTAGTGACTAGTAGTGACCAGTCTAATAGCTTTATATGATAGAGATACCAGGAAGTAGTATGTAACGCCTTTACCCACCTAATTATTTGATTATTTTCAGATATTCTTCATCTTGAGAAAGAAACAGAATCAAGTGACGTTTTTGCACGTTTACCATCATTTTGGGATGGTCATGGTATCATGGGGCATGGTTAAATGGGTTCCAGGTAAGAGCTTTACAAACCACTACCAGAAATATATTTAGATTAGATATAACTAGGGGAAGTATGTAGAGAGATATTATATTATGGGGCGCCACAAGTCTAGTACTGGGCTCGTTTCTCTTGCTTAAATATTTTCTGTTATCCGATCATTTTGGTGTGGCCAGACTAAATTAAAACAAAACCCAACATTAGAAAGAAGAAGAAAGAAGAATGAAAGAGTATTTATTTTGCCTTAACCAACAATTTATATACTAAAACACACAAATTAAAAACTAAAAACAGAATATTATGTGACGCTACTGACAATAGTAAATGGAATGTGTTACACACATTATGTACTATGTAGTGCTGTCTCTTTCATATGCAGTGTGAAATAAAAGAGATCAATGATTTTAGAGCGACCACGCTTGATGTTAAATTGATGCCAAAAGAATCAAAATTAGTGTCGCCATAGACTGAGAAGCCGACTATTCAACAATAAACACCATTGTGAATGATAAATAAACTTAGTAGTTAGGTACTTATAGCACATCTAAGAACTTTTTTGGGGAAGCAGGATTGTGCCCAGTAGTGAAAGGTTTTTACTCAAACCGAACGTTTTGGGGGGCCACGTTGCTCGCGTTCGTAGGTGATTATCCTCTGAATCCCTACACGTGCCCCCGGGTGGTGCGAAGGGAGCAAACCAAAGTATCAGTAGAACTTGTGCTAAGTTCGCCCGGAGAAGTACTGCCACTACACTTGGTAATCTGCCGCCAAGCAGTGATGCCGGTGAAACTGCAGCCGCATGAGATGTAACATCCCGGCAGTCGCAGTCGCAATGCGACTTGAGTCATCTCATACAATGGTGTTGAGAGGATTCGAGTCGATTGCAGTTGTCTATGGGCGGCGGTTATCACTTAACATCGGGTGGGCCGTCAGCTCGTTCGGTCATTCACCACTTAAAAATAAGTTTTTTCTCATTGTCCTCCTTGACATTTGCTTGAAATAAACACATTATACTTTTAGATAGTTCTAGTTAACTTTCGTTTAGAGGGAATTCTCTAATATCAAACTAAAGGTACTTGTGTCTGACTTCAGCGAACAATGTGTTGTCTGTCCGCAGGTGGGCACGTCACTTTCCTAATAACATTGAACTCGTTCGTGCACATTATTATGTACATGTATTATTTGCTCACTGTATGGGACGAGAGCTTCAAGAAGTCAATTTGGTGGAAGAAATACGTCACACAAGTACAAATTGTAAGTAAAAGAATACGTTCCATTTGTTTTAAACTTGCTAGAAAAAAATTGCATTTTTAATTATTTTATAATTTCAATAGCAAACACAACTATAGAATGCGTCCCTATTATTATATAATAGGAATAGTCTTGGATTCGCACAGGTATCAAAGCTCTCAAGAAACAAGTATTTTTTCAACTCAATCGACGAACATCGTCTTAGTTATTCTTATCTATCTTAGACTAGCTTCACAGCTCAGTTGGTAGTGCCTCTGCCACTGCAGGTCGTGGGTTCGATCCCCACCGACACACATTTGTGTGACGAAACATAGATATTTGTTCTGAATCTGGGTGTTAATATGTATTAGATATAAGTAACCCTGTATATGTATTTACAAAAAGTATATTAGTATTAGATCAGTTGTCTGGTTCCCATGATACAGGGTATGATTTGCTTACTTTGGGGCTAGATAGCGCTGCGTGAAAAGTTCACCAATATTTCTCTCCAACAATTACTGAGATAAGCATTTACTTAGGAATGATTGACCGAAAAACGCGGCGAGGGACTTGAACCCGCAACCCCGGCGGATTGCTTGCTTCATAGGGTTGCCTCGTACTTATCCTGTCCTAAACTGGCAGTAACCCTGCTTCCAAAATGAGGACTATCGAGTCCCCGGTTCGATACCCGACGAAGTTAATATAGTTCATTCTTTTTTTCAGGTTCAGTTCACTGCCCTTCTTCTTCATTTCATAGCCCTCGCTGTGGCTCCAGACTGCAAGTTTCCCCGCGAGCCGGCCTACCTACTCATTCCTCAGAACCTATTCATGGTCATCTTATTTAGTGATTTCTACTACCGCACCTACATTAAAAAAACAAAAAAAGCTTGATTTCTAAGTTAATGACCTCATAATAAAATTTAAGAAAAGTGTTTATTTATTATTCATTATTCTTGACATTGGCCTTAAGTATACTTACGTGAATAATATTATATGTAGCATATTGTACACTTAATTAGCAAAATTATCGTAATATATAATCAACATTATCGTCCTGTGTGCTGTGACACTATGCCAGTGTGTCCCCTACACTACACGCCTGAATAATAAGCATCCTTCTCTTCAGCTCTTCAGTTACAAGCACTGTCAAATACAACCAAACAAATTTAGCAGTAAGATATGAGGTACCTACTAGAAGGATCGCTCGAAACCCAACTGAAAAATGGTTGTCTGTAAAGTCGGTTTACTGACGATAGTTGAACGTGTCAACGTCTTAAGAAAATACTGATGGAATGGTAGCATTTTTCAAAAGAAAATTTTAATTTCATTTGTTTAATAGATTTTTATGTATATATGCACTTGATACTCGATCAAAACATGTAAATGTAAGTATTAGCAGCTGTCCACGCAGACGCATCGCTCACTCAAGTAGCAGAGAGACGGATGTCGAACGCTGCCGAACGCAAAGGCCGATTGTGCTTCTTTGTCGCTCGTTCCGCGCTCTCGCTTGCACTTGCACAAGCCTTACATGGAACGCCTCAGAGCGAGGTAACGCCGCATGAGTCATGTTTTTTCGTGCGTGCAGCCGGCTCTATCGAATTATAAGACGTTGACACGTCAAAAAAAATGTGAGCCGTCACGGGACGCCTGGCAGATGTGAAACATCGGCATTATTTTGTAAAAGTAATATGCAACCATCGACCTCATACCCAGTAGACACCTATTAAAGGGCGAACGCTTTCAGACAACACATTAGGAAAATAGATCTTATACAAATCCACGCCCTCAAACGCTCGGTCAGTAGTGACCAGATCGGTGACCTGTCACTATCTCTGCGCTTGCTTACTAACATTATCAATTATCCTTGGTGCAGTGGCTCCTTGTAGCATATAATGGTATGGCAAACACAACAAAACTTCTAATTTTCACGAAAATGTTCTTTTTAATAAGTTTTTCTTTTTGTATTGTGGTTTACAATAAAGAGTTATTGTATTGTATTGTAATAACGCCACAGCAAAGTGACGAAAACTAGAATGTACCGTGAATCTCCTGTATATGTAAACAAAATGATATTATATAGGTTATTCAAACAGAAAATATAAAGTCTATCATTTTAATCGTTAGTAGCCAATACAATTTATGTTATTTTTAATATCTCAATATCACAGACTTTATTGCAATATAATTAGTACATACACAAGTTAAGAGCTACTATATGTTCCTGCTTTTTTTAATGAAAAATAATTCTATTTTTCCTTGATCCAGTACTCCAGCCCCGGAATCTAGTGAACGGAACATTTTTGGTCCAAGTATACACTTAACTATCAAGGACAAATTTCAAATAACTAGCACCAGGTACTAGTAGTCACTGGTTGGCTCGAACCATTGTAGTGAAAGGATTTAAGTGCGCCTCAAAGAGGCTCCTTTCATGCACACGTCTGAATCTTTAGACCTAGGACATGTTTACTCAGGATGTTTTCCTTCAGCGTTTTAAGGTGTTGCGCACATACATTAATCAAGTGAAAACTCACTGGTGCATGTCGGGATTTGCACCAGCGACCCCTGGATTGAATCTCAGGGTCAGTACCACTAGGCCACCACGCTCTCATGCATGTACTCGATTCCGACGTTGTATCTTAACACTGGTTTAATATAAATCAGTCCTTAAGGCAGCGTTTTATACAAAATTTTATTACTAGTTATTGCGTTTTTAAATAAGTATTCTAAAATTATTTATAAAATTAAGCAATAAATAAAATTAGCTCAAACGAGAAAATAAATTCTGCTTAACGAGATCTATAACATTGCTTTGACTGTACGAGTCTATGACGGCCTTCGTCAAACAAAGGGTGGAAGTGGTCCCGTCGAACTCATCGTCTGTCAACGGCCTTTCCCCGTTCCCGAATGATATTATATTGCGCTTTATAAGAGCGATCAGATCATCGCTTGTTATGGCGGGAACTGTTTCTAAATTGTTCGCCTGATTGTCCAGTATAGGTCTGATGTCGTAGCTTTCGTCGGCAGCGTTCGCCGTCGGCTCATCCTCGCATGTCTTCTGTCGTTTAGCGCGACGCAGCTTGCGCCGTTTGTCCATGTACGCTTTTGCGACTGTCTCCAGTTGCAAGAATAGTACAGCTAACGGCGTGTCCGATATGTCATCCTGAAACGATCAAATATACTAATATAACTATATATATATAGCTACTAGCTGTTGCCGGCGACTTCTTCCGCGTGGAATTCGGTTTTATCATGCACCCCTATTTTACCCCTCGGAAAAGTAGCCTAAGCTATCTGCCAGTGAAAGTCCCGTCAAAATCGGTCCAGCCATATCAGAGATTTTACAGTGACTTGTATTATCTTTGATGTTTTATGTCACGTCACACGGGAACACGGTCGAACGGGATACAAACTATCCTATGTCCGTCTCCTGATTTTAAGCTACCTCCCCACCAATTTTCAGCCAAATCGGTTCATCCGTTCTTGAGTTATAAATAGTGTAACTAACACGACTCTTTTATATATATGGAAAGATGTAATAATAGAATATGCAAACATGTTGCTCTACAATTCAGTTATTTTTTTATTTGATCCCGGTACCTATTACCATCACTAAGTAATGTCATCGACGAAAACTCATTGACCTACAAAACCATTACTAACCCAACCATAAATACCGATGATTCAGATCTAAAGGTGAACGACAATAAAATGAGGACGTTTTAAAGCCATGATCTCATCATAATGGTATTGTGAGTTGTACTGAGGGAAAATAGCAATATAATATTTTTATTTTTATTATATGACCAAATGCAAAAGCTAAGTAAATTGATAATAGCTAATGATAAATTGAAAATAAAGCTGAAACAATACCGAGTCTCATTCTACTTGAATACGAGAACAACCAATCGCATACAACCAAAAACAAAGGAATACTTTATCATTATACATTCTCGAATTTTGTTTTGAAATTGGACTACTCAAATTATCTTCATTTCAATGATATTTCGTAATCACAAGGAGTTCACTAAATATTTCATGTCTTGAATTAAAAACCGGAGTATAGTTACGGACTTACTTCATTTGGATTCACGATCAGTTTTGCAGTTTCCTGTGGCAGGTCCTTACATATTTGAGCAACTAATATTTTAATCAGGGCTTCTGATACCTGCGTGGAATTGTCTTTTTCCTGTAAACACACATTAAAAACTAAGATTAGAATCAGACCACCTACCCTATTGAAAGCATGACCATTAATAAATTATGATGTATAATGTTAAGATAGTGCATTCTTACTACATATGATATATATATATTAATAATGAAAGAAACAACTGCAGCAAACTGTCTTGCTAATCAGAAAATCAGATAAAAAAACAATGCAAAATTTGTATGCAACAGCTAAAGAGTTGGATAGACAAGCAATAGGACTTAATAAAAACATTGTAATAATGAAATGGCAGTTATGATCAAATTGATCTAAATGGGTATAACTTCAAAAATTATAAATGATGCAATTAAACTTTATTAGTTAATTTATATTAACTAACATGAGGTAACCAAATGTTCATTGAAATGTTGATGGGGTCCACATTCTGCACATAATGCCACCAGCCTCTTGGAACAAGTAAGGCATCGCCAGCAGATAGTTCCACCATTCTACCCCCAATCAAACCTGGAAAGAACAATATCAATTTAAACTGAAGATGTCCATATTTCATTGGACTTCGGGGCTAGATGGCGCTGTGTCAAAGGTCCAATAATGGCCCCCATGGTGAATAAGTGAACCCACATGAACACTCCACTTTTCCACGATCAAAGTAGCCTATGTGTTAATCCAGGATATAAGCTATTTTGATACCAAATTTCATCCAAATCCATTCAGCCATTTGAGCATGAAAGAATAACAGAAATCCATACATCCTCACTTTCACATTTATAATATTAGTAGGATGGCCTGATCATCTAAACTTTCTTTTACCAATTGCAATTGGAAAGACAAAATTGGACCTCACAGTATAGGCCATATTAGGAGATAACTAAGCAACTGAGCAGGCCAGTTAGGCAAGGTAGATATTATTATTTATATGTTAAAGGAACTCACCATTGAAATCATTTGTATTTATAGGAGAATAAAAGTTCAATTCACTATAAATACTTGACTCTTCGTAAGGCACGCGTGTGGGTTTCAACCCTCCCGTTTCCGGCGGAAACAATATCCAGCGCTTTCTGAAAGTACATTACATAGAGAAAAAATTATTAACAGCCACTAATTATGGGTGAGTACTTTATTATGCAGAAGTTACATTTAATGTGAACTCACTTCCCATGCAACTGAGTGACAATGTTAAGTCCATATGTGTCTTGATGAGTGGGTGTGTGAGCTCCATTGCTGCCAACCCACAATACAGTGTCCTCTGCTCCTTTACCGGAGAATCCAAATTGTTGCCAACAAACTGCCTGGAACAATTTCCTACCCATAAATAAACTAAATACCACCAGATATTAAATGACTAAGTAGCCGATGGTGGCATCACACATAGCCTGGATTGGACAATGGCTCTTAAGTGAGGCTACCAGAACACACCATTAGGTGCTTGGTGGTTTTCAAATTGAGCTAGCCAGTTAAGCATTTGCCTTACCTCCGCACTATGGTTTTCTCAACGAAAAGCTTGAGCTTGTAGGAATTTAACCTCCAACCTACAAATTGTTTGCCAAATCACTACTAAACAAGCCATCATCAATACAAACTCATTCCTGATTGCTACTAGTTTGTAGGAGCAAGGCTACACCTTGATGGGCTATTATTCTAGGCCGGATAAGAATTGGACCCGAATTTGAAATTTTACCACATTCTGGCAAGATGTCAAACCAATCGAGAAGAGAAAATGTGAAATGTGAAAATGTTGATCTGACATTTATACAATACACTCTTAACATCATTTCAAAGTCATAGAAAGCTTCTAACATGGTTTATTATGCTTACTATGGCCTGGAAAAACAATGTAACATGTCCTTTACTCAATAACCCAATTTTTTTTTTAATAAATTGATTTTTATTTGTTACAAAAAACATTTCATTATAGCACTTAATTTAAATAGCAGGTTTCCAGTCTCATTAAAGAATCGATTTAAATTCAGTTACCTTGTAGATATCATCATCGGCAGAGAACCACTGGTGAAGATATTTATAGTCAAAATACATCCATTCTTCACTTGACGGTGCCGCATTCACAAATTCCCTAAAAGTCATACTTAAGACTTTGCATCTTCTCTCCCAACACGGTTCATCCGATAAAAAGTCCTTTTTCATACAACGAAACGGTATTTTTCTGTCGCCAAACATGGAACACCACTTTTCTAAAGTCCAGCCGCATATCGGCCAACTATTTACAAACCCCCTGAATACCAATGGCACACCAGATTTTGATACTATGCTGCGAACCACTTCTTCGGTAAGCGTAGACATTGGTTTTTTGTTATTATGTGAGATTTTTATTTAACAAATACCAATTATCTCGTAACGTAATTCAAACACCGTCAGACTCAAACTCGAACGCACGCACCGATCCACTGATAAATAAGTGACAACTGACTGACTTTTTACTCTATGACTGGAGACTGCAGTTAAATAGTGGCAGTGTTGCCGTTGTAACAATTTGATAGCGAGATCGTATCGAGGTGGCTTTTCGATTGCTTTAATGTCATTTTTCTGATTTAGATACCAGGTTAATCTACAAAGTCAAAAACTTTTTTCCATAGAATTCATATACAAAATGGCTTGGAAACGTCATTAATATTCAAAACATAAGGTCACGCGTACTAAAAAAGTAAGTAAAGTTAAAAAAGTAGGTAAGTTAAGCTAAGTTTGACGCCTGTTAAAACCCTATACGACCCTCCATGGGGAAAAACAAGACAAGAAACGCCTAAAAGAGGGCTAATTATTTTTTGAAATATTAAATCAAAACAGTGAGCGAGCAGAGCGAGGGAGGGGAAGACCAGTGCTGCAAGCAGCAAACTCCAAATTGGTAGAATTCGAGAAAATGGTTAAATAATTACATTAACAAACAAAAAGCACCTTGTGTTATAAAAAATTGCTATCTTCATGAAGCCTAACGATGGGGATAGCGAGTTTATTTCAAGAACGTATTAATTAATATTCTAATTATAAGTTTTCTCATAAGTGTAACAGTGATGCTTGGTCACTGGCGCTGGCGGTAGAAGTCGTGGAGCTGTAGATGGACCATACGTTTTTTCTGTGATTTTCGGTCCTGTTTTGTTATAATTTATTTCTTTAACCAACTAAAAGCATTCTGAAATATATCATATAATTTTTCAATCTCTTTGGCAATAAAAAATTAACAAAGATCCACGCTTATCTATATAAATCGCTAAAAGTGTCATAGTAGAATTTAAGTCACATGTAAAGAAGGGTCTAGTAAGTAAAGCTTCTTACTCCTGTAAATGATAAATCCCCATGGTCTGATGTAGCTCTGCTCAACGACAATCAAAGAAACTTATTCCAGTATTTTAGGTCGTCATAAATATAACACAAATTTAAGTTCTCAGAATATAACAAGAATCGAGTTCGTGAAAAAAAATAATTAGCCCTCTTTTAGGCGTTTCTTGTCTTGTTTTTCCCCATGGAGGGTCGTATAGGGTTTTAACAGGCGTCAAACTTAGCTTAACTTACCTACTTTTTTAACTTTACTTACTTTTTTAGTACGCGTGACCTTTGGTTTTGAATATTAATGACGTTTCCAAGCCATTTTGTATATGAATTCTATGGAAAAAAGTTTTTGACTTTGTAGATTAACCTGGTATCTAAATCAGAAAAATGTCATTAAAGCAATCGAAAAGCCACCTCGATACGATCTCGCTATCAAATTGTTACAACGGCAACACTGCCACTATTCAACTAGAGTAAAAAGTCAGTCAGTTGTCACTTATTTATAGTGGATCGGTGCGTGCGTTCGAGTTTGAGTCTGACGGTGTTTATATTTGTCTGTTCGACATAGAGATTTGTTGTGCTTGTTCAAAGAAATATTAGGTACTGTAAGTTATTTCTATATTTATGCTAAAATCACAGAACAATCTCAGAGTCGTGCGTGATATTTAACTATTTTTCAAATTGGCAGTCGTATATTGAGGTGAGGTAATGCAGCAGCAAAATGGAAACAGAAGTCATTTCTTCATTTTTTTCGCATTCCCTACCTCACCAAGAAGATACTATAACTGTAGGGGACGAGTTTCTCCATCTGATGGATGAGTTAAATAATTCCCTCGAACAATTTGAGCTGCCTGCGACGATCCATTGTGTTTACAATCCAACTATTTATGCTCGGGTTACCTTTGAAATGTATGTAAAGAAATATTGCAATTCGAAAAAACGCATCATGTATTTTGGCATGAATCCTGGACCCTGGGGAATGTCTCAGACAGGAGTAAGAGTCCTTTATTTTATATGTATTAAATATTGGTGGACATTTCACACAGCACTATCTAGCCCCAAAGTAAGCTAAGCTTAGCTTGTATCATGGGAACCACACAACTGATATGATGAATGACAATTGACAACTGAAATACACACATATAATACAAACTGACACCCAACACAGAACAAACATCCATATTTGTCATACAAATGTTTGTCCTGGGTGGGAATAGAACCCACGATCTACAGCGTGTAAGGCAGGGTTACTGAGCTGTGAGGCCAGTCAATATAGAGTATAATATCTACTGTGTCTACCCACTTGGAATGAGGAGGAATTTGTAACACTAATTGCAAAGTATGCAATGCAATCAGGCCAAAAAATAAAAAATATTTCTACTGCTTAATTTGTTTTAACTTCAACTCATCTGATGTAAAGCCGATGGTGGCGCCATGCAATGCCTGTATTGGTAACTGGCTTTCAGTGAGGCTACGGAAACATTGTTAGATGCTCTGTGGCAGATTTGTAATTTTAAGGTTCTTAATACAGATATTTGCCCTACCTTGCTAATTTACTTCACCAGAAGTTTGAGCTCATAAGTTTATTAGTTGCTCTGTGGGATTGCAACCTACTACCTACAGAGCAACAAGCTAAAGTAACTAACAGCTGGCCCACCAACACTTCAAACACTTTATAAGTAGTTAGTTGTTATTATTAAAGGCAAATTTAAAATATCACATTGTTCTAGGTTCCCTTTGGAGAAGTTGATTCCGTTAAGAATTGGTTACAAATACATGGTCCTGTGGAAAAGCCATTACAAGAAATTGCAGCTCGACCTGTGAATGGTTTTAATTGTACAAGAACTGAGGTATATCTGTTAACTACATTATAACTAAGAAAGTAATATGTACATTGATTTTAATTTTATGTCTAATTTCCTATTTTGCTCCATATCATCTCTAGATAAGCGGAAAGAGATTTTGGGGATTTTTTAGAGATTTATGTGGTACTCCAGACAAGTTTTTTGAATCAAGCTTTGTTTATAACTATTTACCACAGCAATGGATGAGAAACAATGGTTGCAATCTTACTCCAGGAGATTTCAAGGTATCTGACTTTTATATAAGATTTGTGACATCTTGCAGCTCAAGGGGTGTTTGGTGTGTTGCTAGCTCATTTAAAGGCCTGCTCACTTCCCTGCAGTGGTGATATTGTGATAGGAAGCACCCATGATCTTATACTGATTAGGCAAATCAGGGTTATTCCCACTTACAGGTTGGGAGACCCACATTATCTGGTTGGTGAGTGTGAGTCACCCAATGCGTTAATTATGCAGATTTTTGAGCCTAGTTTCGTACCTACTTATTGAATATGTTGTATCACTAAGGAAAAGAGAAGCTTTATTGAACCCCGCATAACCTGCTTTTAATCATAAAAAAAAAGCTTGTGATAAGTCACCATTTAGAGTGCTTATTTTCAAAACATTCAATTTCTTTAAGTTACCGAATGAGCAGATAGGCCACCTGATATGAAGTGGTAACCACTGCCCATAAGAACATCAATATGACTTTGGTCACCACTACTTAGGTATTGTAAGGCTGACATTGCTTCCTATTGCGCCCGTTACTGTGATGTTAAGGTGGAATGTCTCATTTTCCTGTAATGTTACCAGCATACTACGATATTGCCTGATTAAAATAAATAAATCCTCTTGCAGTTAACTGCCAAGAGTCATGGCCAGAACTGTACTCAATTAATGCTGTCAAGCTACATGTTTTATTTATTGGCTAGGTAAGATGTCAAATTAATTGTTATTTATAGGTGGTGTTCCTTGACACTTACTTTGAAAGCTCGTGTCCCATCCAGTCTAAATCCCATACCACTCCCCTATATAAATTAGTATGAAAAGAATGAATTTCTTTAATAACTTAATAATGGAAAATATAAACAAATTACTAATAACTGAAACTTTTTTTGCAGAGTAATGAAATGGAACAACTTTATGCCATTTGTGACCCCACATTCAGAAAGATTATTGAGCTATACAAAGTGGAAACTATAGTTGCGATTGGAAAATTTTGCGAAACCAGGGCAAAGAAAGTCATTCAAAAATATTTTAGTTCCGATACTATTAAGGTATTTTACATATTACAAAATGCAAAATTAACTCCACCTAAACTGCTGAACTGATTGTGTTAATTTTTAACTTTCACTATTAAGATTGTACCTTGGAGGACATAGGCTACCTTATGTCGAAATAAAACTTGAAAAGGGTGAAATAGAATCATTCAAGTTAGAGATATGAAAATTCATGTTTTTGCTTTTTTAGTATGTACGATATAGCTAAATACTGCTTTCTTATCTTTTACAGGTGTTTTACTTGCCACACCCAAGTCCAAGGGCAGTGAATAATAATGACTGGCATGAAAAAGCTTTAAGATTTTTGGAACAACACAACTTGGTGCAATACTATAAATAAATATTTGGTGTCAAATAACATAACAATATGGTTGAATTCATGAAAAGAGCTCTTGAGTTAGCATCTGAAGCACTGATAGCTCAAGAAGTACCTGTTGGGTGTGTTTTTACGATTAATGGAGAAGTGATCGCAGAATCAAGGAACTGTGTGAACGCAACTCACAACCCAACACGACATGCAGAAATTAACTGCATAGACACGGTTTTAGAGTATTGCACGGTGAATAAAATTGATTTCAAGACTTACTTTCAAAATATCATTGTGTATGTGACTGTGGAACCGTGCATTATGTGTGCTGCTGCACTTAATAACTTGAATGTAAGAGAAGTTATTTATGGTGCGGCAAATGATCGATTTGGAGGGAAAACTGTATTAGATGTTAGCAACTTTTATAAGCAAACATATATTTTGACAGGAAATCTATTAGCAGATGAAGCTATGGCTCTACTTAAACAGTTTTACAAAGGTACCAATCCAAATGCTCCTGATCCAAAAGTGAAAAAAGATAAGCCTTAATAAAAGAAATCATGAATAATGAGATAATAAATAATCAATGTAGTGTTATGATATTTTATTAAAAAAAATCTTAATTAATGTCACTTTATTTTTAACCATTTCTACACCAACTAATGCTACAGAGTAACAGCTAGCAATTCTAGTACATGAACACTTAAATAAACACCTTACAATTTTCCATTTTGTAAGTGTGAATAATAAATTAGTCCCATTTGACCAACAACGCCATATCTGTAATAACATTTAATTGCCCTATGTTTTTACTCCTGCCGTTGCACCCTTGGAAATATTGCAACTGTTTCAGGGCTTTTAATGGAATTACAATGACAGTTTTATATCTTAAAAAATAGAATAAAAATATAAATACTTATAGTAGTAAAAATGGTATGGTTAAAAATAACAGACTTTCCTTATCTACTTCTAATATTATGAATCACTTACACCCAAAGAATAATTAAGTCTTAGATAAACAAAAAGTATTTAATAAAGATAGCATCAACATGGCATGGAACTCTATTCTCAGTTCATCTCCAACAACCACCAATTCATGTTAATTCAAATGGTGATAAATCAAAACTACAAAACAAAAATGTTTTTTCATAACTATAGATAGGCACTTAAATAGTTATGACACAAATTATTGTAATATTGTTAACATTCACGATGAACTAAGATCAAAGGACCTGTTGAATTATACATATATTTAAGCAGATTTGTACAATAAATGCAACTTATTACTACTGTACATAGTGATCATCATGCTTGTTGGACAGCAATAATAATAACTTGTTAAACTCTCTAGATTTCTAAACATATTGAAAACTCTTCATAAATATATACAGCTACTGAAATATCTCAAAGAATTATGTGACATTTGGAGAAGAGAAGCAAATTCAATTCTCATTTGGACTGTGAAAACCATTTACCAAGGGTGTATCTATGGTGTCGGTCTCTCCATTTTGTTCATTACACTCCACATCATTTACAAGAGCATCATTAGTGACGAGCACATTATCATTCACAATACTAGCACTGGAACTGCTCTCACTGTCTGAGCTTGAAGAACTGTCACTCTCCGAATCTTCACTGGATGAACCTTGAGGTCTCCGGTGCAAATGTTCATTCTCAAGCTTCAGTTTTTCATTGGCAAGTTGAAGTTCCGCTATCTGCTCTTCTTGCTCCTTCAGCTGCTGCAGTAAATCACTATAGGAAGGTTCATCCATAGCACTAGATTCATTGGAAGTTCCCGAAGTGTCTCTATTTGTCACTGTAGTTTCCTTATCAGTGGTCAAGGTATCCTCATCAATAAGCTTTGGCTTGCAGCGCTCGGTACGTTTCACGAGATTGTCGTATTTAGCTTCAAGAAGGAGATATTCTTGAATAAGTTCAGTTTTAGACATATTAGACAAGCGTTCAGTTTGCGCATCTTCATAAACACTAGAGAACTCTTTAGTCAGATATTCCTCTTCATCTTCGGGCAAAGAATAGAAATAATTATCCTCAGAGTCGATACTAAAACTGGAATCACGAGTGCGAGCTGAAGGAGTTCGCAAAATATCAAAGGAGTTTTCCGGTTCTGGTTTGTGTATTTCCATTAAAAATTGATTGTTATTAAAAGGTGCTTGTGTTTTCGATAAAACCATTTTTCGAAAACGGTTATTTCTCTTGGTTTTTTCATTACTCCTATCTTGCCAAGGTACTTTAACGAATGGTTTCATCAGTTTCCGTTTGAAATTGAATTTACCGCGCCTTCTCTTCTTTTTTATTCCTTCAAAATTTGGTTTCGATAAATCAGCTTTAGATGGCGCTGAAAACCCTTGCAGTCGCGTTGAGTCGCCATCTTTTAATGTAGTAATATTATTTTCGGCCATTTTCTTAGTTATACACACTTTCTTGAAGGTTTTAAAAAATATCTGAACAAACTTACGCTTCTTCAATGTTTTACGTAGAATTTATGCCCAAATTTTGATGTAATAAAAAACTCACAGTTGACGATGCACCACTGCACAAGCGATCTCAGACATATTTGTTTAGGTTTCCCATTCTCAAGTCGCAACCAACCAAACCAAACGCAAGCTCTATTTTCATTGATTGGCGGTCGCCCTTCTCTTTCCTATCAGATTTCGCAGTTCACTCGCTCACACGCGCACAACTTAGTCATATAGCGCTAGTATTGTGTCATTTTGACGTATAAACAGTAACGTCGCTTGCGAAGTGTGATAATATGGATTGGCCTATCTACAACAAGGGCCGATTTCAGTCCAAAAGAACAAGTACAATACTTAACTAACGACGAAGGTATCTGGCTGAATATGTTGTCTAACTCTCAATTTCCATTTATCTGACGATTAGTTAACTATACCCGAGCTATTTCGGCTTGAGCAATATTAAGGGAGCTGAAACAGAGTGCAGAGTGCTTAGCTCCCGTAGACACAGCCTTTTTATTTTTCTGATACAGTTTGATCGGGTAGGGCTACCAGCGCGAACATTGGGCCTACTAAGCAATCGGGTTGGTTATAAGTGCACAGACCGGAAAACAGTCGGCCTATTGCTATTTAAAGAGTTTGTAGGTGGTAAGATAAAGGGTTTTTTCGTAATGAATATTGAACGTAAATATTATGATTACTTTTATACCAATAAGTCTTAATTCATTGACTTAGTATTAAGATTAAAATTGTTATTAGGTAGGTATCTAATAAAAGGTAATAATTACACTATGCATGAACTAGCACAGAAAGGAGAGGACCTGAACGGAAGAGAAGGCTTAATAAGAGAAACCGAGAACATTGCACTCCATACATAGTGATAGATTATTTTAGACTATTGATTTCAAATTATTGTAATAGATTACCCGAAAAAGAATGTTCGCCTTTCATCGAACGAACAATCATCAGCTTCACTGAACTTGTTTCATCTACAAGTGCAAGACTTTCCCGATCAGCGGAGGAGTGATCTTAATATTTTTATTATAAAAAGACAAAAAATATTTGAAAAAGTTTAAGTTCATACATTTGAAAACGTTTCCTTATAAACAAGTCACAGTATGAATTTATAGTACGATGGCTGTCCTGCTGGACAACTATCGGAGTGTGCTCACTACACTAGCTCTAAATACTTAATGATTAGTTTGTTTTCATTTTGGTATACTTCTGTTATTTATAGTTGTTTAATGTCCAGTACCATGTACCATAATGTTTGCTCGCTAATAGTAACAGTTATTGTTTAGGAAGGCAAATTCCAATTCAACGCTCTCCTTGAGTTTGAGTTGTACCTAACTTATTTTCGTATTGGATTCATTGTAATAATAACACAGACGATAAACGCAATATATATTTAACATTATTTCAATGATGAGGCAACACCACCACGGCTCTCGCCTGTATTTGAAAGCAGTCGCAAACGAAAACGAAGCATAGTTTGTTTGGTTGGACCGATAATCGGGCCGTGCATTATCGTCACGGGGCAAACGGGGTGATAAATCCCGGCCCGGTATTGTACAACATTTATGTATTGCACGGCCATGTTTCGGATTACTGGTCGCGAATTATCAGGCCAGCCTTTATTAATACGTATTGAAATTACCGGCCAGTATTGTACAGCATATATGACACGGCCTGATAATTCATGTAGTATTTGTCATTGAATAATCAGGGTGTACTTAGAAAACTTCTTGTGCTTTTTCAATTTGTCAATCACTTTATGAATTATATTCGACACGGCTATTTGATTTACGGCTATTAAGTTTTCCAAAACTGCTTCCAGGTTTTCTTTTTTCGGAATTTAGTAATTTATGATCTGCCAAGTTTGTTTATAATCTCTTGAAAATCACCAGCTTTTAAGGCGCAAGGCCCTAAGAACGGCTACCTACCTTCAGAATTTTCTAGTTTATGGATTTTGAACTTTATTAGGCAATAGGCAAAGAAAAAAGCCTGTGTTATTTTATTAAGTTCTAGTTCATCCTCTAATTATTCAGATATATTTATATAAGAGATTCAGAAAAACAATGGGTGTGAACAAAGAGATACATATTTTAGTTATTTATTTTATTATATTTATAGACATCTAGTTTCTTTGGACTTGAATGTGAAATTTACATGATGGCATAGATTGTACTTCAGCAGTCACAACACTGTTTATGCATAGATTTGCCAGACCACCTCTTATCAGACCACAGGTGTACGCCACATACTGTAACAATAAATTGATATTATTTTATGTCAAGAAGTTAAGGAATGAGCAGATGGCCCACCTGATGTATGTATGGACATCTTGTTGCAGCCAATTTGAGATAAGGAGAAATGGCTTAAGTGCTTGTAATTTCATCAGCAACTATATGGTACAAATAGGAACACAGAAATGCAGTACTGCTTACTAGCAAAAGGTGTGGTATTACTTTCCAGAATAATATGGCACAACTTATAACCTGTATACCTTTAACATCATGTGGATAACGTAGTGGGCTACATAATTAATAATTTTCCTCAGTTTTTGTAATCTTTATAGTACTAATATATATTATGTAACTGTGTTTTCTCTAATAAACAAAACTTATACTGGCTGTATTCAGTAAGACCATCAAATGCCAAAAGATATTTGATAAAACTTACTCACCCTTGGAGCATATTCCAAATATTGCTGACCATTAGAGAATGTTGAGAGGAAGCGGAATGCATTATCTTGTAAAACATAAACACCTTGGTGATTTGTGCGAAGATTGTCAATTTGCTTTTTGTAAATACATGTCCAGAAATCTGTACAAATAAATTTCATAGTGTCCAACTCATCCTTAAATCTAGGCCATTCCCTGGTTAATCTTTCCATAATTTTATATCCAGCGGCAAAACCTATGTATTCAACTGCTGACAGGTCAACTTCCTAAAAGTACCAAATACACCATGTAAGACTATGCAGACAAATGTGACTACTATTTTGATGAATTCTAAATTTAATATCGCAAATCGGTGAAATGATAACATACCTTTATGTCGATGTTTTTTGATTTTTCTAAAGCATAATTAACAATTTCTGAATGAAGTAATTCAAAGACAATATCATCAGCCATCGTTCAGCAGCAGATTAAAAGGTTGTAAAACTGTTAACTTAGTGATCCCAAGACGTGCCCTATGTACCTATTTTATACACCAGCAGATAACACCTATTAAAACCACTACTATCGTCTGATCTGATGTACTGTTATGGTATTAATTCAATGCTTTTTTATTTACAGTAGGTACCTACTTTATAAAGTATTGTTGTTCCTAATCTTTGGCATGACAACGACAATGACAACTTCAAATAAATGACAAATAGAGTTCCAAGCAATTTTTATTACCTATAATATGCCGTCCATCTCATCCTTCTAATCTAATATTATAAACCTGAAAGTTTGTAACTCTTTCACGGTCAAACGTCGAATGGATTTGGATGAAGTTTGGTAGGACCAAAATAGGTTATATCCTGGATTAACACATAAGCTACTTTGATTCCGGAAAAATTTAGTGTTCCCTTGGGATTACATATTCACCGCGGGGCGCAGCTAGTCTACGATATATGGAAAATAACGCTTGGGGCATTTTGAATTTATTTTTCCCAATTTAACGTTTAATATACTCAAATTTCAGATCTTAGCATAATTTATAATAACTTACCATTTATTATATTATAAGTTATCTGTTTAAACTTAGTTTTTGTCCGTCTTACTAAAATAGCGGCATTTTAAGGTGCGGTTAAACGGCCCGCTGTAACACGAGCCGCACCGCGCTGCACCATCCGTGTAGGCGCGGCTCGGCTTAATTCGGACGCAAGCCTGCTCGTTTAAACGACGCGGGGTAGCACGATCCTACGCGAGCCGAGCCATACGTGGAGATGCGGCACAAATGGGTCTTCCTTCGTCGCGCGTTCTGTACCATCTGTTTAGACGGTGCGTATTAACACAAGCCGAGCCGAAGATGGCGCGCGCCTTTGATACGTGTCGTAAAAACCGACAAGTGATGGATCGTGCGAACTTTACCGAGCCGCGCCGAGCGTAGTTGTTTAAACAGCGCGTGGCGCGCTGAATCACGAGCGGAGCCAGGCTCGGCTCGCGTGTTTGCGCGCCATGAATTTGAAGCCAGCAAACAATTATGACCCAAATGAAAATAGAATATAATGCAAACTATACATACTATATATACTATATGGAATTCAATGATCAAAAATTCGACTGGATTCCAGCTTAAGAAATGTACGTCAAATGCCGATAAAAAAAATGAAAATCTATAATCTGTGGAAAAAAGCATGCTTTGTTTGATTGACGGAATTCGCGCTCTTTTTGCGCCTTCTCAGTAATTCTTACATTCATTCATCGTTGATCGTTTTCAATTTACAGAAAATGGCTTCCGAAGAGTTGGTGACAGAGCAATTTCAATTTTTAGGTATTGAAGTAGATAGAGAAGTTTTAGCAAAATGTGAGTATGAAGTTAATTAATTCACTTAATTGTAATATAAGAAGGTTTTAAAACCTTTACCTTATCTACTATACTCGTTGATTAAAGTAATCGCTGCAAGAACTTATGTTCAAGGTTGTTTCTCAAAACTTTTTCTTTAGGCGTTAATTTGTGCGAAGAATACGAAGTCGACGCCGAGTCCTTAATAGAACAATGGATGGCATTCAGTTTGAATCATCTAAACGGCGCTTCACCGAACTTAGAAAACTTAGATGCGTTTGCTAGAAAGGAATTTTCCAAGCGTACGTTAAACCGACCTAACGCACCCGCTAAAGAATCGCAGTGCACAGTCGCCGGCGCAAGTTTGACGGTTTACGGAGCGTCCGCTCCTGTCCAGTATCCTTTTTTAAACCCACGTGTTCACTATCTAATGTACTTTCGGCTGTGTATTAAGTTTTGTGTTGTGTCTGTATCATCAGAATGCTTCGTTTCGTGAGCCAAACACGCCAGTAATCCTATATATCCTTTACCAGTAATGTCAGATTGGACAATGAAGTCCTATCCAACTATATGGCTGCTACTCCAAAGGTAAGCATTTACATTTACAAAACCTACCCACTTTTGTATAACAAATAATTTATAAGCTCAATTATTTAGGTTGTTAATTTAATAATGTAGCATCAGCAGTCAACATGATGGTGCAAAGATTTGAAGAAATGATATTCTACTTGCATTTGATGAGTTTAGGTCAAGTACACAGTCAAATTTTGTGACTAGATCTACACTCATTGATGGCTTGTAGTGAGACATCCTCGGACACAAAGCAGATGAAGCGATGCAAGAGAAAATACCATATAATTTTTGTACAATGTTCAATACTATGTATCATGTGCCACTCTCAGAACACAGTATGCCGGAGAAGGGCAAAATCACATCACTGTGGTGTGACGACAAAACTCTTTATATATTTGTAGTAACGGTTAATTCCCATATTTATTTCTGTATATTATGCATGTGTACTAGTATTGTTTACTTTGAGTGATCACTCAGCACTTCTCTTGGTATTATTATCTTGTGAGTTTAAATTAACATTTGTTTTAGGATTATTTTCAGCATTTCATAACATTAATTTCCTCCTGATATTACTTGATGATATTTGTGGGCGAGTATGCTTCTGGTGCATGTTTAATCTGTTCATGACTAGATCCATACTCGTCTGCAGCCATCAACTAATTCTACTTTGGGCAATGTAATTTAGACAAAAATCCCTCTTTTAAGTTTATTAAAAGAACTAGTTCTACCACTGTGTTACCACATCTGCTCACTTAATAATTATAGTATTTGTAGACTTGAAGGAAGAACAAGAAAAGTTGTTTAAAAAAGCTATGATGTTGTATATTGGTGCCTACTTTAGTTGTAATATTTCAATTTTGTCATGTATATCATGTCCCATAGACAGTCATTTACAATAGGAACTATGAAAATCACATTTCTATAACTTGACACATAGGTTTTTTTAAATAATGTGAGGGAATGTTGACATTGCTAGGTCATAGATTGTTTCTCTAGCAGCTATAAACAAGTTATCAGTTAAATTGTATATCATAGGCATTTAATATAATATTATTTCTTAAACTAAGTGGCTAACTTGATATAAGCAACAAACACATTTCAAGAATTTATAAAATGCAGTTGTGTATTTAAACTTCAGTGGTAATCCATAACTGTTGCATGATTAAGATATAAAGCATATGTTTTGTTTTACAAATATCACACCTTGTTTCACAAATTATAGTAACGTGTGATTGTACGAAGATGATTTGCTAGCATTAGCTATTGTAATGTTAACTGGAATCCAGTTGTTAGGTATACATGGTAAACAATATTAATTCACTTTACATTGTAACATTGTACTACAGTAACCCTGCATAGTATAGGGTACATAATAGGCTGTGTAAGGTTTTGACAGGAATGAAATATGCTTGAACTTTTCTACTTCTAGTATTAATTCAGAACAATCACTTTAATAAGATCTTTGGGGGTAAGTTATTCCGATGACCTCAAAATTTGCCATCCCATCCACTATTATTCATTTTTAAACTTAAACTTTTTTAATAAGTGTTTTATTCAAAACCGTTCCACACCGTTATTGCCATGTGGTTGAGGTTATTAGGGGTAAAACTTTTATTGTTATTGACCTCGGAGGTCAGTGACCGTGGAGTTCAATAATAGGCTAGGTTCAGGAATAGGCAGAAGTCAAACGTCAAAACGGTTTTACGGGGGGTATGTTTCAAAATATGTGACAAATCTGACTTCCAGCACTAATATGGTTAGGTTAGCTTCATAATTCGGCGACGGATCCGACCTTCACAGAATCTGACTGACGATCACCTGACCATTGATCCAGGTGATTGCCCTGTTTCCTAAATCGTCTTAGTTTGTTTCAAGGTCATTGACCCTGAGTGATCAGTGGCATAAGGTTAAAATAATAAAAAGCGTTTTCAACGAAAGTGCATCTCGTTTGCAACAAAGTTACCCTCTATATTTTCCTTAATAAAGAATCATGGAAACATCAAGTTATTAATAAAAATCTACAATTGTTTAGATCTTGAGAACTTTTTTTGTATGGACTCAGAACCGGTTTAGTAAAACCGGTTAATTTGAAAGCAATTTCGGTTAGTATTCGACGGTCTGAAACGATAACGATGGTTAACGTTACCGGTTTAAATCTATATCGGTTAATTTCAGAATTGAGCGCTCCTGTGTCTGACTTACCTACTGACCAATCAGTAATGAGATTAAGAAATAAGACTCCAAATATCATTTCAAGTTCAATAATGGGTGTCAGTCAAAAAAAAAATCATTACTTACTAATTATTTACTTACTGAAGTTTCCAAGCCATTTCTTCATGAATCCTATGGAAAAACGTTTTTGACTTTGATTAAGGTTGTTTGAAACGAACCGAATAACTTCCCAAAAAACCCTTCAAATATATCTAACCCTGAGGAAAGAATTGGTATTCTGAAAAATTAGGATTATAGGATTATTTACCTCTTCAGTTGAATAAATAGGGTAAACCTGTTGTTATCTTAACCACACAAGAGACTTCATTTGTATCAGAGAGGAACAATTATTTGTCTGGAATAGCTAAATAAAGCCTTTGGTAGCTCCCAGTTAACGTTTTGATTGTAACCGGAGAACCAGAAACTAACAGCCACATCCATTTTTAATAGCTTTTGATAGGATGTAATCTTCAGCGGTCGGTTATAAACAAATGCAGCCGGCCCGACGGGTTCAGCCTCGCGGGTAGCCCAGCGCTTGGTAGAACGTTGCAAGCTGGAGTAACTGAGGCATCATTTCATCATCCCACTGTATAATGTTAAAAAAAAAGAAAGCCGACGGACAATAGGCATGCCTCCAGATTACAACAAGCCGATGTGCTTGTTTCAGAATAAGCCCGGCGGCTCTGGTGACCGCGTATCCCGGTCGGATTTAAAATTAAAAATAATTTTCAGAGGGTGAAGGTAGAAAATGATTCAAGTAACCAAAATGAATTACGTCCAACTACATACTCTCCAACCATGTAAGTATATAGTTTGAACCACATCATATTACGGGACGAGCAAGAAGCATCTGTCTTACGCGATAACCTCTGCACATAAAAAGCGTCTTTGCTCCTACCCTACTTAGGAAGACCCAAGTAGCACTATACTGCCCCTTTTACTCTGAGACGTGAAGGTGGAATTTGTCATGTTCCTGTAATTTCTCCGGCAACCACGGCACTATTCAAACCAGAGCACTAATGTGTATGCGTTACTGCTTGGCGGCAGTAATAGTTATTGTGGCTGTACTTCCCTGTACGAGATTGGCATAAGTTCTAATGCTCGAAAAACATTTGAGATCACATACCTTGTTGATATTACTTGTGTTTCAAAAGAAATAATGATTGATCGCCTTATGTACCTCGTTTACAATTTTGACTAACCAAAATATAAGTAACCCTATCTAGTTAACGATTCTTAGAATAACTACTGTTACTTAATTTTAAATTATTTAAAGATTATTATGCTCTGTAGCTACTCGTACTTAAAAAATATGTTTAAAAGCAACTAAATCGCATTTAGCACTTAAAATTGTTATAATTGTATTCACTTGTTACATATTTGCTCATTATTCCAGCTCTTCAGCAAAATATGCGTCTAGAAACAACGCCGGCACTGTTGTTCATTCTTATGGAGATGAGAAATTATTAAAAATAATTTCAAAAACTAATAACGCTGATAATTTACTAAATCTTAGAGTAACGCAAATACCAAATGATGATGGCGATATTTATACGAAAGCTATGTAAGTATTACGTATGTAGGTGACTGAAATGAACTGAATCCAAGTATTGCATGTAATAACACTTTTTACTATGCGTTTTAGAAGGTAGTTATAGCAAGGTTTAGGTGGTTTTATTCTTTATTGCGCTAGAAAATAAGTATTTAGGTGAACTTAATGCCAATTAGTATTTTCTTCCACATAACCTTTGTGTAGTATATAGGTGTCCTCTGAAATAATTATATTCCTGGTATTAAAAATGTTTTTTCTCTTATGCTATAAAAAAATTAAAAATTAAAATGAAGCAGATAGATTGAATTTGTATGATTTTAGGTTTGGTTTTGAGCTACTACACGAAAAGGCAGGCATTTTTGACAATCACATTCGTTATGTTTCACAATGTATCATGAAAAATGCAGGCATTCCAGAAACCACATCGGTGAGACATAAAACGCAGGTTCGTACTCGTTCTCTTGAATATTTTATACAAAATACCTACTAATGAGTCATTGAAAGTTTCTTAAATTATGTTAAAGCAAAATCATATTTTCATTGTATTCTCTGTGTTCCAAAGTATTCTCCGTGTCAGTTTATAATTTGTGTTCATTCTTGTAAAACATTGGGAAAAGTAGTTCGTTTAGTTTTTAGAGGTCTCCTCAATGGCTTTTTGGAGCTCATACTACTCTTCTTAGGTGGGTAACCATGAATCCTTAATTTATTGAAACTAAAATAAATGCATATTGGTGATAAAATTAACCAATTTAAGATCATCATTGGGAAAACGAGCAGTTTTTAAATTGGCGCCTAAGAGGAGAACGAACGACACATAAATAAAGAAAAGTATCTTACAGACAAAGATTTAAATCCTAGAAATTAAATATTGGTGTACACAGCGCCCATCTAGCCCTAAAGTAAGCGAAGCATACTTTTATCGTTTTAACTGATATAATTCTTATTTTTTTTTTGTAAATACATACATACAATACATGACAACACCCAGACAGAACAAACATCTGAATTCGTCATACAAATGTTTGTCCTGGGTGGGAATCGAACCCACGACCTACAGAAGGCAGGGTTACAACCAACTGAGCTGTGAGGCCAGTCAGTTACTATATATAATTATTTGGGTGTACTATCTACTAGGTTACTCACAGGCTAATATAATTAGGTCTTAGTGTTGATTATGGACACTAGCCAGCTAGTGACTTCTCGGGGTGGGTGAAATTGCAGTAAATGAGTGTATGGCTGAGAAACAATTAGTAAGTTGAGTAAAGGATGCTGTTATCTAAATATTCATACATATTAATAAGTAGGTAATGGTATATTTTATTACAGACAGAAGTGTATGTGGCTGGTCGAATAGAATGCGATGCGGACGCAAGGCTCAATCCAAAATGCGTGGTGCTTCAAGGCACATGGGAACAATCTCTCAGTCAATCTGTACCTGTCGATATGGAAAAGTAAGTGATGGTTATTACTTCTGGCGAAGTCCTCCTGGTTACTTATGAAATATTAAAAATATACCATAAATTAATCATTGCATTCTTCTACTCTCTGCTTTTCTTATATTTTATTATTTGTCTACTTCTAACTACTTATAACATAGGTATATAATATTTGGCTTTCACTTCTTTATTAAAATTGTCTTAATTCAGCTGCAGATTTAGTGGACGTATGAATAAACGTCCTGAAAAGCAAATTACAACAATAGGAGCTACTGAGCCTGAGGTGCTATTCGTTGAAAACAAATTAAAGTTAAATAATATGGCCGGAATATGTTTTTTTATATAGTATTGGTGGACATTTCATACAGCCTATCTAGCCCCAAAGTAAGCTAAGTAATTAGCTTGTATCATGGGTACCAAACAACTGATATAATACTACTACTTATTATTTTTTGTTGTAATTACATATAATACATATCAACACTCATACACAGAACAAACACCTATGTTTGTCCTGGTTGGGAATCGAACCCAAGACCTACATCGCAGAAGGCATGTGTTACTACCAACTGAGCTATGAGGTCAGTCATTTATGTAGTCTGTTTTTTTTTATTATTATTAATGATTGGTATTTAATACATGTATGATTGTTGCAACAGCCTGAAGAAATATTCCTTGTTCCCGGGACAAGTGGTAGTGTTGAGAGGTGTGAACCCAAGAGGTGACAAATTCATTGCACACGATGTGTTCTGTGACGCTTCCCTGCCCATACCCGATCACAACGCTGACATAATGAACACTTTATCAGGTATGTTTGTTTGTTTGTGTATATGTATATATGTATTGTTAGTTATTTTTTTTTGATTAATCTGAGCCGATTTGGGTAAAAATTTAAAGTAGATGATGCTTTGTGTCGCGGCTATACGCGGACAAAGCAAGAGTTATATGAAATACTATTTGTGTGGGTATTTAGTCTATACAAATAAATTTAATTGTAGTGTCTGTTTGTAATATTAAAATAACCGCTGTTTACTAAGTGCATATGGATGTATACACGGTACATATACCAAAACAACATAAAAAAAAAACTGTTTCTTCCGGCAAATCTTTTAAACGGCTGGACCGATTTTGACGGAACTTTCATTGGCAGATAGCTGATGTAACAAGGAGTAACTTAGGCTACTTTTCCGAGGGGTTTACCCCTCGCACGCACCCCTATTTTAATAGGGGTGCGTGATAAAATGAATTCCACGCGGACGAAGTCGCGGGCAACAGTTAGTTGTTTAATAAACGGCACAGTTATATTATTTATATAAGCTGAGCTAAATGTAACGCTTTATCTTCAGGTACACTCTCAATGGTGCTAGCGGCGGGCCCCTACACAACTTCAGACAACATTTCATACGAGCCACTTAAAGATTTCATCAACTACATAACCGCGCATAGACCTCACGTGGTCATAATGACCGGCCCTTTCATGGACAGCGAACATTCCAAGATCAAAGACAATACCATGGCGGAGACATTCAAATCCTTCTTCGATAAACTGGTTGATAGCCTAGGTGAATTAAGCACGTCATGGTGAGTTAATTACGCTGCAAGAATATGATTCCACCGATTGTTTCAGTTTATGTTATCAAATGTGCGAAGGCCCAATTGGTGTAAAGCAGTGTCCCCGGTCCGTGATAATAGAAGTACTAATGGGTCCTCCCCTTATTACTTTTGGGAAGATGTCTTTGCAATCTTCCCAAACTTAAGTAGGGGAGGTATGTTATAGGCATCGTATCGCGCGTAACTCTGCGATGACATGAATAATTTAGCGGGGCCCACGTTGCTCGCGTCCGTAGGTGATAACCCTTTAAATCCCTACACGTATCCCCCGGGTGGTGCGAAAGGAGCAACCCAATGTAGCAGTAGAACTTGTGTTAAGTTCACAAGGAGAAGTACTGCCACCACACCTGGTAATCTGCCGCCGAGCAGTGATGCACTCGTGTTGTTGTGTTCCGGTCGAAGGGAGTGGGTGCTGGATAAATTGCAGCCGCATGAGACGTAACACGTAACGTCTCGGGGTGAGGACGCAACGCAATGCGATTAGGTCCTCTCGTACTTTGGTGGAGATGACTTGAGTCGTATTGCTGTTGTCCATGGGCGGCGGTTACCAAATAACATCAGGTGGGCCGTCAGCTCGTTCTATCGTCTACATTACAAAAAAAAGCTGGAGAGCCTTATTGTGCATGTAATTTTGCATTGCAAGCATTTACTGCCCACAGTCTGCCCGACTGCTATCATAAAAAGATAGATTTGCACTAAAACTGCGTCGTTCATTGTCCGTCATTTGAGTAATTGTTTTTATTTTTTTATTGGGGTAAACTAACAGTTACACAGTAAGTCCTAACGTAAAAATAAACACTTAAATAAATGATTCCATGTGGAACCCACACCGTTTACCAAAGAATACTTACAGTATTATTAGAGGAGTGTAGAAGTGCTATCTTAAAACATCTAAAATTTTGTTTTTATTTATTAGGACGTGTTGTCGTAATATCTACGGAGTTGAAATTAGTGTTAAATGACTCAAATATACGGTTTATATGAGATCTCTTACCAGCATTAGTGCGGTAATGTGCTATTGCAAACAAATGACACGGATTTCGACAATGCGTTCTAGTGGGAATCCTATAACATAGTTTGTTATTGTTTATTTGTTTCCAGCCCATACACTAAAATATACATCGTGTCAAGTATAAAGGACGCGTTCCACGTGAACGTATTCCCCACGCCGCCGTACTCCAGTTGGCGGAAATACTCCAATATACATTTTGTGCCGGACCCGTGTTCCCTCAACATCAACGGTCTGGTCGTCGGGGTGACCAGCACCGATGTACTCATGCACATCAGCCAGGAGGAGATATCGCTGTAAATATAACGTTTTATACTTATATCAGTGTCGCTTGTGACAAACTTTATTTTATATATTACTAGCTGTTGCCCGCGACTTCGTCCGCGTAGAATTCGATTTTATCACTCACCCCTATTTTATCCCTTGGAAAAGTAGCCTAAGTCACTCCTTATAACATCAGCTATCTGCCAGTGAAAGTCCCGTCAAAATCGGTCCAGCCATTTCAGAGATTAGCCTGAACAAACAAACGGACAGATAAAAATTTTAAAACATGTTGTTTTGGTATATGTACCGTGTATACATCCATATGTACTCAGTAAAAAGCGGTTATTTTAAACAAACAGACACTCCAATTTTATTTATTTGTATAAATATACAAAAAAAAGTGTTATACATATTCTGTCAGTTGTCTGGTTCCCAATACAAGCTATGCTTAGTTTGAGACTAGATGGCGCTGTGCGAATTGTCCACCAATATTATTATTGTGTGCAGTGGTGTGGGCGTGGACAAGCTGTCCCGGCTGGCGGGGCACGTGCTGATGCAGCAGACGTACTACCCGGTGTGGGCGGTGTGGGCGGCGGCGTTCGCGCCCGACGCAACGCTGTGGGCGGCGCACGCGCAGCTGCCCTGCACGCCGCATCTACTCTACGCGCCCTCGAACTTCAGATACTTCGTCAAGGTAATGTTTGTTGTCTTCACTACCCGCTTCTGTCTTACCTAAGCATATTATCATATTATTTTTTATATTGGTTGACTATCCCCACAGCGCCATCTAGCCCCAAAGTAAGCTAAGCATAGCTTGTATCATGGGAACCAGACAACTGGTATAATACATATATACTTTTTTGTTATTACATACCTATAATACATATCAGCACCCAGACAGAACAAACACCTGTGTTTAGGTGGGAATCGAACCCACGACCTGCAGCGCAGAAGGCAGGGTTACTACCAAATGAGCTGTGAGGCCAGAATTATAAAGATGAAGATTTTATTTATGTCAAAAGGCGTGAAAGAAATTCAAGTTACTTGGATATTTTATTTTTTGGTACATTTTCATGTATCTTATTATAATATATATTGTATTTTTTATATTTCTGGTATTTCTATTGTTGTAGGACGTGAATGGCTGTGTGGTTGTGAACTCTGAGCACCTGACGAAGGGCACGGGGGGTGGGACTTTCGCGCGCGCTCTCGTCACCGCCGACAAAGAAAGTTTGACTACTGCCGTGCAAATCGTACGCGTTTGATCCTTATACGTAATATACAAGTAATCTTAATGTACCGTCATTTTATGTTCCATCTTTGCTTCCTGCATATGAAGGAACCCCTGTCCCTTAACCTTTAATGGTAGCTATGTGCGGTGTATAAGGTACAATAGTCTGATCTAAATCAGCTGTATAAAAAAAGGAAATCTATGGCCTAATTTAATAATAATATACATATAACTCTGTTGGTTTACATGGCGCACGCCAGTGAAACTCCCAGTCGGAATGATTTTTTCCTTCATCTTCAACAATCATCGTCATATTACAGCCAATTTAAACAAAACATTAATGAATTAACCACCTAAACCTTCCTCATGAATTAATCCGTCCTAGGGTAAAAACCGTGGGGGGGGGGGGGGGAGGGGTTGGGATACTATTTTGTAATATGTAGCAATACACTTTAAAAACGATGCAGTCTCTTGTCGATTGTCGATAGTAGCACATAAAGGGGATCATTAGAATGCTATGAAAACCACATGATCAGATCTTTGATAAATATAATTCAAAAACATTATCTTAATAGCACCGTACATTTTAAGGTTATAAGATTGGAATAATCACTGGTAAATAGTATAATTAGATAGGTAGTTAGGTAATAGTAATATAATTTAATAGATGTTTATCCAAATATTAATTATGACTGATCATAATCCGTCTGATACCCTTCCGATGTATATGTCATGGACCAAGTGAATAATTGGCATACATAATTCCCTGGCAATATGAATAACGACTAATATGAGAGGGTAATGTGGCAGTAACTTTCGAAATAACTTGCGTTGCCGCGGCACGCTCGCGCGCATCAGCGCTGTGCATCCACACAGTGCAAATCTAACTTAACCAACTGATTTCGGTATGTGTACATATTCACTTTGGCATGTCATTTGAACGATTCTGGTGTTACTGGCGAAGCAGAGAGTTATTTTGAAAGTTATCTTAACATTTCCCTCTCATATTGGTCAATTCTAACTCCCGGGTATTATGATAATGCCTTGATTGATCAGTTGATCCATCACACAAATGGAGTAGTTATCCAAAGTAGACGGTGTCGTTGATTGAGACGTGTCCCCCGGGGCGGGTGCGCAGCGCGACCTGCACGCCCATGCGCGGGGAGTTCCCCGCCGCGCGACGCTCCTCACTCTCCTCCATTAGACGGTAGCTGGAAATTATCTTGCTTAATAATAATATTGGTGGACAATTCACACAGCGCCATCTAGCCCCAAACTCAGCATAGCTTGTACTGTGGGAACCAGACAACTTATAGTATACATATATACTATTTTTTAGGAAAAACATACATATAAAAAAATGTGAGCCGTCACGGGACGCCTGGCAGATGTGAAACATCGACATTATTTTGTAAGAAACTAAGTACCCCGTCACTAATAATGTTTATGATCTGACGTAACCTTGAACGGACCAATTAGCGCTCATGCCGTGGCGACGCGTCGCCAAGCCAGAAATCGGTTTTACGTGCGGCGATAGATGTTTCACATCAAAATGTGAGCCGTCACGGGACGCCTGGCAGATGTGAAACATCGACATTATTTTGTAAGAAACTAAGTACCCCATCACTAATAATGTTTATGATATGACGTAACCTTGAACGGACCAATTAGCGCTCATGCCGTGGCGACGCGTCGCCAAGCCAGAAATCGGTTTTACGTGCGGCTATAGATGTTTCACATCAATATTTAAATGTATAATTTAATTAAAATTAACAACCAGACAGAACAAACATCTGTATTCGTCTCACAAATGTTTGTCCTGGGTGGGAATCGAACCCACGAGCTACAGCTCAGAAGGCAGAGTTACTACCAACTGCGTTGTGAGGCCTGTCAATTATATAAAAAAAAAATGTGAGTTGTCACGGGACGCCTGGCAGATGTGAAACATCGACATTATTTTGTAAGAAACTAAGTACCCCATCACTAATAATGTTTATGATCTGACGTAACCTTGAACGGACCAATTAGCGCTCATGCCGTGGCGACGCGTCGCCAAGCCAGAAATCGGTTTTACGTGCGGCTATAGATGTTTCACATCAAAAATAACTAAAACATGTGCCTAACTTACTAGGAATTAAATGTTTATAGTATGGACTGACCATTTTATCATACACATTTATAATGTTAACTAGTACTTTTTGGTTTCCTAACAATCATTTATGAATTACTGCGTCGGGCCACGTTACTCCAACGTTCGCCTTCTCTCTCTCTCATACCCAAGTGTCCCGCCCATTTCCACTTTGGTTTTGAACCTCATTCCCACGTCTACAACTTTGGTGTTATGAATTACCTTCTGAGTGTGGTCAGCGGTTCCGATTCGGGATCGCGCACGCCGGTCTCTGCATCAATCGTTGTCATCACGCATCTAAGAAGTTTATTTATTTAAATAAATAATAATAATAGTATTTAAAAATGAATCGTGCATACATAGGTATGTTTGACAAAGATATTAAATTCAAATTCAAAGCATTTATTGCACAAGTTTGTTACAAAGATCTTCTGATTTATAGGATACAACCATAAATCATGTTAGGGCACAGCAATTTTATTATTCTACGTGGCTATTTGTTTTAATTATTAGTGTACATTTTACTATATAAATCTATACATCTATTCAATGAAATATAATTTGTGTCTGTAATGTCCAAAATAACAGTTTTTACTATATGCATGTGAAAGTCGACAAAAACTGCACTAATAAAAAACATCTTTTTTAATTAATTATAAGCATGGCAAATCCAAATTGTCAATTTTAGCCCAGACATAATCGTGTTAAGAAATATATAAGCAGGTTTTTAGTCTATTCCCATCTACCATCCCTTTTGGGGGTAGGTGGGGATAACCTCTCCACTCATCGTTGTTTTGTTTTTTGTTTATTTAACCATACCAGGACCTCACACTGGTTCTAACCCTGTTATGTTACCTACACCAGGATAAACAGATAAAAAAATTAAAACATCATTTATTACAGGTATGAGTTAAAATCTAGGCCTTATCTAACGAAGTCTAACGAAGTCGAACGTTCCCATAAATAGTTCTGTAGTGTATGTGATAGTATCGTGTTTAGGCACCTACCTCGTACATGGCTTGATTATTTCAAAGATGTTTTCTCCGATTTTTATATATTTGTAATTGTCTTCTTCGAAGGGCTGAGCTCCTTTCAGAACGAAATTGGGTCTAAATGTGATCGGAGCGTACTTCTTGTCTTTCACTCTGCTGTTCAAGTCAGCCACTGAAGCCTCGTTTATCAAATTGAACGAAGTTTCGTCTGGGAAGGCACCCTGAAATTGTGTACCTTGTCATAAAACTGCAAGTAGGAAGTGAAGTTCTTGAATGTGATAATGTTACGGAACGAGCAGATGGCCCTGGTGTTAAGTGGTAACCTCTGCCCATAACAAGCATACGATTTGGGTCTTCCCCTACTTAGGTACAAGACCCAACTCGCGTCGTATGCTCCCGTAACTTTGAAACGTGAAGGTGGAATGTCTCATGTGCCATTTTGGAAGCCACGCAGTCTTCCTTATTGGCAAATAGGTGTGTATTATCGATTAGGGTACAAAATTCGAAGTGCCATATAATAGGTAATTACACCCACCGTATCGTTTTTGGTAAACTTGTAAAACTTATTCGCTGAACGAAGAGGGCGACATTTGTCGTTAGCGAAGTAAGCGAGCCGGAAGGTACCAGCCTCGTTCCCCAAATACCTGAAATAGTTAAAATGTGACTGTTATTTACTGCAATTACATTTTAATCTTTATTACAGTTTTCAGAGGAATTTCTGTATTGGTTAGATATTTGTTACTTTTTCTTCAGCAATTTATCTGCAACCCATGTCGTATTCTTAAGCAGGAAGATTCATCACACGAACGTTTGTCCTGTGAGGCCTGTTAAATATATTCATGAAGTTTGTATACTATTTTTTTTTTTCCAACATACTTGCTTTTTCTTTTTAAACTCTAAAACTGCTTTTGTACACAGATTATGCAAATAAAATAAACAGCAAATAAAAAATAAATAAATAAACAACTATATTGGTATTCTCATAATATTTACGTTTTTTTCAAGCGCGAGACTAGTTATCTTTTAGCATAAATAGAGTTATCTATTAACGTTCAAGAGGGCTGACTATGTTGAGTAACTATTTATCTCTTGGCTGTTACTTATCTTCTGTACAAGATAATAATGTTATTTATGCCCATTATAGTTCACAGAAACATTTCTAAATGATTTCTTCTACAATCGAATTCAATTAGCATCGTATGCTTCCGAGTGACCACAATTCAAAATGTATATAAAGAAATATGTTTACACGAAGTCTTAAAATACTTGTATATAATTAGCGAATGTGAGCTATCGTTTAGTTTGAGCTAACAATTTTAGTTAGTCTAGATATTTCAAACTTTTTCATTCATGAACATACTTTTAAATAGATAGGTAGAACTAATTGATTACCGAGCATAAGGGAAAAAGGTAAGTAACATATTCATAACTTCTTAGTTAGTTTTTCGAAGTGTGAAAACATAGAACGCTACTATGTGGCAGCACATTTGTAAGATAAAAATATTTTTAATTTGTATCAAATACGATATAATATAAAACAAATTAAATATTGGTGGACATTTCACACAGCGCCATCTAGCCCCAAAGTAAGCTAAGCATAGCTTGTATCATGGGAACCAGACACTGATAGAATACATATACTTTTTTATGTAAATACATACATATTAACACCCAGACACATAACAAACATCTGTGTTCGTCACAGAAATAGTTATTTTTCATTAATATTCATATTCAGAACTTACGTAGAAATCCATTCGCTTGCTTGCCATCCGCAGTCGTACACCGAGACGGGCACGCCCCACACTTGAGCTTTTATCGCAGGAATTCTCGATTTTATGATCTAAAATGCATAAATCTGATTAAAACATAATAACAATATCAGGCATTACAACCTAAAAAAAAAACAAGTCAATCACATTTGACGGGCCTCATCGCTTAGTTGGTACTGCCTCCTGCGCCGTAAGTCGGGAGTTCGATTCCCACCAGGACATGTGTGACGAACACATGTTTTGTTCTGTGTCCTGGGTAATATATGTATTTATGGGTACCTCTATAAAGAAAAGTAAGTCCTCTATCAGGTATATAGTTCCCGTAGTACAAGCTGTGCTTAGTTTGGGGCTAGATGGCGCTGTGTCAAATGCCCATCAAAATTTATATTTATTTTAAAAAATAACATAGATACTGCAGCTACGTATAGCGAGGAAAAATACTTGCATCTTCCAAGTTAACGCGGAGTGTTCCATACTTGGCATTGCTCAACGTTACAATGGGGCCCTTAACCGCGGCGTCGATCTTCAACAGCTCAGGGTACGCTCTGGCAGTGATGAAGTTATTTTTGTTGTCTGTGATCATCAGGATCCTGGATAAAATATAAAATTGCTGAACTCTAACGGTATTTTGTCGAAAGAACTGTTTTTTTGGCACTCATTTTATTTATTAGTAAATTGCAGCTGTTTGAAGACGAGGCGGGTCGCTATAAATATATAAAAATATCTCACCTATCCCTCAGCCAACCATCCTTCAAACCGAGAGAGGTACATTCAGCTCTGTCCAAACTTACGACCCCGCAAGACTTTATGGGGTATACCCAGATGTCTTTCAAGGTACCGACTTTCTTCCACTTTTGAGGTAGTGTGGCCGCTTGGAGTCTCTTGTAGATGCAGTAGGCGGTATAAGCCCCGCCGACCAGCCCCGCAGTGGCGACTCCGCCTATGACGTATGCGTGCACTGAAAGAGCATTGCGAGCCAATAATGATAATAGCATAGTTAAATAACGCCTTTTGGTTCAATGACCTCTGTGTGATAAAAATAAGAGAAATATATTATTTCTGAAGTATTGGATGATGTTTAAATAATGCTATATTTTGTTCCCGTAGTGGGAGATTTAGTTAAAAAATACAGCATTTTATAAAAATTCTTTTGGGGGCCCAAATTGCTTGCGTCCGTAGGTGATAACCCTCTGAATCCCTACACGTGTCCCCCGGGTGGTGCGAAAGGAGCAACCCAAAGTGGCAGTACAACATGTGCTAAGTTCGCCCGGAGAAGTACTGCCACCACACCTGGTAATCTACCGCCGAGCAGTGATGCACTGGTGTTGCTGTGTTCCGGTGGAAGGGAGTGGATGCCGGTGAAATTGCAGCCGCATGAGACGTAACATCCCCGTCTCGGGGTGATGGACGCAACGCAATGCGACTTGAGTCATCTCGTACTTTGGTGGAGAGGACTCAAGTCGTGTTGCTGTTGTCCATGGGCGTCGGTTACCACTTGACATCAGGAGGGCCGTCAGTTCATAATATCAACAACATGACAAAAAATAGTTATGTATTTTAGCGTGGTACCTACCTACAGACTTCGATTTTCAATCCCGAAGTCGCTGGTTTAATTTCAAAGATGCAACAATGTGCTCTTTGCTTGAAAATTGATGTAATTTAACGGGCATGTCCTAGTCCAAAAATTCGAAGGCACGTGACATGTAATCCGGGATAGATTCCCGTGATAAATTTCTGCCCATTCGCTCTCGCTTATCAGTAGTAGTTCCATAGACTGGGACGGTACATGCGATAGTTAGAAGGGTAAAAAGATTTGAATATATTGATAGATGTTTATTAATCGTTATTTCGATAATATATATATAAGAAATACACACGCTGCTGATTATTCAAGCAAGTCCCTTCAATAAATATAATTAAGTATTTAACTATTTTTTTAAAATTTTTAAGATATCTTACAGCTAGATGGATAGGTTAATAATTTAAGGCTTAAGGCTAATCAAAATATTCCACAGATATGTACATAAGAAGATTAAATAAAGTTGTAGGCGCAAAGCTAAGTTAAATTAAGTATAATAATAATTAAGTAATTAATATAAACTTAAATTGTTTGTGTTCATCGCGTAAATGATGGCTCTAGCAGCCGAAGATTGAACCAATAAAAAAATGTTATAAACAAAAGATACGGACGCAGATATCAAAACAAAAATAAACAATTACGTTACCTCCGAGTCATATTGGTGATAAAAATTAACGAACGCTCTACGATAATTTGAATGACATAGGTTTCACCAATAAAGTAATGCAATTTAAAAAAAACGGTTATTCTCCTAAAACAAATCATTAAGTTTCGCAAACTAGGTAATACCTACGGGACTTCATATGAAATGTAGCTTTATCCGGGTCACTAGTGTAACGTTGGATATTACTATAGGCTATAGACTGGTCCGAACGAACGACGACTGGGTCTAGACCACAGACAGTATTTTTATCCTTACGACGTTTTAAATGAAGTTACAGTTGCATTATCTATGGTGAGATAGATTTCAGTATTTCAGCCAGCGTCGCTGATATTCTGATAATGAGACGCAAAAACTGAACTGAAAAAGACCGTTTTTAGTGTGATTCATATTGCACGGAAACTATCACAGATCAACCACGAAAGTAAGCATAGATAACAATGACAAATACATTGTACGGTATCTTTCTCCAGTTAGCACGGAAATTCAAAGAAACATTTATTTTGAAAAAAAAAACGTATTTGTATATTTTTTTTCAAAATAAGTAATTAAATATTAGTTTAAGATTAAGATTTAAGATAAATAAAAAAATTTCAAAATAACGCAGCAATTTGCTTTTCGGTAGGTACGAATCAAAATAACACGGCAATAATAGATAATGCTTGACATCTTTTTTTACGATATATATCTTTAATCTTCTTTTATTACTGTGTGCATTAAATTTGCTGAATGCGCATTTTATACAAAAGTTTATAAACGAGCAAAGAGCGCGCTTCTTCCAGTTGTCACTAATAAAATTTTTAGATTGTTTGTTCGTATTATCATGCGTTACATTGTTTCTTCATATTATTATCATGCGACCTCTCTACACTTGATTACTTTATTTCAAGCATCGGCGGTAATGTACCTACTATTTCTCTGTATGGAATTATGCTTGTAATTATGGCCACTCCTTGAACATAACCGGCCAAATTTAATCGTTAACTACCTGATTTTTGTGTTTGTCCATAATCTGACAGCTGAACATTATAAAACTGGGAGTATAATTCAATCATGCTAGCATTTGATCTCGTAGAAGATGGTTTAAAAATTGAAAGAGCAAGCAACCTCTTACTTGAATAGGGAAGAGAGGGCTACAAGAGGCAGGAATACGAGTAAATGAGGAATTTGCCGCTCGATCTTCTTCGAGTCACCGGTTCTGTCGAACCAGTGTGGTGAAAGGATTGTAAGTGCGCCTCAGAGAGGCTCCTTTCGTGCACTCGACACATGTCTTCGAATTTTTAGTTCTAGGACATGTCGGTTTCCTCACGATGTTTACCTTCACCGTTTTGAGAACGTGGTATTGCGCACATAAATCTTTCAATCGAAAAACTCATAGGTGCACGTCGGGATTTGAACCGGCGACCTCCGGATTGAAACTCGGGGGTCAGTACCGCTAGACCACCACGCTCTCCACAACCCGCTCGATGAAGAAAGCCTAAGGGCCTTTTTGCCTTCGAAGTCGATGGCGCATAAACTAAACGAACTAAAAACTGACGTCAAGTTGAACAGCAAATACCTCTGGTATTATTAATAATGTGTCTTTGTACTACTCACTACCTACTCATGGTGAAATCAGAAATGGACTACGTTTCACCGACAAAATTTCCTTTATTTTTTAATCCTTAGAGGGTTATACTTATAATATCATTACATTATGCATGATATCATGATAATCTCATTACCTTATTTATTTTTCTTCTTACTTCTACTAGATAATAAGTGTGGTGGGTAAACAGCGATGAATTTGAGTTTACAGATAAAAATAATGGATCATCAATTATTGATCTATTTATAGGTCTATGTCACAGTTGCAAACAAACATAGAATCCAATTTTTTTTCTTTCATAATTATGAATTTTACTAACTTAAATTACCTAATTTAGATAACAGATAGATTATTTTATTGCTTACCACATAACTTCATAATTAAGCTACTAATCAATTTATTTTTACTATAGGTAAAAAACACTGCGGGCTTCTCAAACAATTGAACATACACTGAGTACTGACTGAGCTAAGTGAGTTAAATGATGTCTGATAATATTGTACTAGCCATCGGCTATATCGGCTTGTATAATTATTGTATTGCAGGCATTTTAATGACAATTTAGAGCATTATTTAAAAGCTAAGTACTGCTTTAACAAAGTACCTGCCACGTACCATTACATTGCAAAATTAAGTTGTTTAAAGATGATAGCCAAGTAGTTTATAGCTAGACAGGAAAAAACAATAAAACAGACACGTTTTAATGTCATGTCACTAAGTGATGTTATGTCACTGTCAAAACAGTTAACGTGTCGACGCACAGACGATCGAGTGAGCTACCTTTAACAAGTTATTCGGTTTCTGAAATTTTGCTGACAGTAAATTGTATATAACCATAAAATTACGATACATACACGTCTATGAGTACTTACAGTACCTGTATCATATAATTACAGAAAAATTAAAATGGTTTTATTAAAAAATGACGATGTAAGTTTTAATCGCAGCCATCCTGCCAAATTCTTTTCAGCAAATTAAACTTACTATTCCATTTTCAGTTTTTAGCAGAGCTTACGAAGCTATTTCAAAAAGCTCGTGTCGCAGGTTCGATTACAATGACAATGAAAAGATGTAAGTGACTATTATTTGGTTTACAAATTCAGTATGTTACAAAAAATTAAACACTATCCCTTTGATTGCAGATGATGGAAGAACGAAACCACATCCCAGAGATGGCACGCCAGCAGTAAAAAATCCTGAATATAAATGTTTAATAAGAGCACAATCAAAAAGCAAGAAAATATCAACAGTTGTAGAGCAGCGAGATGTTGAAAAGTTTACCACTGCATACTCAAACTTGTTAAAAACAAGTGTAAATGGTTTGAAACGTCTCAAGAAACCCAAGAAAAAAGCAGTGGCCACCCAATAATACTACGTAGTTGTGGCAATGTGTCAAGACTGAAAAATGTGCACAAGTGAAATGTGAATATTGTGAATGAGTGAAGTAAAGTTCCACAATGTCCCTTTCTTGTAGGACGAGGTCCATTGAACTGTGCTCTTCTCTTGTGAGTGAGATTGAAGAGTTGGGAGTCCTGCCTGTGCTAGTGATGCAGGCGCTGCAGTCATTGACCATCTGTCCAATGCTCCATATTTATGCATTATGTACTTCCTTTTAAATATAAAAATTATGCTGACATCTGTTTTTAATATTTGGCCAGTAACATAAAAAAATGGCATATTAGGAACTTCATTTTTCTGAATATGCTGGATTTTTCATTAGGTAGCATTAAAAAGTGTATGTAGATAGAACATAGCAAATATCTTGGGCTAAAGTAAGATTTTTATGCTGGGATTAGATTTTTTATGAAATTGAAATATTCTAGTCGGATGCTAAGAAAAATGCAAATTCAGTAATACAGAGGTCACAATTATAAGTGTAAATTACTTGTAGTCAAACTAGTCTAGACTAATATTTTTTAAGCTACTTTATCTGAAAAATGTTGTTTTGAATATTGAGTTAAACTAAACAGAATGGAAAATAAAAAAAACTCAGTAATATAATACAATATATTTTACAACATATTACAAAATATTTTGGAAAGTTTATTATCTGTTTTTATGATTATCACAATATGAGACCAATACTATAGTTACAAAATACATTTTACGATAAGATTAAATAAAAATATATGATTTAACAATAATAGAAAGCTAGCTGCTATGAGAATACAAAATATGTAATGACATCTTGTCTGTTTAAATTAATACTGGTTTAATCAACATTTTTTATAATACAGTATAAAATTATCAAATCTTTATATTTAAAAAAGCTACTCATTATTTTCTTGAATTTTATCTCACAATCTTAAGTTTTCTGTTATTTTACCTGAGTATTAATTATTGTGTCACTGCACAATAATGATAGGTTTTGTAAAAAAATTAGATTATAAAGACAAATATTAAGACTAGTCCAATTCTCTGAATTTGTTGTACATACAAGGTAACAACAATATCTACATGTCATTTTTGGAAGTGAGTCGTTTCACACATGCATTCCTAACTTGCTCATTCCCAAGTCGCTCGGCCTCGTGCAGTATCCGACGCAGGTCATTGGTGCGATCGTGTCTGGCTGCCAGGATGTAGGCACTACTGACATTACGACATACCAAGTAGCAAGAGATCTGAAATGATACGAATAAAGGTGATTCCCTAGGCAAGACATTCTAATTTCATTCGAGTTCGTCCGGGGAAGTACTGTAACTATGCCCATTTCTGCCGCCAAGCAGTAACGTATTCGCATAACTGTGTACCGGTTTCAAAAGTGTGGTTGCCGGTGAAATTACAGGCACATGAGACATTCCACCTCACATAAGTCTTGAGATGATCTCAGTGCACGTTGATATGATTAGGTACCTTGACAGTAACGCTGTGCACGTCGCCGATGAGTATCTCTGCCTGTTCGTCGTGCAGCTGCGAGCGCGCGTCGCACCGCGCCACCACCGCGCTCACGCCCGCCTCTAGCACTTGGTCGCTCATCAGGCTGAAACAACATCCACATATGTACCTCACTACTACTATGTAACAGCACAAAATATGATTACTTTCAATTTTAAAAGAAACCCAACTTTTCGATTCTGAAACTCAAATCTTTGTGTGAGACGGTTTGAGACAACCCTATATCTTATCGATGTAGATGGGTCTGAAGTTTTTAATTTTTTTAGTAGTCCTTTATCCTCTTTTAAAGAAAAATAAATATAATGCTCTTGCTCCACGCCTCATTCTCTCCAAGTGAACAGAGATGAAGAGAGTTAGTCTGGTCGGAATGGTGGCGTGTTAGTGTGGCTCTGGAGTCACTGCTTTTATGCTTGGGACGATGAGCTTTTGAAGCGTACAATCGGCCATAAATCCTTTAACTCAGAGAGGAGAGAATGTGGCCCAGTGGTACGGACCGCGAGTTCAGGCAAGATGACTTACGAATTTTGATGAGCATCAATGAGTGTATCGCAATACCAAGTTCTCAAAACGGTGAAGAAATGAATCTTGAGGAAACCACATGTCTTATAACCAAATCGGAAGATATGTGTCAAGTGCACGAAAGGAGGCTCTTTGAGGCGCACTTTAATCCTTTTGCGAGTAGTAATATCTCAGCAAGGATCGCTCCTTTTCACCCTTAAATTAATCACTTACGTCTGTGCTTTTGAAAAATTCAAATACACATGACTGATCACAACACACTGATTTGCATAAAATTCTTTAGTATAGCAACCCTTTACACTACCTGGCTGCGGTCTCCTTTGACGCTCGAATGCACTTCGCCAAAGTCTTGACGTCCATAAACCTGTCGACGTTCACCAGATAGCGAGCGACATGTGTGTAAATGTTCATGGAATCCAGTTTATTTTCTTGTATGACTCTGAAAACAAATTAAGTTTAAACCTCAGTATTAACCTACTCTAAGCCTAACTCATAAAGGTAAGTATACTAACGACAGATTAGCTAATTTATGCCATGTCTTTCTCATCTCTCCAAAGACAAACTGAGAATTCAGATGTAGTTTGATATGAATGTTGATAGATATTGCAGTACGTTTTATATGTATGAGTTGCAAACAAAATGGCAAGACAGCCGCGCCATAGTTCCGTTATGTCTATCCCAATTGCGATTTTATATATTTTTTGAATACTTACTTGAAAGCCAGCTCAAATCCACTCTCGATTTTCGGCCCTGTTGCTAATATAATAGCAACCAGCCTAATTTTATCAGTGTTCGATCCAAACAGGGTGAGTGGTCTAATATCACTGCTTTCGGAGTCTTTTCTCGTCTGCATGGGTATAACCTCGTCAAGTACTTTCTCGCTGAGCGTACCGCTCGCCTCGCACGCCGCCAGGTATTTAGCTACCTCCATTTGCCTCGTTATTGTTGTCATGAGATTGTCTATCGTCACTTTATCCAGCTCAAAGTGGAAGGACTTTTTCGTGTCAGATGATCCTAGAAAGTCAAATAACTTTTAGGCTATTTCGTCGATACTGAACACAGCTGAGTGTTTACTAAAAATAAACATTGGAATTAACTCACAGCTCAGTCGGCAGTAACTGCCTTCTGCGTTGTAGCTATTGTACTATTTGCTTCACACTCAAGACATAAAATTATATGAAGAACATAGATATTTGTTCTCTGTCTGAGTGTTAATATTATAATATTCTACCAGTTATCTGGCTCCCGTAGTATGAGCTTACGTCGTCTGGGGCCAAGATGGCGCTGTGTTAAATGTCCACGAATATTTTTATTTCTGGGTGACGGATGGAATGGGACGAGACCTGTGTTTTCCCAAGATTCAGTCGGGGTGGGTATTTAATTTAGTTACATTTAATTTGATTTGCGTTATTTTTACTAACAAGCGCGTATTAGATCCATGTGTTAACACCGTTAGGTAGCTCATTATAAAACGATGAACATTGACAAACTGTGAAAGGACACGACAATATAACGTAATTTTTTATTTGTTTACAATTTGAAAATGTCCTAACGCGGGGGCGTTTTCAGATGGTAGTAGGGTACACAAATGAACTGACTATTGGCGGTGGCGGCGGCGGCAACGGGCACACACCGGTAGAGATGGTGCACCGCCGCCGCGAGATGGTGGTGCCTGGCGTGCAGCGCGGCGGCGTACGAGTGCGCGCGCACCGGCCGCGAGTACAGCAGCGCGCACGTGGCGGCGGCGCGCGCGTGCTGCCCGCTGCCGCACTGCACGCTGTACAGCGCCTCCAGCCGCTTGCACATCTCCAGCGTGCGGCAAATGTGCATTATGTACTCCTGTCAAAGTCAAAAACTTTATTACCATAGAACTCATAAAGAAAAGGCTTGCAAACGTCAATAATATTCAAAACAAGGTCACGCTTACTTATCGCTAAGTTTGATGCCTGTTCAAACCCTATCCGACCCTCCATGGGGAAGAACAGCCAAGAGATGACATACATTTGTGTGACGAAAATAGGTGTTTGTTCTGTGTCTGGGTGCTGATATATTATATTATAATATATGTTGTATTTACAAAAAAGTATTTAAGTATTATTTATATGTTGTCTGGTTCCCATGATACAAGCTATTTACTTAGCTTACTTTAGGGCTAGATGGCGCTGTGTGAAATGTCCACCAATATTTATTTAAATGACTGAACGCAAAACATGATTCAGGTTTAATTGACCTGGATACTGCAAGTTCACTAGATCTGTACAGCATAGGCAGTTTCAAAACGATAAAGCCACTCACGTTGGTCCCAAAATAACGCGTACTTCTTTTGAAAAACCAACACACACGCTAATTTCATCGATCCATACGTTGGGTTGAGAAGACAGTATCAGAGTTAACGTTTGGAGCCTGGGTAAAGAAAGCTATACTCACAGCCCACATATCCAAAGTGCTATCCATCTCGCTCATAGCACCAAACAGTTCATTGACTTTATCCCTCTTCAAACACTCCATGTAAACTGACTCTGTGAATGTTTCTTTATCTACCACATTGTCATAACAGTATCTGACGACTTCCAACATGTTGCTGTGTTTCATGTAGAATGCTATGTTAGCCGTGTGAGATCCGTAGTTGCCGAGATAATACACGCATTCCTGGTAAAAGAACGGGTCCAGTTTGGTCAAATCTGCCTTGGGCTCGGCGTGGTTGTTATTTCTTCGAAGGAGACCTTGAAAAAGGAAGACATAATGTTAGGTATAACTTATTAAAGAAAGCGTAAATGTAAATGATCAAAAATTAAATGATAAAACGCCGTGGCCTGTTTCCGCTCTGCTTTACGATGCGGAAAAATTCCCGTAACATCTGTTAGTAATTTTACAAATAGAATCAAAGTGCAGAGTCAGTAATTTGTTAAAAGAATTATGCTCGCGAAAATAAAACTAAGGCTGAGACGTGAAGGTGGAATGACTAACGTGCCTAAGTAATTTCACCGGCAGCTACACCTTTTAAACCGGAACACAGTAACAGATGTGGGTATAGTTACAGAACGAGCTGACGGCCCACCTGGTGTTAAGTGGTAACCTCAGCCCATAACAAGCGATGCGGCTTGGGTCCTCCCCTACTAGGTACGGCAAGACCCAAGTCGCAACGTATGCGCCCGTAACTCTGAGACGTGTAGGTGGAATGTCTCTTGTGCCTGTAATTTCACCGGCAACCAGACCTTTCAAACCGGAACACAGTAACGCGAAAGCGTTACTGCTTGGCGGCAGAAATGGGCATGTGTACTGTTTATTTACCTTGAGCTAAACTTTTCTTTGGTTGAACGGTTGCAGTTTGGAAGTCGCTGTAGTCGCCCTGTTTTATCTTTTTGACGCTTGCCAGAGTGTGCATTATGTTGAGCGCCGGCTCAGTAAGTTGGATTTTCTTTTTGCTTGTGTTCAGCAATGTCAATTTTTCGTTTGTACTCTGAAATTTGAAGAAATACTCAATCAACTGAAGTAGTTCATTAAACACGCTTAAGATCAGATAGGAAATGAGCCTACTACATATTAGCTTATTCTGAGACATTAAACCTTAAAACCTAATGGTTAGTACTATATACAACGTGTTTGCTTCGGTACCACAGGCCTCGTATCTACAGGAAAACGTTCTTAGGAAAGTTCCTTAATCTGTGGAAATATTTAGACTTGCATTCAGATATCGGAAAAATACATTTCAGAAACTGTGTCTAACACCATTCGATCTTCTTTCTTATTAACAACAAACGATAATAGGACAAACTGAGCTATAAGTATTAGAAATCCCCTAACAACTTTTCCTACATCACTGCTACAAGAAGATCAGATACAATAATAGCATAATCTTGTACGAGTCACTGTTTCTATGTCTACGTTTTTATTGCTATATCCATTCGTATAATTTTAAGTGGCCTTCTGTATTGTCTGTTAATGTTTCGTACAATCCGTTAATTTCCCTAAGAGTGTTAAATAAAATACAATACAATAACTGACCTTGATAGACTCTGCCTTATGCAAGAGCACCTGATTGACTGGGTAGTTCATATCCTCGAGCATGCATATTATTTCGTTAAGCAACGGCGGGTTGGCTCGCGGCCGCCCGTCAGATTGCACGCTCGATATCGAGCTGGCTCTTTCGGAGTGTCGTATGCTACGCAACCTGAAATAATGAGGCCATCTATACTCCCAGATATATCACTGCTATGATCGGCGTTTGAAAACAAAATACCAAATATTTTTATCAAAAATTGATTGTGGCTGATATACAAGAATTTGTTCCCGAAACAAGAAATTGCAAGCGTATGAGACGTAACATCCCCGTCTCGGAGTGATGGACGCAACGCAATGCGACTCGAGTCATCTCGTACTTTGGCGGAGATGACTTGAGTCGTATTGCTGTTGTCTATGGGCGGCGGTTACCACTTAACATCAGGTGAGCCGCAAGCTTGCTCTAACACCAGCATGACATAAAAAAAATACCGGTGTACAACTGGATAAAGGACATAAGACATATCATTCATTTCATTGGCTCCGATCTCGGTGAGGCGATCAGGAATAAATAAATACTGAGTGTAGTTTTTACCTTCGATTAACGAACGGGCTCTCCGACGTCTCCTTGAGATCACTGTCCTCAGTCACTTCAGCGCAAACGTTCAGCGCACTTTTGAAGCAATGCGCGAATTTGTCGCGCGCTTGTCTGAAGCAACCCGCTTTCAAGCAAGCTTTGCCCCACGCCGCTAGCACGCTGTTCCGCGAGAGACCAGACTTGGTAGCTATTTCTAGTGCTAGCTCCCATTTTTCGGCTTCCAGTAGAGATCGCACGATTTGACCTGCAAACAAGAAATTTTTATATATCAGTGGACGTACCCGCGACTTTGTTCGCATGGGATTCGGTTCACCCCCTTTAGAGTGGAATTTTTCAAAATCTACGTTATACTACTTTCGGACTCGTAGGTTTTGAGGTTTAAGATATAACGTGTGTGAGTTGCTGAATATATTCCCTTTATCTTTTATAAACAGAGGACAGAGGGACGGCGCGGCGTAATGATCACTGTTAGCACCTCATATAGTAATCGTTTTTAACAACAGTAAAGGTTATTGCTGTCTGTTATCGTAGGTATTATGGACAAGCATACCGTTTAGTTTTAATTTGGTTTGGTAATAAAACAATCTGCACTATTGACTACTTGAAAAGTTGACGAAATGTGGTACTGTAAGTGAATAATATTTATTCCAGGGTTAGGTTGCAATTAGTCAGTAACAATGTGGCTTGCCTGAATGGTTTCTTTACTTCCCTTCCCTCGCATGCACGCCACCGTACCGTCTCACTCTAACCCGAACCAAAAAACATCTTTATTACGGGACAAAACCATTCGCAGCCTCCAGAGTTGCCAAAATCTGTCTATATGTGTCCCGTCATAATGTGTGGTGCTAAGTGTCAGTGCATGCACTCACTGGGATGTGCGTGGTGCGGCACTAGATGGTGCGCCTGGTGTTTCACGAGCGTAGCCATAGCGTCCGCGTGCGCGAGGCAGCGCGCCGCGTGCGCCGCTCCCGTCTCCGCCACGCCCGCGCCCGCCCCCACACCGCCCATACCCACGCGCGCGGACCACTCGCTGCAAGACCATTACAAGGAAGTCAGTTCGAATTACAGCTCGATAAAATTTGAAGAGTTGATTTTTTTTATGTAATTTAATTTTTTGTCGCATTTGTTTCTGGTAATGTCAATCGCGGGTTTTATTTTTTATTATGCCAGGGTTGCGGGTGAAGTCACGCTTGTGCAGAATTTTAGATAAACTATTTAATGCAATAATATCCTTATTATGCCAAAAACAACAATAATATTACGCGCTACATATCGTTTGCGTTTACCCTAACAAACACTAGAAAGATTAATATTTCTTACGTGCTCTCGTGGTACGTCCGCGAGTACAATTCAGCGGCGGCGAGCAACAGAGAGCGTCGCGCTCGCACCAGCAACCTCGCATCGCCGCCGCTCGACAACTCGCGAGCCACCTCATCGCTGCGGTCTAGCAGAAACCTGACAAACAAAAAAAAAAACAATATTTATAGTTTATTTTATTTTATTATTATTTATTATTTAAAGCTATGCTTAGCTTACTTTGGGGCTAGATGGCGCTGTGTGAAATATCCACCAATATTTATTTATTTATTAAGTGTTAAATATACAGTCCTTAGCTCAAAATTACGTACTATAAAAAGGATAGGTCGTAGACGAATACCTTGGATAATCCAAGTTGATCGAATGCATCTTCATAATGGACAAACAAAGTGTCACATTCGGCGTGAATTCGAAACTAAACTCCACCCGGACCGCGTCGTTCTTCGGGGCGCTCGTCGTCAGACACCAGTCGAGGCAGGTGACCCCGCTGGTGGCCGACTCAGAGTTGGAACTCAACATTAAGTTGTCCTGGTAAGATTTTGACTTGCAGTTCATCGTTTGGGTGAAACAGTCTTCGCATACTCGACATTTTACGCCGCTTGGGTATGTGGGTACCTGTCAAATGTAAGTTTATTAATGTAGAAAAAAACTACAGTATAAGGAATGAATATAATATAATCAATGAAAAGTACAAGTAAGAAAATACGAGAGCCATATACTAGTATATTTAGTGATATAGTATACCTGCATTCTGTGCCTGGAGCACGCGTGACACACCAGCCGGCCGCACCTCCTGCAATGATGTCTCCTGATGATCATGGAGAATATGGAGGTGTGACACAGCATACATCTGTCCACAGAATAGTCTTCCACCCATTGCTCTTTGGTCGGTATTTGATCTGGCATCACAAATGGTCTCGTCGCCGCCTCTATGTTGATCGAGTCTATTGACTGCAGCAAGGAATCGTCGGACGGTTTAGGCGGAACGGGACACACGTTCCTTGGGTTTCTCATATCTAAAGCCTTCTCCGCGTAAAATCTTAGCAACGCATCGACAGCGTTGCGAGATATCACTAAACTCTCTATGGACTTGATGTTGTAATACAGTTTATCTCCACTCGGATCTTTCTTAAGACTGGGTGAAATTTTGTTTAAAATTTTCGCCAGTACGTCCAATTTGGAGTTCATAAGAAACTGCTCTATCATCAACAAGGGATTCTCTATTAGTTCCCAAAACATATACCTCATGTTAGGATCTATTTCGAGCATTATATGAAGACCAATTTTGATGTTCTCGAAACTCTTCCAGTCAAAAGAGTTTTCCGATATAAAGTCGATGCAGACTTGGAGGATTTCAACGTTCCTGACTTTGGACATTTCATCTTGTATGAGGTCCATGGCTTGGCTCGACGGCAGTCGCAACAGCAGTTCTTTAATTAGATTTGGTGTTGCTTGGTTTGTGTACTCGAAAAGTTGCCGAAGCAAATTCATAACGATTAAGTTCTTCATGTTGTCCGATACCTCATGCTCATCTGCCCACTCCAAGCACAGCTTAAACTAAAAATCAGATATTCATCAATATTATTAAAATAGATACATTTTTTAACATAACCAATTCAATGGTCATTATCGAAAACATAATTCTAATTCTACGGAGGTTTACCTGTTGGCTATCCATCAGGATTTCAATAATATGTTCCGGGTTTTCTACCGATTTTTCATAGATGTCGTACCAGTGGTTCGTACCCATTATGGTTGATATCTGAAAACCAGAAATGTCATACTCGTTGATTCGATTAAGAACTAGAGCAGTTAAGTGATACTATTTTATAATAATCCAATTACCGAATCATACAAAGGGATTTTTGCTATCCAGTCCGAGCATTTTTCATAGAGGCCTTCTTCCAAAGATTCTTTGTGTAAAATAAAGCGTAAATAGTCCAATACTTCTAAAGCCCCTTCTGCCGTCCAGCTGCTTAGATTATTCAGAATTAAATCCACTTTCAATTCAGAACATCTGAGGTACTGGCAGTACTTCCAGTTGTGGACAATCTTGGGATTTGTCGCCAATTTGAACAAAATCAAATCTCTGAGGTTGCTAAGATTCGCACTGCACATGAGCTGACGTTCAGTTAGCGAGTCTATTATGTTCAAACATTTTAATATTTTGCCTGACTCAAGCAGTTCGGACATGAAGACAAACAACTTATCCAGATCCACTGTAGTGTGGAGTGATGCTAAATATTGGTTGTTTCCATACAAAGTCTTCGTGCACTTGAACCTTTCTAGCTCCATGTAGTTATTGAGACATCTCGTACGAGCGTCCATACTTTGCTGCAAGCTATTCTCATCATGAGAAGTATGAATCTTCTTTATTATATGCGCTAGTACCCAATTGTGAAGGACGACGTAAGTCAAACACTGAGGATCGGGAGATCTTGGCAACGGGGCGAAGTCTGTCACCGGATCCACGAACAAATTCTCTTCAAGATTCTTGAAATCATAAACCACGTGAAGCAAGTTGTTGAAATTGTACTCAGATGCTTCTTTATGAGGGCCGGCTAGAGCGATAGACGGGCAAAAGTTCAGAATCAACTTTGGTATGAGATTCACGTTTAACTTTTTGCAAATCGGCTCAAGATTCGTTACTGGAATCTCTTTATTGTTGATCATGTTCCCAAATATGTCGTGCAGTGGCTTTTCTAGTATGGCGAAATACGGCAAGTCCATTGTGATTTCAGTTGAACGATTTTCTTCTTGTTCCAACTGTGATACTGTCTTGCAGTAGATGTAGCACATTCTCAAGAAAGGAGTTCGTGTCTTTTTGGTTCCCTGGCGAGATACTTCACCAACGTTGCACAAATCTTTGTCTGAAGCAGCGACTACGTTCATATATATTTGGTGATACTTCTGCAGCATGTTTTGGTCCAAAACCTTACCTTCACTCGGTCTGACGATGTGTTCTAAATCGTCACAGCATTGTCGGAGCTCTTTAGACAGTTGGTTTAATTTACAGAATTCCTTATGTTTGATCGGTACTCGACAGTCTGTGATCAGTCCGCAAATATTATCCACAAAGTTGAACGACTTCTCTGTATTCCCAAATATTTCAAACGTTACGCTCGCAATGTCTTCTACGAAGCGGATATAATTAGTCTTTTTTACGGCCGCTATATCTGTGGAACCCCTGACTTCAGCAAGTTTTCTTTCTACTACATTTATAAGTCCGTAAGTAATTTCTCTGTTCAATCCACTGCTTATCAAAATATCAACGGCATTTATGAAAGGTGAGTTTTGATGGTTATAAAGTTGCAAATGGGGATGTCTGGCGCCTAGTTCCATGACATCAAAAGAGTTAGGAGCTCTATTTGAAGCCAAAAATCCCTCAACGAGGCCCATTACTTCAGTGGACACAACGGACAACGCTGAAAGCTCCTTGGTTTGATATCGGGTGTCATCTCTGTAGTATATTATGTTTTTGATCTTTGCGACCAGATTTCTAAATTGTTCCGTAAATGTTACTTCAGTTGCTATCTCTGAATCGGCCAAATCGAACATCTGCAACCAACAAAGACACTTTGAGGCATGTGCTATAAAAAATATGTGTGAAACATTGTCGGGTGATAATCGTATCATAACATCACCATGGCGTCTATAATATAGCTGACAGCCGGCCAATTATGATTATGAACATAATAGGTACTGAACTTTGTTAGCATTTATTTGCATTGGCGGTCTGAAACGGTGGATGAGAAATGTCAAAAAAAAAAAATTTTTTTTGACTTGTTGGATATCACTAGTGTCAATAAATGATTGACAAGAAAATGTGGAACTTTGACTTCGTCTTTGTAATTGTGTACTTCTTTTTAATTATTAAAATAATACATACAAAAAATGTTCCACATTATGAAGATATGTCTTACAAACTGTTTAGGTAAGGTATGGTTTCGCCTTTAGGTCAATTTATGTTTAAAAGATGGCAATTATGAGATGATAGATAAAAGTAAAGAATGGAACGAACGAAGAAAAAATGTTTCAGGAATTTAACAAATAGGTATGTAGTGTAGTTACAGATATACATCTTCTCAGAAATAGAGTTTTTTTTTATTAATCGGTGACGCAGGATCGCGCGAAAGGAATATGCAAGAGCTATGGAGATAAATCGCTCTGATGCTTCGGACAATGATAGAAAGACGATGTTTCTGAAGAACAACTTAACAAAATTGGTAAGATAACCGCAATGTGAAACTGATTACATAAACCTAAGAAGAGATAAAAGAAAAAAGTGGTCGACAGGATATTAGAGAAATAGGTAGCTAATATCGCACTGCACCCAGTATATCCATATTATGCAAAAGTAACAACTACGAACCAAATAGTAAAGTATTATTCTCCTTTTTCCTCCTCGAAATATCTGATATGATACATATTTCTGTTATTTTTTTCCCGCCTTCTGTTTCTTAATATCGTTTTAGCTAGTCAATATTATGTTCGAATTATGGAAGGTATCAGTGGGTTGGACACTTATGTACAGTAACTAAACGTTTATGTAGATATAATTACGTAAAACTAGCAAAAAATACACTCATATCAGAAGTTCAGGGTGGACATTGGTGAATATGTTTATAATGGAGGATATATGTTTCACGAGTTCCTTTATCAGCTTTAACTCGTTTGTAGTGTCCAATTAATTAATTATATGGAGACGGGTAACAGTATAATAAATATTTACTATATTATCGGCATTATCAGTTGGAATTGGAAGTTATTGACCGCAATATATATCGCACGATACAGCTGTTACTATGCACACATAATTCCTGTTTTGTTTCACATTAATCATGATTTAATCATTATGTTGTGTTAAAGCTTCTACGACTGAGTCAGATACGCAAAATAAACACCACTAATGAAGTAAACGTAGATTATGATTATTTGGTAAGCGAATATACAGAAACGAAGAATACTGCTACAATAAATACTACTGAAATTGGTGAGTTCACATACCAGCCTAAAACTACTTTGTAAAGTACTATAAGAGATCGCTTTTAGCGATAAGGCTACCCATTGTACCACTTTTATGTCTACAGCAGTGTATTTATTTTGCTTGTTTTTACTTATGGTGTACAATAAAGATATATACATATTCTATTCTATTCTATTTACTACTTGATACCTCATCCAAATAAACATATACAGATAACTTGGATAACCAGCTGATTGTTAGTCAGTAGTGCCTGCACTAACAATTTTAAAAGCAGGCATTAATCTTATATATTTTTTGTAATTGTAATTATTACTTAAAATAGACAGCTTCACAAATAACTTAAATTGTAGGACAATGGGAATATGGCTTTCCCTACTCACACAACGAAACAACTTCACTCAAGAACTGCACAGAGTTGAAAAAGAGCATTGAAAGAAAACCTATCGAACGCTTGTTTGCGAAATACGCGAAGAGATATTCCAAGGTGTTTATTAATAATTTTGGGAAAATAACTGCAATATGGTTGATTGTGTACATTATGATAGCTGTACCGTTGTGGTGTACAAAAGGTAAGTGTGTGGTATGTGGAATAAAATTATGAATCCAATCGAACACCATAAATACCTAATCGATATTAAGCCATCAGTCCATAATTAGGAATAATAGTTTAATTATTTCATAAAGAAACCCAGCCATGTGAGTACACTACTATAACAAACAACGAAATGTGTATGATGGCAGTACTTTCAAACATACATCATTTCTAACTTAAATTATTTGAAGGTTTCATTCATTCATTTCATCTTCGTAGGCTCTTTACTGGTTAAGAGTGAGTAATTATTTTAATGGACATGATTTATACATAGGTTGCTGCTGTTGCTGTCTGTGTTGTAAGTTCTTCAGACCAGAGCAAACCATACAAGAAGCGAAGAACTATTTGCTTCTGAACCCTCCAGGGATACTGATAACAAAAAGTGGTGAAATTGTTCAGTACGAACCGACAGAACGCGAGATGAACTGCTATGAAGAATTTGGACATTTCTTGAGAACTCTGTAGTCTTTAAACCAGACAGAGGAAAAAATATTAACCAATAAATAAGGTTTTTTTTGTAAGGCCCTTTCTAACGAAACTGTCAACAATATTTTATGATAATATCTATATTCTTTGAAACATTGTCTCCAAATTATTCCGTCATTTAGGAATGGAAATAAATTTCAACGACAGATTATGCTTGGCATGGATTCTTTTTAGTTGACTGTATAATAAAGATAAGTTCAACAAGTGTGGCATATATGATAGTGTTTTCGAGAAATAACCTCAATACATCTAAAACAGCTCATCTCGTTATCACAGTGGATCTCAATAAAATGGTGAACAGTTATTGTGTAGCTTGATGAGTTTGAATTAGATAGGTATGTTCTTACCTCCAAAATCTGATTCGCTTTTGGAAAGTCATTGTGGTACAAAGCCAGTGCGACCAGGCACGTCGGTTTCGCCAGCATAATGGAGATGAAATCTATTGTACTGCCGGGAGATGGCACACACACTGGAAATACCATAAGATTTAATATTATTTCACCTTCCATTTGTTGTTTAAGTGAATATAGACTCTTCAACAATACGTTACTCACAGTCATCTGTAGCCGAAATGGTCGACGCGAGCATAGATTGATCAACATCGTACTTATTAGTGTGTCGTTTTCTCGTTTTAGGCTTCTTCCTGGAAGGTTTAGCGTCTACCTCCCGGGACTCTTCGTCGCTGCTGTCATCGACTTCTACGTAATCCAAACAGAGCTTCAGTATTAGTGGACTTGTGTCTGGAGACAGCGTGGACACAAGTTGTAGCTTCCATATCGAGTGGTTGACCACTTTCAGCAAATGCTTGAATCTATCTCTTAGATTTAGTTCCAGCTCATCAACTGTGACATTCTCTTCCAACTTCTCCAAGCAAAGTTTCAAAGTGTTCAGTATGTGCTGGGTTGTGAATGAATTGCACATGAACCCTGAGTTATTACTCATGAAATGCTTTGAACTTTTGGTCTGCTTCTTTGAATAGAAATATGAACATTCTGAATGTGCTCCACACTGCTGAATGTCCTGGCTGTGTTCATGGCATGACAAGTATTCATACCTCAAGAAAAGGCACGAAAATATGTTCTCTACTACTTCCAAGCAGCATTGCAGTGGTTGAATCGAAAATAGGAGGCGTTTGATTTCGTCCAGAGCCGAGGATGTGTCATTTGCGTTCTCGACACCCTCGGCAGAATTCAAAATCGTATCAATCACTTTTGTTATTGCGCAGTAACTGTTGTACGTTAATATATCCCAGTTGGCGCTGTTTCCGCCTTTCTTTCTGACTTCAACTTTGTTGCCCAAAGACATAAGTTCGCCTAAAAATTCGTTATTGGTATTCAATAGTCGTGACACTTTGTATCTGTCTACTTTCGAGAATCGACATACCTGGGATATCACGGCTAATGCACTTTGTGCTAGCACTTGACTAAATATAGAAGTGGTCATGATTTTGCAGTTACTTTCCAAGCAAAACTTTATTATGGTCAACTCCCTTTTGACTTCTGTCAGATAGAACTGCAGATGATCATCAGAAGTTGTGTAAGTATCGAGGATGGAGAAGATATTGGTAAGCTGATGCACAAGAGAAGGCAGGTCATAAGTTTCAGGACTGTTGGTGAGATCAATGAGCACCATTATAAGGATTTGCTTTGTAAAGTTATTTATTTTGAAAGTTATGTTTTTCATATCATGAAGTTGATTTTTGTATACTTGTGCTGCTTTGAGGAGCCAGTGAGTTTTCTCTTGGTAACAGAGTTCCAGCATGTTCTCTGGAGTCAGTTTAAATTCCTTCTGCGGTTCACTATTGTGCATAGACTCTGAAGCAATGCATAGCAGTTCTGGTCTTTCATGTGGCACCAGACTGAGAAGGATTTGCTTTCTGTATTGTCTATAACTCTCCTCAGAAATTGGTTTCAAAATGTTTCGGATAAATTCAGGTACATAATTATCCTTGCACTTCATTAAGGATATAAGAGTTATCAATTTTTCTGTACAGCTATTTTCAGCAAGTTCATTCTTTAGAGCTTCTTGATATATTGACTGGATAGAATTAACATTATGAATATCTTCAGTATGATCCTGAATGTAATTGAGTATATATGCTGTTGTTACTGGATTGCTTTTTAAATTGGTTTTTAGGAAGTTAAAGGTTTCTTTGCTTATGTCTTTTACAGGTTTTGAGCCTTCAACATCAGAATTAAATTGTAAGAGTTCCTGAAAGTATATAAAAAAATTGCTTTTCAACTTTTATGCCATTATTTATGTTTAATTATTTAATTTTACAACTTACCTCCAATATATTATCTGTTAGATTATGCAGCAGGTGCAGACTATACTTTAGCTCCTCTTCCTTCATGGTTGCTCTAAATGGAAAAAAAATAATTATATTTTTTCCAGAGGATTAATATAAATAAAATAATAAATTGCTGATGTGATCCTGTTTTCTGTGAGGTTTATTGTAAATGGAGCTCAAAGTCTGATTTGTTACTAAAGATACATAAGTAATGTTACATTATAAAGTAAATAGATTACTAATTGTGTCACATTATCAAATGCATTTCCCTCCTGGGTCAAAGTTGACTCAAACAATTACAGAACCAGTGTCCATATTGTAACCATGTGCAACAATATTTGTATTCTAATATATGAGCATTAGTACTAGGATTTTGAGTTTCACTCATGTATATTTTCAATAGAAATAAGGTCTAATAGCAAGGATCTTACATAAAATGAAAATATATATTTGTACATTTTTGTTACTTTAGTGTCACTATGGACAAAGTATATAAATGTCAAGGTTTAAGATAAGTATCTGATAAGTCAAGAACAAAGAAAATAATGTTAAATAATACTAATATAGCAAGTACTTACATGAAACTATGCTATGAAAATAACAGTGTCATTCAAACCTCTGAAATGCCATTAATTATAACTTTCAAAATGAGCTGAATATAATTTCATTCCAAGGAAAATGTTTCCGGTGGTTAATTGTATTGTATTGAATGAGTAAAGGTGCATTTAGGTACAAATAGCCCACATATAAACGGAGTAGGTAGTGCATCAACCACTCAGAAATGAATTATTTCACGGACAAAATGTAATTCTCACTTACATCTGCTGGATGGCGATTAATTTTCTTGTTTGGAACCTAGGACACTGCTCTATAGTTTTTTTATTACACTGAACCTCATAGAATTCAAACGATATAATAATATACCTATCAATAGTGATCCGTTTTTGAGAACCCAAAAGGCAAACAAACAAAACACAAATAAAAATGTTAGTTAGCCAGCTTACATCAGGCAGGCAAATAAGTTGGCATTGACAGTGACATTAGTAGACAACAATGACAATGCGGCCAAATCTCTACACTAAATTATATTGAACAATGCTCAGAACGCTGCACTAACTAAAGCTTATGGTTGAGTATTTTATACTCATTTTTCATATTATTTGGACCGTGTCGGATTTTATGTAATATTATGTCGAAACTTTACACGTCGCGTCGTTAAGAAATATGACATAGCCAGCCTGAAAATAGAACTGTTTGTTACTCCTAGACTTTGACTATCTTGTTGGTTGTTAAAGATGAGTTAATACCGATATTTTACAATATCACTGATACCAATATATTCATTGAGAAGTATTATAATACGTAAACTAATATTGGATATCACTGATATTCATGTAATTGGTGGCTATACCTAATACTATGAATACCCATCTACTCTTAATATTATTATCACGTTTATTGTGAAATTAATATTAATGCCTATTATGTATGCCTTTCATTAATCTATCGGATTTTGTTGAATTATTGGAATCAATAAAAAAAAACGATGAAACACTATTAGGTAGTTAAATAAAAGTTTACAAAAAAAAGTTGGGTGTAAACAATTATTCAATCAATTTATACAATAAATAAAGAAAAATGTAATAGGCAAAACATAAAACATAGTAAGTAAAATGTAATGTAAATTATGTAAGTAAGTCAATGATATTTTTTAATTAACATCTTTGTCTGAAGTAAGTTGCATTTCAAATATCCCGCCGGCCCAACCACTCAAGCGTCCACCCCGCGCAAACGACACTCGCTTCGCTTCACCTGTCCGCGCATTAAACGTCACATTCGTTTTCTACAACCGCGCGAGTAGTCTACAAAAACGATTAGGTACTACTGAGAAACTACTGTAGCCACAGTTGATTAAAAAATACTACCGAAAAGTTCAAAGAATCGAAAATCTAATGAACTTCAAAATAAATTACTTAGATTGATGACAAAAGAAGAAAATAAAGCTTAAAGTTGGGGATTTTCGAAAAAAATGTCGTGTATCCTTATTGTTTCGAGTTTTACAAGAAAATATGAAAGTTAATAGGAATAATTCTTTTATGTAACAGAGTACACGATATGCCCTTTAAAATGATATCAGAATCTCAGTATAAATATTAAGCTTTCTCAGAAAAAAACAAATATAGAAGTACTTCCCGCCGGGTCAAGAGGCCTCGGGCGACGTAACCATCCATCCATTCATCCATCAGACGCATCTCAGTATATTTCGTTTGTTGAATGGTCTAGATGTAATGATAGTGAAGCATTATCTTATATTTAGCATTTATTTTTACAAAGATACTATTATAAATTTTCAACAACGTACAATCACAATCAATTATAGCGTCGAGATCATGTAACTTTTCGGACCAAATTATTCTACGAAAACCTTTCGGGATCGTCGTCATTATACATATTTCGAACATAAAATATCTTCACGATTAATCGCAAAGAAACAAAAAAATTACTTCATTTTAGTTCGACCACAAATTCACAAACAAGAATGGCGAACCGTCACTTTAACTTTTTTTTTCTAAATATTTTGTTTCTGGACAGGTACTATTCACTCTCACGGATGCCAAATTTAATATATTGCCATCTAGTAATTTCCCCTTGAACTATTAACAACTGATTGAGGCGCGCCTACATGACAAAATATGTCCAATGCAAAATAGTCCTTAAGCAATGCACAAAAGACTCACTTTCCCTACGTAACTATTTGTCTCGCTTGTTCTGATCACGTATCACATATTAGCGAATCAGAGTGAGGCATAATTTACACGAAGCCCGCCGACAGATATATCAGCCAATGAATAGTGAATACGAGTAGAATACTGATATTATACGACCGATATTAAACGCCCGCTAATATGGTAGAGTGAATATTAAGATTAGCATACCAGATTTCGTGGGATTACTGATACATGAATACACGACATATCACTGATATCTTAGCGAATACTAATATATCGGACTCACCCTTATTGGTTGTTGTCATTGCCAAATATTCAATTTCAAGCTGTGTTACTGGATGGCTATTTTTTATTTATTTTTTCTCAGAATTGTGTGTAATCTATAGACGTCCTATATTTATATGAAGCTATCAATACCTCTCTATTTCAATTGCAGTTTGTTATCGCTTTTGATATGAGGCTCTTTACGAAATCCTGTTTCACTAGACAGATCGCCCATGTATGCCGACCAAATTTAAAACCAAACCCGAATATTTCGATACGACAGTGTATGATAATCATTTCAAATAAGCGGCAGGTTCGAGGATATCCTCTTGAAACTTCTTTATCATGTTTTTACTCATCTGAAAACAAGAAACGTTTTTTAACATTAGAGAAAAAAGCAGAAGCTATAAAGGGTGTGTTTGAGCATAAAAGAGAACAGTTGAAAGATACAGAATATAAGATCCGCCTAAAAGGTGAAGAGTTTGTAAAAGATATTAAACACCAAAAAGAAGTCACTGGTGAAAAGCTTAGAGTAAAAAAGGAACACATTATAAAAGATATTCTTGAGACTAAAGCTAAAGTTAAAGAAAGAATCGAAGGAGTTGTAGAGGTATCATATCAGCTTATTTATTGTGTATCTTATCCTATATAACATTGTTGTATTTGACACTAAGTTTTTAATTTTTTTTCACAGCGGGAAAATGTCTTCACTGTACCAAATGTATTGTGTATTGCAAGGATAGTTATGTCACCATACTTGGGCTATATTATTATGCAAAGTGACTACAATCTAGCTCTAGGCTTATTAGTATTTGCAGGCATAACTGATTTGGTAAGGTATTAAATACTTCTTACACAAACAACTTAATTGTAAGAACAAATCATAATTTTTTTTTAACAGCTGGATGGTTGGATAGCTCGAAACTGGGAAGGTCAATCAACAAAAATGGGTTCATTTCTCGACCCAATGGCAGATAAAGTGCTCATCGCAACGCTGTTTGTTTCCCTGACATGGCAAAACCTGATACCTGCCCCACTGACATTGCTCATTGTTGGACGAGACGCAGCATTGGTCATGGCTGGATTTGTTATCAGATATAAGAGTCTACCTCCCCCTGTAAGTATTTTTAAATGAGGTAAAATGTCTTTTTTTCAATGGTTTATGATGAAAAAATAACTACTAGTACTAGATATAAATGTAAATTATGCACAATTTCTAAACAATATGGAACAAGTAGCTCAGCAGCATATAACTATCAAGTACTTTTCTGTATTATTGGGAAATGCCATGGTTGAGGAAGTTAAATATATATCTGGAGGGCTATGTTGCTTGCATCTGGAGGTGAACCTTTCAATCCCTACATGTGTCCCCCGGTGGGAAAGGAGCAATGCAAAGTAGCTGTAGAACTTGTGCTAATTCACCTGTAGAAGTCCTTCCAACACATTTGGTAATCTGCCGCCAAGCAATGATGTTGCTGTTTTCCGGTGGAAGGGAGTAGTTGCTGGTGAAATTACATGAGACGTAACATCCCCATCTCAGAGTGATGGATGCAACACAATGAGACTCGAGTGAAGTAGTGCTTTGTAGAGAGGACTGAGTCACATTAAAGTTGTCTATGGGCAGCGGAAATTGTGATTGTATTTAGCCATCAGCTTGCACCGTCACCTCAATCACATAAAAAAATATAGACTGAATGTGTGTACTCTGTGTGACTACTGTGTATTTATATTTTCAGAGGACACTTAGCAGATACTTTGATGTAACACATGCAACTGCTCAACTAGCACCTACACTCATCAGCAAAGTCAACACTGCTGTACAGCTTACTCTTGTAAGTATGTAGCACACAATAAAGGGCTTTTTATTCATTATATCTTTTTTCACACTTTGCCATCTAGCCCCAAACTAAGGCAGCTTGAACTATGGGAACTAGATAACTGATAGATACTTATCACCTATGTATGGGTGGCACACAACCAACATTATGGTTTTCACACAAATGTTTGTCCTGTATGGGAACCAAACCCACAACCTGCACCGCAGAAGGCAGAGTTACTACCAACTGAGCTGTGTGGACAGCTTATATCATCATATGACAGCTTCCTATTGTATTTTAATAAATAATATGGGTCTTTTTATAGCAATTTCTAAAATAATAATACTGTATTTTATTTCAGGTTGGCACAACATTAGCATCTCCCGTCTTTGATTATGTAGACCACCCGGCACTGCAAGTACTTTTTGGTGTAACTGCAGTGTCAACAGTAGTGTCTGCACTTAGTTATCTAGTTAGTAAGGACACATACAAGTTTTTGAAGAAAAAATCATGATACCCAAATGATTATTTCACTCGTCAGCAGTCTTCCACATTTTTGATAGGAATGGAATGACCTGAATATATACTGTAAATACAATTAAATTATTAAAAATATAAAAATTGATGTCCATAGAAATATTTAACACTTATTATTAAGTTGCTTCATGCTTTACAGCTGTTCTAACTTAAAAGGTAAACTATATTTCAGTTTATGACAAGTTTGAAGAGAAATAAATGATGTTAGTACAAATTTGATCAGTTTATTTTTATTCCATTAATGAATAAATTGCAGATAATTCCAAAGAATAATTATGGATATAAAAATATGATGTCATATTACTAAATTACACTTTGTAAACAGAGCCATTCGCCAATGGAACCTTCCTAAAATTATTGGGAATCATTTGACCTGATAAGATTCCAAGCCTTGTAATGTACAAACAAGATAAGTATAGGTGAAGATCATCTAATAATCCTAATCAAATATTATTGTTAGGATAATACATTGTAAATATATGAGTTTGTTGTGGAATGTTTTTCTGTTAAGATTTTAGCCAAACATACAGTGTGTCAAGTCATCAGGACTTAGAAGAAAGTTACCCTTAGAAACTTAACCTTAAGGTATTCTTCAGTAACTCACAAGGGCCCCAAAACTTTCCACATTCTGTATTCTTAGAATTTCTCTAAGCCTGTATGATTACAATTATTGAATCCCAATTTCGTAAAGATATTATATTCTTAGTAACATTTTCAGTATTATTTTTGACTATTATGATTAGTGCTAGGAATTATATGGAAATGGAGTGGGGTAACTGGATGGTGAAGATTACTGAAGGCACATCTAATTATTCACTAGTATGTGAGTTTCTATCATGGATAAGTAATAGTACATGCAAGTGAAGGAAAGGGTAGTAGTAGGTATGTGTTGCAATGTAGGCCATTCACCCTTCACTCATTGAAAGGTCAACATTTTACAACTTTCATTTGGTTTCACAATCGTTCAGGTATTTTTATATACTTGGAGTATTACATATAAAAGTCACTATTACTTATGCAGATGTTTCCTTGCCCCCATTTCACTAATAAAGTCAGATTATTTCCAATAATGATCTTATAACTAGAGAAAATGTAATAGTTAATTGGACTACATTATTAAATAATATACCAGCTGGGTTGAGTAACTGATGAGAAGCCTAGTCTGTGGTAGCCTTAGCTAGAAGTAGCACTAGTTTCTTATGTTAGTAATTTCTGTAACTAAGCATCTAAAATTAATCATTTTACTTTCAAAATAGCAGTAGCACTTATTTTTTACAAACATTAGTAATTATCAAAATTAAATACATATGGCAGCTATGACCTAGATATTAATTACAAAGGAGCTTGATAAAAAATATTCTTATTAATATCTAAATCTCAAATTCATACAAGTAATGCCTCATAGATATCAAATCTTTGGATTTTAACTCATGTGTTTACATGCCTTATGGTTCAGTATTAAATGGGGTAATACGAAATGAGGAATATCAAGCATTAATAATAAATTATGTACATATTTCTATAAATTAATGACAGGCACCAAATACATTGAATACAAAATCATACATAAAGTTCTCATAAACAAACAAACAACGGGACAAAACATCACGAGACAACAAACAACTTAGTCTTATATAATTATAAAATTGAACAAAAGTAAAAAATTTAATGAGATGAGTGCACATTAAAAAAATAAAAAAATAGCTTTAAATATATCATGAGAATATGCTTTTGATGGTAACAGTTCTAGTTCTCATATCTATGGAGTATTGCAGCAAGATAATCATGCCTTAGCAATGTATTACATAACTCCTATTTCTTCAGTACCTATCAATACCATACAAATATAAAAAATGCATGTTAGTAAATTAAAATTGGTTAGGTATATATTGCTGTTAACCCACTTTGTTTATCAGCTCATCGCAGATGGCTGTGAGTTCCTCATTATCCTTAATTTTCTGTGCAAGTGATTCTTGCAAAGAGGAAGCATGCACATCACTTTTCTTAAGCATGGCATTCAGCTTCAAAATCTCTGCCTGATGTGTCTTCTTCACAGAGTCTAGTTCAGTATTTGCCTTATTGAGTTGTTGCATGGCATGCTGCCTTAAGGTCTCATAGCGGGCTTCCAACTTCTGAATAGCATCTGTATTCTCTTCCACCGTTTTCTTCAGGGTCTCTTCATTACATTTGTAGCCCTGTATAATAACTTTACACCTTTCATATTTAGTGTGAACATCATTGAAAGCATGTTCCATGGAAGCAAGATGGGCGGCTGCCTCATCTCGTTCTCTCACCAGTGTGCTTCTCTCTTCCGTCCATCTCTTGGCTTCAGCTTCTCGCTCACCAATTAGTGATGAGATGGTGCGTTCATATTCTTCCATTACCACACTCATCTGCTTATTGTTTCTCACCTTCTCTGCAACTCTTTGTGAGAGAGCTTTCTCTTTTTCCCCATATTCTTCATTTTGTTCAGTCAGTTTCTTTATTTTATTTTCACACTCCTCTAACCGCTCCCTCAAATCAAGGTTGAGGTCTCTGAGGGTCTGTGCTTCTTCCTCCTGCGCTGTCAACAGTTCTTTGACAGCAAGCAGCTGTTCAACAGTGTGCGGATCCATTTCTGAAGTTCTCGTGATTACTGGGGGAGGTGGTGGAATGTTAGCCCCAAGCGTGAGCAGCCTGTCTATAGTGGCTATAGCAGGTGAGACTGTTTGTTTCACTGGAGTGATTTTGGTAGCCGAGGGCTGGCTCCTATTCACAGCAGGAGTGACCACTTGAGTGGGTTTCTCTGTAGGACCACTATTTCCTGGTTGTATAGATAATTGCTGCATTGAGTTCAATATATTTTGCTCTGTACCTGACATGGTACTTAATGCACACTAAATACACTGATTCAAATTCACTGATTTGATATAAATAATCTTGTCATGGTCTCACCTGAAATGGAAAATTGCCAATGACTAATAGTGAATAATTAAACTGCGTCTGCAGTCAACATAATGCAGTAAAAGGCTGGGCGAGATACCATTAAGGAAGTAAGGCCAACATACTTTATGCAACACTGGAATGTCCTTCTGTTTTATGAACATATTAATTGTATGGTTGTATATGTGGGCTATTAATTTGATAAACCAGCCTCCCACGCATGGAAATGAATGTTATGATCAAGGGATGCGTTGGTCGAATAACTTACCTCGATGAATTCGTGACACTCACACTTTATGAACGATAACTACACACAATAATGACCACAATCTTAGGCTCTATTTCCTGTTTGATTATTTTTTATTACCTATCTTACCGAATTCGCTTAATACTCGAATCAAATAAATTGACGACGATCGTATTCGCTATGATGAATGATGATGACATCAGTCAAGAGATACTACTGAAAATGTCGGAATCGGAAAGTGTTGCCAGATGGGAAGATTGAAATTGCGATGGCAGTAAACAAAAAACGCTGACATTTGTTTATTTAATCATTATTAAATTATCAAATTAATATTCTCGTTTCACATTCATTGATGTTTTAATTCTACAAGGATAAGAGAACTTAAAAAATAAAGTACTTCTAACCTGTTTACTTTTGTCCATCCTATCTCGAAGTTTTAGTACTCGCTTGTTAGCAAGCCGGTCCACACGGTATTCTCCAATCTAAAAACCTTTGTGTGACTTGGCGTTGCGTTACATCATCAGTTAGAAAATAGATAGCGGCAGACTACCTTCCAAGCTTAGCATAGCCCACTTGCTTTAATCTTCAGATGAACTGTCTAATGTGTGATCTGTCACGATTGACTACCTTTATATGCACGCGCCGCGGACTGGTCACTTTCGGGTGACTTTTAACTTATAGGTCATACATACCAAACACTCGCACAATGGCGAGGGAAATAATGAGGAAAGAGGCGGGGATAAGTTATTATATACATACGATGCTACTTGGGGTTTGTTGTACCTAAATAGCTGAGGACCCAATCGTATTGCTTGTTATGGACAAAGGTTAGGTACACTTAACACCAGGTGAGCCATCAGCTTGTTCCGTAACTTTTCATATAGGTACAAAAAAGCCAAAGGAAGCGTGTCAAATGTAAAAACAACTTAAGTCTTAAGAAGTGGATAATACAAACATAAATGTGTTGTTCAGGAACAACAAATTTATTAAATATTACGTTATTAATTAATCTACATATATAAATATCTCAATATTTAAATTTAAACACCAACAATGTATTTATCAGTTTTGTACATTTCATAAGCAAACTCTTCTTCATGTGTCGGATCAAACTCCAATCCTGAAACGAACGAATTGACATTAAAACTAAATTTCAGACAAGTATTCATTATCTATACAAATAAATTAAATTGGAGTGTCTGTTTGTAATATTAAAATAACATCTTTTTACTAAGTACATATGGATGTACACAAGGTACATATACCAAAACAACATTTTTTACAATTTTTGTCTGTCTGTTTGTTTCGGCTAATCTCTGAAATGGCTGGACCGATTTTGACGGGACTTTCACTGGCAGATAGCTGATGTAACAAGGAGTAACTTAGGCTACTATTCCAAGGGGTAAAATAGGGGTGCGTGATAAAACCGAATTCCACGCGGACGAAGTCGCGGGCAACAGCTAGTTAGAAATAAAACCGCACTGCACTTGCGCCAAGTTCGTATGGGGATATACCGACATAAAATGTCGCGAAGCAATACTTGGCGGCCCAATCATTATGTGAGCTCATACGATTTTTTCGCACCGTAGAGTCAAGGCGACCACAAATGACCCAGTGTCGAAAATATGGGAGAATCCCGAGTAAATAATAATTATTACAATTATTTTTCGGGAAATATCATCATGACTAGCTTTAGCGCGCACATTGGTACTTGGGTAATTTTTCAACCATTAATATAATATTTTTTTATTAATAAATACAATAAAGCCAGTTTTTAGGCGTAAAACTTGTACGAAATTCATTCGAAAAAATACTGTCACCAAGCACTATTGTATACACGTTACTGTGTTCTTGAAAGATGTGATTACCGGTGAAATTACAGGAACATGAGGCATTTCACCAACAAATCTAGTAACAAGCGCAATACGAAGCGAATTGGAACTTCCCATCCAAGCCACACACTGGGCAGAAGGATAAAAATAGGCCGTATTACATCTGATTATGTACATTCTATTCTATCACAATTTCGTCTGTCTGCTGAAAGCGATAAAGTCAAAAAATGCTGAACAGATTTTCATATGGTTTTCACTAACTATGGATTTTGAATTTATGAATTCATGATGAAGATTTAGGTGTATAATTCATGAAGGTTTTGTGAAAGTTGATTGAAATATGACGATAATTGTTGAAGATGAAACCAATAGGTTCTTAAATAAATACTTATTAAATTATATTACAAAACTGTTTTATTTTTAGGCGTATTGCTCTGCTACCCGTGCGAAGCCGAAGCGTGGCTAGTTAACACAAATGAGGTTTAAAATGTGTTTCCTTACCAACATATTCAATTTCCAGATTAAACCTGCCGCTTATCTTGTCCCCGCAGGATATACCAAAATGTGTCACTTTGTCAAACCTCATTCGGTTCTGTTTGTCCTGAATGCGACCTTTTGAGCCCAGCACGAACTTCGAAAATGGTATCTGAAACAAACAAACGGTCAAATATATATATTTTATATCATTTAAGTGATAGAACGAGCTGACGGCCCGCCTGATGTTAAGCGGTAACCGCCGCCCATAGACAACAGCAATATCACTCAAGTCCTCTCCACCACAGTACGAGATGACTCAAGTTGATTATTGCGTTGCGTCTGTCACCCCGAGATGGGGATGTTACGTCTCATGCGCAAGTTCAGATTAATATTATGATATTTCAACTTCACACACACACACACACACGCCCGCACGCACGCACCCACGCACGCACACGCACGCACACGCACGCACACACAACACACACACACACACACACACACACACACACACACACACCATTTCTTTATTTATTTACTATAGGCTCACATTTGACTGCAATCTCACCTGATGTTAAGTGACGATGCGGTCTACGATGTAGCATGCGCGCCTAGAAAATACCTATTCACTCTCCTCTTGAAGACCTCCAGTTTTTTTTTTGATTGTATAATTATGGTAAAACAATAAAGATGATTATTATTATATCTCTCTCTCTCTGTATTTCAACTAACCATTGACAAAGAGGATACTTGATAGCATTATATTGGAATTGTTACCTTGGCAATCTGCCAATAAGGTCCACCTCGGGTGTACAGTACGTAGTGATAGATATCGTTCCAGGTGATGTCGTAGTATCCTTCGCAGGATATATTCAAGAGGTAGGATCTGCCGTCGCCCCTCACTTTGAGCACCAGCGTGTTGTACAGGTGCCAGTCGTACGTAGTCGGACGTTTGAATGATTTCTGAAAACAAAAAACTTTTTTATTTAATTTACAGATCAATCTAATGGACCACCTGATATTAAATGGTAACCCCGCCCATAGACAACAGAAATACGACTCAAGTCCTCCCCACCAATGTAAGATGACACAAGTCGCACTGCGCTGGTCCATCACCCCAGACGGGGATGTTACGTCTCATGCGCCTGCAATTTTACCGGCACCACTGCTTGGCGGCAGATTGAAAGTACACTAAGTATAGGTACTAGGTAGATTGGGTGTACTGTGCCTAGTGATCTTAAACGGATAACGCTAGCGAAAAATATATATTTATGATGAAATGACTTTATGAATTTATGAATGAATTATATATATATTATAAATGAATTTATGACGCCCGCAATACAGGCTTGCTGTAGTGGGGGATCCACTGGATATTTTAAAAATGTGTACATTGTTTTTAAGAAATAAAATGTGTTTCGTAGGTTGTGGGTTCAATTCCCACCCAGGAGAAACATTTGTGTAACGAAAATATGTTTTTTTCTGTGTCTGGGTGTTAATATGTATCATCTCTATAATAAATGCGAATGTTTGGATGGATGGATGTTTGTTAGTAAATCACGCCAAAACGGCTGAATGGATCTGGATGAAATTTGTCACAGATATAGATTATAGTCTGGAATAGCATGTAGGTTACTTTTATCCCGGAAAAATGCAGTGTTCCCGTGGGATGACACATTCACCGCAGGGCGCAGCTAGTATATTATTTAACAAAAAATGTGTGTCATATTATATCACTTGTCTGGTTCCGATGATACAAGCTATGCTTAATTTCGACAGGCCTCACAGCTCAGTTGGTAGTAACTCTGCCTTCTGGTCGTGAGTTCGATTCCCGACAAACATTTGTGTGACGAACATAGATGTTTGTTCGGTGTCTGGGTGTTAATATGCACGTACTTACAAAAAAAAGTATATATAATGTATTCTATCAGTTGTCTGGTTCCCATAGTACAAGCTATGCTTAGTTTGGGTCTAGATGGCACTGTGGGAAATGCCCATCAATTAATTATTTTTCAGTTACCCTCAGTCGTTGTGAGCGCAGTGCGCAGTATCCCGCCTTCTTAATGCGTCCGTCTTTCGGCACCCGGGTGTCGAGGTGGCCGTGGAAGCGCGCTCGGCCCGCTTCGCTCATCTCCATCTTGCAGTGGCTGTACCCCTCGTTGTGGTCGCTATCACTCGTCGTCACGAACTTCTCGAGGACATCGGGCCTGTCAAAGCACCACAGTACGTCAGTTTCACCTGGAAAATTATGTAGACACTATTGATATTCGGTATTTCAATTCAAGATCAAGGTAAGTAGTTTTTTTTTTTTTGACTTTGACTTTGAGTTTGAAGTACTCTACATAAATAATACCTATATCAACAAAAAAAAGAATTATTTAACTTCGAACTGTAGCTCCGGAGATATGCGAGGACAAACATACAAAGATAACTACTACTAAAGCTAAGAGATTCACTTCCGCATTAATTATACATAATATTTGGATTGTGGCTGTGTACCTAACTTGTATTGTTATTTTTTTATGCCATACAGTTACGGAATTAGCCTAGGGCCCACCTGGTAACCTCTGCCCATAACCGATGCGGCTTGGGTCCTCCCCTACTAGATACGACAGGACCGAAGTCGCATCGTATGCGCCCGTAGTTCTAGACGTGTAGGTGGAATGTCTCATGTGTCTGTAATTTCACCGGCAACCACACCTTTCAAACCGGAACACAGGAACGCAAATGAGTTACTGCTTGGCGGCAGAAATAGGAATGGTGGCAGTACTTCCGCGGACGAACTTGGCGCGAGTTCTACTGCTCTTAAAAACATGTATCAAAATTTAACTAGCCATCGCTGCTGACTCATGCTTCGCAGTGCAACATGGCGAAACATTTTGAAAAATATTAGATATTTTTTTTCTATATAAACCGCAAAGGGACTATGAAAAGAGGAAATGTGTAGTGTTATCTGTCTGTCTGTATGTATGTTCGCACACATGCCTTAACTTACTGGACAGAAACACCTTGGATTTTTTAGAGTTCACTAAATTCAATACTTTCCAGCATTAACTTTGGTGCTTACAAGTAATTATAATACGCACGCAAGACGTGAATTAACCAGAATATTAATGGCAGGAGCACGATTAAATATATGAATACTTGATGGAGTTTCTAAGTTTATTTATTTAACATAAATCATAACACCATAACAGCCAAAGCGATGTTCTAAGTAAATATGTGCCAATGTTACCGCAATCGCAATCCTTCCGTTTTGAGATATATGTGAACATTTCCCATGTTTTTTTGATGAAGTAATTTGCACTGTCCCATGTCCTTATAAATCATGGATTGCAGATGTAAATGAACCATTATTCTATTATTATATTCAGTGACTTACAGAAAGATGGATAAACATCCTTCAATTAGGGAACTCTGAATGACAAAACTATCTAATGATCCAACATAGGCATCACATAATCACTACTATTATCAATAAATAAATATATATATCTCGTAGTAAATAACCAGCTAGGCTGAAATTTAATACACTGATATCTGGAATAACACAGACTGATACTTATTCCAGTATCATGTGAGCAAAGCCCCAGGCTGAAGCTAGTACAAAATAAGTAAAGAACATTTTAAGTACAAACCATGAATTTATTATGAGCTTCAACAACAAATGAACTGCTATTTTAAATGGCACAGACCTCAAATTAAAAGCACATTTATTAGGCTGCTACATTGTCTCAGTAATATTTAAAAATATATGCCATATCTACTTTCACATGTTTACATTACAAGGAAGTCTTCACACAAGTGAATTATTACGTTCCTCTTCCTCAGATATATTTATATAGTTTGTATATAACTAGAAATAAGTAAACATAATCATATGAATAAAATAACTAGACTACGAGATTTACATAAATGAGAAAAGCGAGAAAAAAGAATGAACAAGTGTTACAAGAACAAACTATTAAAAAAACTATAATATGATCATCCCTCTGTCAACATCTCATTCATAATTAACATTAAAATGTCAGCATTAATATGTAATATTATAAAATTAGAATCAGTCACACACAATTTCAAAAACACAACATTGAGATTCATCACAGAAATTTTATAAGATGTGGACACAAACACTCCAACATCTTAAAAGAAAAGCACCAAATATGCAAATCAGTTAAATCTAAAGTTAGAGCCCTAAAGCACATTCAATGAACATCATTAATCAACTGATCGCAAATTCTGGTCAGCTCCCCAATATCCCTCGTCTTTTGAGTGACAGACTCATGCAGTGATGCAATTGTAATCTCATGCTTTTTTATAATTGCATTCAGTTTTGTTATCTCCACATTGTGATTTTTATTCAAGTTGTCAAGAGTTTCATTGGCTTTGTCCAGTTCCGCAACAGTAACCTGTTTCAAGTTGGTGTATAGTGAATCATACTTCTGCATGCCTGCCTCATACTCTGCAACGTTTTGTTCATATATTTTCTCCCTTTCCTTGTATTCAAGAACAACACTTTTGCATTTTTCATACTTGGACAACAGATCATTGAAAGATCCCTCCATGCTAGTTAAATGACTCAGTGCTTGACCTCTCTCTACGGTGAGCCTTTCAATCATTTCCACTGATGCAATTTTCTCTCTCTGTTGTTCCCCAATCAGGGAAGATATTGTTTTCTCATATTCCTCCATCACAATACTCATCTGTTTGTTGCTGATAATTTTATCATTTACTTGTTGTTGCAGCTTATTCTCTCTCTCCAGCATGTTTTCCTTTTCCTCACTTAGTTTTTTTACCTTGGCTTCCAAATGTTCAATTTTCCGAGAATGGTTATGTTCTCTATCCTGAAGCAAGGATTTTAATTCTCTATTCTCCTGTCTTAGTTGTAGAACATCATGGTCTTGTTTTTGAAGTATTTTTCTCAATGACTGTAGCCTGTCTCCTTCCTGTGAATAATTATGATATCGTGGGCTTCTCGGTGCCGCCATCGGAGGAGTGTTTCCTGCAAAGTTGATTAGTTTATCTGTGGTTACCTCGGTTGGTATCAGGATGGCTGAAACGCTCCTCACAAGAGCTGGCGTGGCCCGAACCTGATATGAATTTGACCTACCAGCTTCAGAATTGACAACTGAAGGAACCACCTTCGTAGGTTTGTTCTTGACACCACTGGATTGCACTGAACCAGTTGACGCAGAATGTTTGGGGGAGGCCACATCGGTGAACATTGATACAGCACTGCCCGTTTCATATCCACCGTCTGCCTCGGTTGAGTCTGCTACTGATTCAGAGTGAGAGGTATTAGAATTTTCAAGTGTTCTGGCATACAGTGGATCAAACTTCACAAACAGACTTTCCTTGCCTCTGTCTATGAGGTTGTGATTGGGATTCGACTGTGCGCACTTGACAAGGTACTCTAGACTTGTAGCGTCGATGAACATGTCGTCGTATTGATGAATCTCTTTTATTGTCACATCACCGATGCTGTCGAACTCTGCCCCTGTGAGAAGATCACTCGTAACGTCGTTTTCATCCGTATCGGCAGAATGCTTCGGAGAAAGGGCCATGAGATCGCCGACTGAAGATGCTAAGTTTTCGTCCATGGCAGCTGTGCTTGTCCGGGCGGTCAACATATTATCAAGTTTCTTATTATCACAGTTTAGAGAATCACTCCCAAACATATTCTGAAATCTACAGTGAATGCTACTGATGTTGTTCTTTACGTAGACACCCGGAGAATAATTATTCAACAAATTTGAGAACATCCGAAATAGCTTCCTCGTCCGTTTTATATATTAATCACTCAGGTATACAAACTAGTTGGTCAGGTCCTATAGAACTAAAAGTTGGCAAAAAATTATTTCCAGTTTGCATTCAACGAAATCAACGGACATTTTATTATTTGAACAAAGACAGACCGAAGACGTTACTCACGTCACGACTGAGTGAGGCGCCTGCGCCAACAGTATGCACACCAAACGATTAATGTTCGACATTTCTATCGATGAAGATCGATTGGTTTTTTTTATTACAATTTTTGGTTTGATAAGGTTTCTCTGCCTTATAATCAAGTTTACATCTCTAAATAGTAAAAAACGGAGTCGCTATCTGCATGTTTGTTTCTCCGATTACTTGATCTAAACCCCGCAACGGATTTTGGTACGATTTTCCCTAAGAGAAAAAGTTTTCGTATATAATTAGTAAATATTTTGTAAACGATATTTAAATATGACTATTTCGGAATAAGCCTCTTTGTAACAAAAACAGAATGTTAATAGTTCATATATATGACGGATTATGCCCGAAGACACATTAAATATATAAATATCCGAATTGAGAAACTCCTTTTTTTAAGTCTGAGAGTCTAAGAGGGCTCCATTTTCAAATGTGAAAAAACTTTAATTATATTAAATTATACTATATTTCTTTTATTATTACATTATGGGGTAGAGCAATCTTGTTTTTCATCTTCTTAATTTGAGTAGCTTGTCTTATTTTAAAATTGCACCTTTGTTGTGTTAAGCCGGGACGGGTCGCTAGTTGATCTTAAAGCAACAGACTAATCGGATTTTCATAATAAATACAATTTATTAAAATTATAAAGGTTGGTATATATATATATATAATGATAATAATAATAAAAGCCTTTATTTCAGACACGTTTCAAGGAACAATATATATATATATCTATGCAATAAACACAATGAGTTTCTTTTTGTTTTCCTTTTTGATTTTTTTTTAGTTAGTATAATTTCTCAGCTACGCCGTGTCTGTATGCCTCTTATAGGTAAGGTAAGGTAAGATAAGGTTGGTATATGGCTAAAAAAACATAGTGAGGAATAGGAAACTGTCATAGGGGGCCCACCTTGATCCATTTTCACGAATGATGGGGCACAGAGATAATTTTAATTTAAGTGTTTGAATACTTAACTAAAAAATTTAATATTTACTTTATTAAACAAAAATTATTGTTTTTGGACAAAATTAGTTATGGAACATCAGGAAGAAGCATTCTTGGTAAATAGGCCGCAAAGAAAAGATGCTGAGATCATCCATTTGCTTATATTCATCTCAATCATTACATAACCAGCATTAGACCAAAAAACAAGATAAACAAAATTTAACTTTTTCATGATGACATGATGACACAATAAACTATGTATGAGTTCTGATGAAAGAAATAGCTTGGAACATCAATTAGCCTACTTAAAAATTATAATATTGCATGGGTAAATGTGAGTTTTAAGTTGTTGAGTTAATTAAGTCTAGTGCTATGGTGTAGTCTTTAATAGATTAGCAAGTTGTCGAAGTCTCTTTTAGTGTGCAGCACTATGCTGAGACAGGGACCCTTTTTGTTAACTCAACACATTCCTCCTACGTTATGAGTTGTGTCTAACGATATTGTTTTTAGTTATTAATATGTGTTGTTTTTGCAAAATAAATACTCTTTCTTTCTTCTTTCTTTAGGTCTATAATGGTGTTTAATATGCAGCATTATTCTCTTTTATTATATAGTAATATTGATCAACAATAAAACCTGTGTAAAGTTCATTACCCTGAGCCAGTAGAAAGCCGAGATAATGAGTGCTAAAAACATCAATATATTTTATTTAAACTGTTTAGAGGATCTGTTTTAATAAGATGCTTGCATTATTTACCTGGCCTCGCTATGGCGATGGGGTCTGACTCCCATATTTCCTTCATTTCTTTGGCGAACAGCTTTGTTTCATGTTTTAGTTCCTTAAAACCCTGTTTCATATGTTCAAAATTTGAAATATTGTCTGCCGTTTCATAACCACCTTTTCTGTCCTTTTCCCAGAATAAGCTGCGATGGGAATTAATGAGAACTGGAGTAAAATTCACATTGTTTACATTTTTGTTCACGACTTTACTTAGCAGTAATTGTTGTCCTTGATTTTTAAAGAAATTGAAAAAAGAGTTGGATCTGTATAGAGCCATTATTTTGAAGTTCAGATTACGTATATATCTTTAATGAATTCACATTACAAAATATTTACTTTTCAAAATTTACAACAACATAACCTCAATCGAACCAAAATAAAGTGAATAGTGTTGCGAAAGTTCAATAAGAAATTAATAATTGCAGGTATCGATTCTCCTAATCGAAATCGCAGTAAAATTAAAATCAGTTAGCTGTCTTTTCTTACGACTGACATCTGTTTGTTATCAATGTCAGTATATGTTAATGTAAACCGTATCCCGCCCGCCGTGGTGTCAAAAGCCACATCGAAGTACCGAGGCGATCGAGGCGAACGTCAAGTATACAAACGTCAAAAAACATCGGTGGTGTCGGTTCGGAGGTGATAGGTATACTTTCACTTTTATTTTACGATTCACCTTAAGATTCAGTATCGTTATATTCGCCACGTAGCGTACGTACGTAACGTTTCCACTGTGTCAATTAGAGTTTATTATTTACAGAGCTATGATAGATTCTTCTTGCGCAAAGTAAACGACAATGGGTATGGAAAAGCATATCATAAGTGCGGTAAGTTCTGTTTCTTTACTATTATAAAATTCCACCTAAATCGTTAATTGTTTTTTGAAACTGCATAATATTATTGCCTGTATTTAATTCTATTCGTGAATTTATTGACTGTATATTAATCACACCAGGTATTATTTAACATCCTTCGTGCAATTTTTGCCATAAAGAGCTAAGGATTTTTATTATCGTTAAATCATATTGATAATCTTTTTCAATGATAACATCAGTGATAAGGAAGTGAATGTAGTATCTAATCAGTATATACTTAAATCAGGGCTGCTTCATCAACTAACAATAAAATAGCAAATAGATAAGTAAAAAAATAGCATTTACTTATATAATTGATCAGTTTTGTTTTATTGATTAATTCTTAAGAAATTAATTATGTGGGCATTATTTAGGTTTAATTTGTTTAAATCTAAGGTAGGAGGGTACATCCATTTTTTTCCACTCATTATTCTCGCTATAATAAATGTCAAAAAACACTAATGCACAAGAGTTGCTGGTTTAATTCCATTTCCTCAGTGCATTTCTTGTGATAACTGTTAATTTTTGACACACATCTCTTTAAGGAATATCTGTATGGGATCAGGATTATAAATATACTAATATAAATTAATGTTTTTTAGCATGTTTAGTTAATTTAATTCTTAACTTTTTCAGTAAAATATTTTTTGTACTACAAAAATGTTATTGTGCAAAATGATCTAATCAACATTTGCATATCTTAAATTATTGGTACAGTATCTTCTAGACCAGCGTTTCCCAAAAACTGATCCACAGAACTCAGGGGTGCAATGGGGTTCAAATTTCCATAAAAATGGATGTACAAAACAGTCATAGCATAACCCTGTCGCATGGTCGCACCATGTTGGTATATATAGTATCAGAAAGTGCAGGTGGTGAAAGATGATAATATTCAATATACAGTACAAAGTACAATCACTTTACTATTCTTAAAATGGGGATCTGCCAAAAAAGTGTGATCAATTAGGGTTCCGTGGCCTAAAAAAAATTGGCTCTGATCTAGGCAAGTGTGCTCCTTAGTTGGCCATCTCTTAACTTTCAGTCAGGAGCAATTGTGGCCAAACAGTATTATAAATTATATAGTATTAGTATATCCAAATATACTAAATAAATAAAAAACACTTGATTATTACTTGATGGGTTCTATGGTTACATCCAGGATGGGAAGCCATCTGAGTATCTGTACCCGCCAGAGCTGTTGAAACGTCTGGACTTCAACAAGAGTCCAGCTACATTCAAGCCGAAGATCAGTGCAGCACAGCCCGGTGAGGACTGGATGGTGGTGAGGCCCCTGCAGCGCTCTGACTATGACAAAGGCTTCCTGCAACTACTTGGCCAGCTGACCAGTGTTGGCAATGTGTCAAAGAAGCAGTTTGATGGTAAGTACAAGCATTCTACAATATAAAATATAAAAAATATAAGTTAATTATTCCGTTTTTTTTTATTATCTGCCTAATTCAAAGGCTTATGTAACTCAATTGATTGAATGAACCATTTCTAACTTAAATAAATAATAAATAAATATTGGTGGACATTTCACACAGCGCTATCTAGCCTCAAACTAAGCATAGATTGTACTATGGAAACCAAATGACTGATAGAATACATATATTATACTTTTTTTTGTAAATACGTATACATATAAATACATATTAACACCCAAACACAGAACAAACATCAATGCTCTTCACATAAATGTTTGTCCTGATGGGAATCGAACCTACGAACTACAGCTCAGAAGGCAGAGTTACTAACCAACTGAGCTGTGAGGTCAGTCAAATTAGTTTCCAGCTCCAGGAATTTGAATTATTACAAACATTTTGTTTTCATCTTCAGTCTAATTTTTAGACAAAATGCAATCACATTGTTCCCCATACAAACATTATTCAGTAAAATGTTGACTTTACAACTCGTTAGTACTGTTTCATTAGGTAATGTGAATATTCACACTGGCAGTTAAGAAGTAGATATGCCTTAGTGACATCTCAATACGCCAAGGGAAGCAAACATTTTACAGCATTTGCTTTCATATTTTTATTTGTATAGTTATGTGTAGTCTGTAGTCTAGTAATGATCTTGATAGACGAATGAACCGGTTACACGCGAGGAATTTTAACTATCGACGTAACCAGATGACCTTAGCGAAACCGGCGCAATGTGATAATGACCTTTCTGTAAATCGATTTCGCTGTTCCTGCTCAATAATAAGTCTTTTCAAGCATATATGAAAGGCTACTTGTTGCGTTGCATACATTGATAACACTTTCATATACATTACTGAACTGTGCGTGAATCTGTAGAACACTGACTACACACAATAGCGAGTCATGCCCTAACATGATTCCTTTCGGGCTTAACCCGTTCAAAAATCTGCGCAAAAACGAAAAACTAAAATAAAATCGACGAAGCGTCTTCTATACATCTATACAAATAAACAAAATTGGAGTGTCTGTTTGTAATATTAAAATAAACGCTTTTTACTAAGTGCATATTGATGTATACACGGTACATATACTAAAACAACATTTTTATTAATTTTTGTCTGTCTGTTTGTTCCGGCTAATCTCTGAAATGGCTGGACCGATTTTGACGGGACTTTCACTGGAAGATAGCTGATGTAACAAGGAGTAACTTAGGCTACTTTTCCGAGGGGTAAAGTAGGGGTGCGTGATAAAACCGAATTCCACGCGGACGAATTTGCGGGCAACAGCTAGTTCTTAAATAAATCTTTCATTGACTTAGTGCTAAGATTAACATTGTGCTTAGTATGTAATAAAATATAACTATTATATTAGAATGTATCGTTGAATGACGTTTGGAATTTAATAGCGTCCTAGATAAAACACCAGCGATTGTAGATTCCGACAAAATAACGTTAGGGTATGGCCTCTTAAGCATATCTGTCCGCTGGGCATAAACATACCCTGAAAGTCCGATAATGAGTACAATTTAGAACTTATAGCCAGTGTGAAATAGGTTTTGCCAAAACTATATTTCCATCATAATTCACCATATTACTCTGGTTGAGTGAAAGAAAAACCGTATAAACAGCCAGACCATGATTTGATCTGCCCATAACTTAATAAATAAAAAATTCAAAAAAAAACCTTTATTTGTTCTACTAATGCTGATCGCTACTGATCAAGCTTATAGCAATAAAACTCAAACTATTTATTGCACTATGTTGTTACAAAAATCTTAAAATAGTATACCTAATGAATACCCTATGTTTTAAATATTATTGACGTTTCCAAGCAATTTCTTTATGAATTCTATGGAAATAAAGTTTTTGACTTTGATTTTGACTTTGAAATATGATTCAAAGTAAGCTCTATTAGGGTATATTAATGCTGATGGCTAATTTTTGTGTTTTTTTACATTATATTTTATTGTCCACCAATATTTATAATCTAATTTAATTTATTCTAGTTGGACATGCTGCTAATACATACATATATTAAAAATACATGTATTGTGGCCGGTTATTGACAGAACTGTTGTTTGCGTTTTCAGAAAGATTCACAAAGATGAAGCAATCTGGGGGTTATTACGTCACCGTGATCGAAGATACGCGCTTGTCCAAAATAATAGGAGCCGCCACGCTCACCGTCGAACAGAAGTTCATTCACAACTGCTCAGTGGTATGAATTTATTGAATAATCATTTTGTGCAGCTAAACTAGAAAGCAGACTTCATCGCCAATGAACGAGAATGATTCATCTATATCTCTTACTTGGATGACATATTTATTCCAGTTATTTTGATTTAAAAACTAAACTACTGAACCGATTTCAATGAATTTTCTATGGGTCTAATTTTAAAGTAAATTTTAAAATGGTATCACGTAATTTATTTTTTCTATATTACTTTATAAACGACGGAGATCGGAGGTAACAAACATAAAAAGTAAACAAAAAATGCAAACCAATTGACAACATTCTCCTTTATCTTAAGTCGGTTAAAACAATATTCTCAGATATTTTAGATGTTTTTAAGTTGTACTAAATCAATATTTATTTACTAATGATTGATGAGAGCTTGATGATTAGTAGTATGAATGATTTTCTAGTTCTGTGTTAGCCGACTTACTCGGGGAAAGTAATGGCGGGGCCGAGTTCCTCACTTATCACGCCTGTGTTCCTACGATCGTGTTATCTGCGGTCTAAAGAGTAAAATAGCCGTGTTTTTGATTACAGCGTGGCCGCTTAGAAGATGTTGTAGTGAACGACACTTACAGGGGAAAGCAGCTGGGAAAACTGTTAGTATACATACAAATTAATAAGTGTATTTTTACTTTATTGTAATCAATATAGAGTACAATATTATCTATTACAGAATAGTGGTGACAGTTTCACTGCTAGCTCAAGAAGTAGGGTGCTACAAGATGTCGTTGGATTGCAAAGATAAACTCATCAAGTTTTATGAAACTCTCGGATACAAGATGGAGCCTGGCAACTCTAACGCTATGAACATGAGGTTTGTATAACATCAAAACTGCATCTTCTCTAAATAGTATAAAACAAAGTCGTTTCTTCGTTTACTTTTTTCAAAATCACGCAACGGATTTTGATACGGTTTTCTATTGTAGAAAGAGCGATGTAAGGAAGGTTTGTGTAGATGATTAATTGTAAATATTTTTTTATGTGGAAATTTACGGTACGAGCATATGGCGGGTGTACTTCCGAAAAGCGCATACCTTCGATCGATCTGAAATTTGGTACACTAACGTATTTTGCTCACGAATAACAAAACGAAAATTGGCGCAAACGCCATTTGAATATGAAAAACGAGGGATAACCTCTTTTTATTCCGTGTTTATAATCGCGCATTCCTAACCTATTCATACTTCACTTCATATTTAACTCTCATCATATGCGCGTGTAACCGAGACGTGTAGGTGAAATGTCTCATGTGCTTGTAATTTCACCGACAACCACACCTTTCAAACCGGAACACATTAACGCGCATGCTTTACTGCTTGGCGGCAGAAATGGGCATGGTGGCAGTACTTCCCCGGACGAACTTGGCGAGAGTTCCACTGCTCTTATAAGTGGGTAATTTTTTTTTCAGATTCGAGGAGCCATCTTGACAATTAGCCGCTGGGACGTCCGACCTGCGCTCTAAACTGTAAGTACACATGACGCCGAGCATACAACGCGCCGCATCATTGCACCGCATCACAATCATCATTTAGTACAACTGAATTAACACGTAGATTGTGATTAACTTCGTTTGTTTGTAGACTGGGTAGTGCATCATCTGTAGATATGTATGATGAGTGGTGTGGGAATGAAAGTTTATAAATGTACGGATTTGTCCTTTAATTTTTGGGGTGTTATTCTCACCTGTTTGATAACGTTCTGGTATTTAATTGGGAGTTTGAATCAAGTTTAGTAAGGAACAGTCAGTAGTGAACTCTGTACACCTGAAACAAGACCATACTTACAGTAGGAGAAGTAATTATTCATACTCAGGCTTAGCTGTGAATACTTGAGCGAAATTGTAGAATCCCATGTCAATTTTCAAGTAAATTAAAACTATGAAAGCGTAAAGTGTAAAAGAAATCAAGTAGCTTTTATTTGCACAATTTTTTTTGTCAGGATTTTCAGTTTGTTAATAACATTTGTTTGGCGTGTGTTGTGTGCTCGGTTGATTGTGTGAACAGTTTGCAGGGTCAATTGTTCTATCTATCAAAAGCTGGATTTCACAATAAATTGCTCAATTACATTTTAATATACCTATGTGGATAATTATAATCGGATGGGCCAACGAGAACATCAAACTTTGTGAAACATTTCGTTTGATAGGGTGTTCAATTGATTTTTGGTGTCCTGGCACATAATTAGCATATTATTAGAAGCAATCGCTATTTTTAACCCACTTCGAAAAGGAGGTTATGTGTTCGGTTGTTTTTTTTATTAATTTACTACAAAACTAACAATTACTTATGTATTCATATACACTTAATTTAACAATTATTTTGGTACTTCAAATGTACCCAATTCTAATGTAATAATTTACGCTTTAGATTATGTAAAGTATTTGTATATGGAACAGTGATTTAAATTTGTAAGAAAATAATCTTTGTAATTAACATGGCTTATTAAACATATGTTTGCTTTGCTATCTTGTTTTATTTGATAATATTTTTCGAGGAATAATTAGGTTTAAGAAAACAACTATATTAGGTACTTTCATTTTTATTTACACAAGTGTAAATTTAGCGGATAGAATAAAGGATTTCGTTAACTACAAGATTTACATAACATTTTGTTACTAGTCTTATAATGCAAGACAGTGTTTAAAAAAAATGATTGTACATATATATAGGATACACTGCGGACAGTAGTTCTGATTTAGTTTTATTAGAGTGAGAATGATAGCGGTACATAATTATAATAAGGGTCCCATATAATAATATTAAGCATTGGATGTAGATCATGTAACTTTTATTTGTTATTACATAACAGAAAGCATATTTTCTGCAACGTTTCAGTAGCAATCATTCTTTAGTAGCATCATGCTTTATGTTTTATTATCATCACCAAATAATACAATTCATACATAAAATCCATCATTTTTTATTCATATATAAGAACTCGTTTACTTGAAGTTTCAACCATCAGAAATAAGCATCGAGCCATATAAAGCTCACAGAGTAAAAAATAGTATTCGAACTACTCGAACTCTTTCGCTTTTACCATCGTAAACATATTATTTTTGCCACTCACATTTGTAGTAATATGCCAAACTTCTAGTAAACGAGTCTATTCGTGCAACGATACATCACGACATAACAAACATACAACAAATTGACATCATAAGCCGATTGCACGAATTCCGCGGAACATCGACCCAACAGATCGGACAATTTTATCTTCCACAATAAATGTTAGTACTTCTCTATGGCCGCTATATTCTAGAGGGAATGTCGATGGGCTTCGAAGCAAATAGCAAAATAAAGTACTCATTAAGTATATCTAAGATCTAAAACAAATCCACTAATTTTATCTCCAGAGTTTTTTTGTTTTTAACCCAACCCTACCGATATGACGATCATATAAAATGTACGTGATCTAATAAAAAAGAAATAGGGGACACGAAACTCGTAAATGGAGGTTATATAGGTATTTAATAAATCCTTTTAATAGGCATATAAAAACATTTCTCGAAGGTCTAAGCTGTCAAACTGAAGTCACTGATACTGAGTTCATCTCACTTCACTCTTCATATCTACAGAAATCTGTAAATTTTATGCGTTTCATAAGTTTCGTTGATATAACAGCAGTTAGCCTAGTCTCTATATATATACAGCTATAGCTCTCCTGCCTGTCTTCTGTCTCCTCTCCTATGCCAGTTTCCAAAAGTGGCCCTCCGTTAATCATGAAACGCGAAACAATGACCAAGTATTTCAATTCACATCATAAAATAAATTTTCAACCTCACACTGTTTGTCACTCTTATATATTAAGAAACGTAACTTCGAAAATATTCGTTACAGCTGTAGGTATTTAGGTACTACAAATTATAACTAATGATCTGTTTTTTATTTCGTGATAATTAGAATTGGAAGTGGGTCGACTTTGTATCTCTTTGAGTTGTCAACATATAATATTACTCAGATATAATAAAAAGACTCACCATTAACAATTGGGTCCGGCCAGAGTAAACTTTTTAGTGTGTGGTCAGAAATCAGACTAAACGACTAATGAACAGTTATGCTTACACCTGTTACTATTTAAGCTGTAATCTGTATAATAAAAGCGCAATATACAGAGGCGGGCGGTAGTTTGTCGTAATTCATTGATAGGCATTAAGCTCTTGGATATTAAAATACCATTTTGGTACATAAGCTGACATAACCATAATTTAAATTTATCAGCCGTTTCGGCGTCTAGTCTCACTTGAGCGCTTGGTGCATTAACGGTTGTTCCCTAAAATAGTTCATTTCTTGAATGGAATGAGTAGACTTTGTACAGTTTTAAAGATAACAGTAACTTTCTTAAATGAATCATAAAGATGACAAAGATGGCAAATTTTTAAGAGAAATAATAAAATATTGGACATCAAAATGGCAATTTATTTGTAATATCAAGACTAGAACCATTTTATAATGGTCAATCAAATACAAAATAATATCCGTGATCACCTATAGTCCCAATTCCTTTAAGTGTCACTTAGCATCAGCAGGACCTATGTGTAAACAGTCAACTTGTCCCTACTGTACCCTTCTTAACACTTGAACAGTCATTCATGGGTCTATTAGATCCACAATACAGATATAATTATAAAAAAAGTAATTTTAAGTTAGAGCTGTAGATTCTGTTTGTAAAATAAAATAATAAATACATTCACAATCTGCCAGGTCAAAATATGATGTTAATTATATGATATAAATTTGCCGGTTGATATTATATTCAATTAATCATTATGACAGAATAAATAATAGCATACAAATAAATACCTAGTTAAAATGTTTTATGAATGTGTTATATTATTTTGAAATAATAACATAAATATGTGTGTATTTATATCCAACATGGTCTGAAAGTCATTATTTATATGATAAAATACGTATAGTTGAAACTTGTTGCTAGTAATAAGTTATTATTTGTGTTTTTACATAGGTTGTTTCGTTATATTACTATGTATATAGCAATAGATATCATTATGTGTAAATATGTGAAGGTAGTATGTACCAAATAGCCGTTCTCAAAGTCCGACTCACGAAGTGAGTCGGATACAACTTCGTAAAGCCGATTGTTGTTTACAACTCACAATAAAAGCCAAGGCGCCCGGCCAAACAAAAAAGTTGACCGTCGACCGTCGAACAGAGCGGAGCTGCTGCCCAAACAGTCGCCGACGGACCACGGAACGATAAAGCTAAGTACCTAGTTATTATGTTGTGTGTAGTTTCAAATATAAAGGATATAGTATTGATACTGTTCAGTGTAAACCTATGTAATGTTTTATTGAAACTATTATCAATTTTATATACCTGAGTTTTGAGTTTTCTTATAATCAGCTGTTAATAATAGCATACACTTGCTATGTTGTAAGAATGGAGTATAAATGTATACCTACTTTTGAATTTATATTTTATTAGCTCACACTTCGTTTCCTGATATACATATATATAATGTTCAATCTCACAAATGCATTTGATTATATTGTATTTTTTTTTATTCGTGGACAAGTCACGCAGTGCCATCTAGCTCCAAAGTGAGCGAAATATAGCTTTTATCATGGGAACCAGATAACTGATATAATACTTAAACAATTTTTGTAAATACATACATATAATACATACCACCCAGACATAAACATCTATGTTCGTCACACAAATGTTGTACCTGGGTGGGAATCGTACCGACGACCTACAGCGCAGAAGGCAGGTTAACTACCAACTGAGCTGTGAGGCCTGTCGAAATATGAAAGAATCAGCAATATCAATTTAACAAGCCTAAGGTATATCATACAAATTAGACTGCAGACTCCCGTCAAGTTTGGCTGTTCGAGTGTTAAGTGACCCCTACAGAAAAACTGTCTCACCATCATATCAACCCTTTATTTCAGTCACAAGATTTACATTACACCTTTGAGAGTGTACGTCAATTTAACAACAATTACTTAACTGGACATTTAAAAGAACCTCTGCAAATACTGAGCACTCACAGAGAATTTAAACGTACACTTTCGCTGCAAAGTTGCAGCAGTTTTTCCATTTTCTTTAAAATGTTCATTACATTCCGATATAATCATCCAGTCATAAGTCGAGCCATAGCCAGAGCCGGACCAGCTTGAAGTTTGCTTTGAATCAGAATGGTCATCGCAAGATGACCGAGCGTCATTAACTGAGCGCATACAATCGGTTCGGGAACGATACGCCATCTTGGAAGCCTGGAGGCATTCTGGAAAGTTCGACGGGTATTTGCTAGCTGGTTTATCTAGTACCCATGCGGTTGTATTGTCGGGCTAGAACTGCGGTGCGGTGGTGATCTTGGTCCCCAGTTTCATAGGCCCTTGTCCCCGCGCTGAGCGCCGCGCCTCCATCTCCCGTTGCCTTTGCAGTTTCCGCTCCTCCCGCTTTCTCCTAAGCTCCTCCATTTTAGATGCGTTGTTCTCTGTGGACGATTTGGTAGTATATAACGTGCTGAATATTAAATGGCTGATTGTATGTTTGTTTAATATTTGGACTTGACTTTTGGAACTTGGCACAAGTTCTACATAGGATCATACATAGAATCACGACTTTTCCCCGAAGGGTAAGGCAAAACCTAAATAGGCCACTTGCGACCTTGTGGGTAACATTATCGTAGGAACGAAGAGGTGACAAATGGTAAGCGCACCGACGCCTTTTTTCCCACGAATAACTAGGCTAACACTTTCCTCCAGGATTATCTATACAAATAAATAAAATTGGAGTGTCTGTTTGTAATATTAAAATAATCGCTTTTTACTAAGTGCATATGGATGTTTTACCCCTCGGAAAAGTAGCCTAAGTTACTCCTTGTTACATCAGCTATCTGCCAGTGAAAGTTCCGTCAAAATAGGTCCAACTATTTCAGAGATTAGCCGGAACAAACAGACAGACAACATTTTTAAATGTTGTTTTGGTATATGTACCGTGTATCATATGCACTTAGTAAAAAGCGGTTATTTTAATATTACAAACAGACATTCCAATTTAATTTATTTGTATAAATTTGTTCAGTGTACTATTGGTTCGGTGTGTAGAGTAGGTACCGTGTGCGTTTTCCTCGATGGGCTCGAACTCTCCGTCCTCCCACCCGCCGAGCGAGTCGTTGCTGTTCTGGTGCGCGGCGGGGCCGGGCCGGTGCTCCGTCTTCGCGGACACGTTGCGCACGTACGTCGCGCTCGCCTCCGTCCACACAGAGTTGTTCCACGTCTCCGACGGGCTCACCAGTTCCGCTTCCGCACACTGACAATTGGACCGTGTTATGCAGAAAACAGCCATGTGGGGAAAACTACAAACGGAGTTATAAGCGTTTTTCTGTCGATGGTTGCACTTCGGTAACGTATTGATTCATATTATTGTATTGGCTCATATCTCCGTGAAAAATAGAGATATCGACATGGCTGTCTTTGCAAAAAATCCGTCATGTCGAAATTAGTATGGCCGCGTTTATAACTCATTTTTGGAAAAAAATACCACATGCCTAGACAATTGCAATATCAATATATTAATAGATGGATTTAATGTCCCTAATACTATTAATCGTGTCGCTGGCTCTCTGGTCCGGTGTGAAAGGAATAAGTGCACCTCGAAGAGCCTTCCGTGCTAGTTCGAGATAAAAATTATACCATGACTAATAAAACCTAGTCAAAGTCAATTAGGTTTAAAACTGGATCATAAAATGTCACATATAGAAGTTACTAAATTGTAAAAAGTAACATGCTCGCGAAAAGAAAGGAATCTCTAGTTTAGGCATTCCTTTTCTGTTCTTCCCACGGAAGGTCGGATAGGGTTCGCCAGACTTAGCTATAAATATGCGTGACCTTTTATTTTTGATTATATGTCCTACCAAATGACGTTCCCAAGCCATTTTTAATGAATTGTACGGAAATAAAGTTGTTGACTTCGTCAACCTGTCCACTGATGACGTTTTCGTTAGCATTAGCTCTCACACCGCCAGCATAATGATTATCTTTTCCATAAAACAGTATATTATTAGTAACCGGCTGTTCCTGTAATGTGCCCCACTCCTCGTTGTCCCAGTCGTCTTCGCAGAGGGCGGCTAGCGTGGGCGCCTGCGCGCTGCCGCTGCTCGGCGGAGACTTCACACTCGGACCCGTCCCTGGAAAAACATATCGTTACAGATATATCAAATACTGTTGGCAATATATGTGGTAAATAAATAAATATTGGTGGACATTTCACACAGCGCCATCTAGTCCCAATGTAAGCTAAGCATAGTTTGAATCATGAGAACCAGCCAACTGATATAATACTTGTATACTTATTGTAAATACATACATATTAACCCCCAGACACAGAAAAAACAACTATGTTTGTCAAGGATGGGAATCAAACCTACAGCCTACAGCGCAGAAGGCAGGGTTACTAACCATTGAGCTATGAGGCCAGTTATGGACCCATTCTCTGTCATTTCTCTTTCTGGAAACTTCATGAAAACTGACACAATATAAAAATATAAAATTTAAAGTAGGTAAAATCGTTAGCATAAAATCACATAGATGTTTTTATGCTAACCATTTACGACTAAACGTCTGCCGGGTTCTGCTCGTAACATGTATTTGTGACGATAAATTCTATTCTTCTTATTTAACAATTTCTATAACAATTTTTGAAAATGTAACATAATTTATTATCCTCACAATCAGTCCTAAGAGAGAAGAAAAACTTATCAATAAGTGATTTCTTTTCAGATCTTCACCAGGCTGTGAACTTCGCGTTGAAGACGATACATAGACATTTTTAAATTATATTCTTTTTTGTGTTAATTGTTGAGTTCTTATCAAATTACTGTATGATACATAGAAATAGTTTATTGATAATCAATTATCATTTATAATAAATGTATTATTATTGTTAATAATAATGATTAACTCCTGTAATTTAATTCCGATTTGAAGAATGTAATGAAAAATGTGTGATTCGGTCTTTCCATACTTTGCGGGAGGACCTAAGTATATTGATATTTGGGTAGAAGATACCGCTTAACATAGCAAGAGGACTATAAGCTCTCCATATCTCCCTACGTCATATCTTTCTTCTCTCTCATGTAACGAAACGTGTCTAAACGTGACGCGACCTTAAAACTACTCAATTCTCACTCACTTATCAATTAATGAACTGCCGCCTAAGGAGTTTCACTTCAATAATATGACGTTTATAATACCTGCGCTCGAGTCGATCTCGCCCCAAGCAGACATGTCCCAGTGTTCCGGGTCGTAGTCAGACGCGGACTCGCTGCGTTCCAGTGACGTCATCGAAGTCACCGATGACGTCGTAGTCGACATACTGCTCGACGACGGTTGTTCTGAGAAATATTCATACACCAGACTATTTCGGGAGGCCACGTTGCTCGCGTCCGTAAGTGCTTTTGAATCCCTACACGTGTCCCCCGGGTGGTGCGAAAGGAGCAACTAAAAGTAGTAGTATAACTTGTGCTACGTTCGTTCGGAGAAGTACTGCCACCACACCTAGTAATCTGCCGCCATTCGGTGATGCACTCTTATTGCTGTGTTCCGGTGGAAGGGAGCGGGTGCCGGAGAAAGAGGAGGGAGGGGGACGGAGGACTCAGTCTGTCAAAAAGCCGTTAAATGTCGAATAATATTCGAGAGCACATAGTAATTTGGGTACAATTGGTAACTGCAGTAATTACCCAGCTCAGTAATGACAATTCAACCGCGCAAGCACAATTTTATCTTGTCCCCTGACGCCGAAGATGAGTTTTCTAGAGCTACCTTTCACAACTGACTCAATGAGACGTGTCTCTGTATAGCTTTTTTTCGCGATAGTCAAGCATTAGACCGCAATCTCACCTGATGTTAAGTGACGATACGGTCTACAATGAAACATGCATGCCTAGAAGGAACCTATTCACTCTCCTCTTAAAGACTTCCAGATTTCAGGTATTCAGGAAATAGGAAGAAGCTCACCAAGCGATCCCGGTTTAGAGAGTACAGATCTGGGATGCTGCACGCGCGCCGTGTCTGAGTGCGACCGGTAGAACTTGGCGGTGACCGCGGTGACCGCCCAGCCGGCCCAGGTCGCCGCCGCGTTACTGAGCGACGGCGTCGCCGTGTGGACATCCGCCTCTGTTACACACACACATAGAAAATTCTTTATTGTAGGTACATCACAAATATAAACCTTAACAATGTTAAAAGAAATTTCGGTGCAATGCATAAGTAGCATAACGGGCGTATAGCTTAAAGCAATCTCTTCCAGGCAACAAAACAAGTCCGGACGATTTTTCATTATTTTTAAGATTAAGTAATTTAAATTCGAAATTACAGGCAAATGAGCCAATACATCACGTCTTAGAGTTACAGACACATAAGATGCGACTTTTATAAAAAAGCTTATTATTTTAGCGTAAATTGTGTTCATATTCATCCGCATACTATACACATACCTACACATGTTCGTTCAATAGTATCTATTAGCTTAAAAATAAATATCGGTTGAATTTTACACAGCGCCATCTAGTTCCAAACGAAGCATAGTTTTTTATGGGAATTAAATAACTGATAGTATACTTATGACCGATAGTATACTAAATGCGTCTCAAAGCTGTTTGTCCTAGGTGGTAATCGATCCAAGACCTACAGCACATAAAGCAGAGTACTACCAACCAAGCTGTAAGGCCTAGTAGATTTAATAATTACTTTGCATAGCAAAACGAAAAGACCGACTTCATCGCCAATGAACGAGAATGATTCCTCGTTATCTCTTACTTGGATGACATAATTTTCCAGTTATTTTGATTTAAAAGCCAAACTACAGAACAGATTCTGATGAAATTTCTATGGGACAAATCTGAAAGTATATCCTTTTCAACCTCCTCCTTTTTATGAAGTGGGTTTAAAATAACAATCACTATTACAAATAATATGTACAGAACATGCAATGTTGCATAAAATAGGTTACAATATGACAGGTTAGTTTCGCGGTAATCGTCTTTGAAAGAAGGACTAACTTTTGTTCCCTAACTCACCCATGCCTTCCTTCAAACTTGGGTCGTCAGAAACCTTCTCCAATTTTCCAAGGAAGCCTCTGATGGTTCTGAACGCAGCATCGCGAACCTGTAAGGACATAGAGAAAAAGAGGACTGTTAGTACATTCATTTAGAGGTGAAAGAATGTAATGAAAGCTGATACTACATACACATTTTGGCGGCAGTAAATATAATGTCAATAGCGCACAATGAGTTTCTTTTATTAATGTTTCCTTCTAGAAACAAGTGATATTTGCCTGTTTCTTTGAATCAGTAGAAGGAGAGCACAGCGCTGGCAGTGTCCTGCTAGCCACTAAGTGTTATGTTCTACTGAGTCGCGGCTTGTAACACCGCTAATACCAAAAAATGGTTAGCGTTGAGAGGGCACAGCGCCTGTACCAATACCCTGATAGCGACTTCGATGTATTTATCACCTGTTTCTCTGGATCAGCGGTGAGAGGGCACAGCGCCGGCAGTATCCTGTTGGCCACCTCAGCCAGTAAGAAGTACTGCTGGGTGGCGGCGAGCGCCAGCACGCCCGCCTGCCGCGCCGGCGGGAACGCGTCGCGCGTCGCTCGCACGAACGCTGACACGAGCACCTTTTGCCGTATTTGCGGGTGGAGGTGAGCCGCTATTTTACCGAGACACACCGTTGTATTCGTTCTGAAATACAAAATACGAACATGGTTGACTAAAAGCTACTGATTCTGCCCTTTACAGAAAGGATTGGAGATGATTTTTATTCATTAATTTGATATCTTTTTTTTATATTTCACTCAGATTTACGTTTGACTACAGCATTGCTATTCCAATTCATTCAGATGGAGCATTCCGCATTACGTCAAGTTTCCGCCGGATCGGGAACAGCGTCTTTAGCATCAGAATTGATTAGTAATTTGAGGGTGGTGGTAGGCAGGTTAGCATAAAAAAACCTACATATGGTATTCAGAAATTGTATTCTTCCCCCGTCTGAAGCTCACTCTAGGATTTAAGACAAGTACAGACCGCAATCCAACATTACTACTAACTGGAATAACTTAGTTTCGAACCTCAAATTCCATTCCGTACCAGCCTCTAAGTGTTCCCACTGGAGAAACACATGCTTATGCAAGAAAGCAAGTGCTTACGAGAATACAGTAGGTATATTGTTGAATTCTTGTAAATTACTAGTACGGCTTTTGTTTATTCGTAAAAACAAACAGCTACATGGTATCAAGGTTATATTGAAACTAATTAGGACGTAACAAATCAGGCCAAGCGCTGATACACTTATTGTCTCAAAATAGACATTGACATTTATTGGTTCAACAAAATTGACCTGAATTAGTGGAGATGATTTTGAACTCAATACTTAGGTGTTTGCCTATTCCTTTGGGCTCTCTACGCAAGACATATTTTAGGGTGAATAATATAATAGGATTTAGGACAGCGAGGTAACGCCAACGACGCCGAGGTATAATTCAGATCGAAGGTTCTCTTGAAGTAAAACAATGAGTTATTTAACTTGAAAACAACTGTTAGAATAATCGTGATTTTGCACCACGTTCTCAAGACACTGAAGGGAAACATTGTGAGGCTCCGACATGTCCTAAAACCAACAATTCTATAACATGTGTTTGGTGTACAATCATCAATCTTTCAGCAAACTGTTTCGAGAGAGCAATATGAGATATACGTATAGAACAGTAAGTGAGCTAACCTGATACCGCCCTGCTCGTCCTTAGACTGCAGCCTCGCGAAGTGTTTGAGCACTTCCACATTGAGATTGTTGTAATTGAGCTTCGGCGCGAGGTGCACGATAGATTTGACAGTTTGCTCCCGGATTATGGCGTTGGTATCGAGGAAACCGTGCGCCACTTGAGGAAATATCTGATCGTTAACCTGAAAAAATAATAGGTAATAGGAATATTTGTGTGACGAAGACGTTTGTTCTGGGTCCCAGACAGAATAAACGTCTTATGTTCGTTTATATGTTCTGTTAATATGTATGTATTTACAAAAAAGTATATAAGTATTACTACAACCAATGCAGCACATGCAGAGGTAGATACCGTTTTGTGACAAATTTATTACTTTTTTATTTGTTATCGTGTATAGGTTGATTGTAATATGTTGTTACAAATAAATGTTATTTCATTTCTTTCAACCCAGTAACCTCAGAACTGGAGATCCTGACGTATCACATTACTACCACGCCCTCAATCAGGTGTCCTTAGGTTTACCCTGTGCTTACTCTGTGCTTGCAAACAACACTTACGAACATTGAAAAGCCACTGAGTTAACACTTACAGTGTTATTCTGCAGATGCAAGATGAACTGGTCGAGTTGCTGCAACAGCCGCGACCGCGTCGTCCTGTCGTTGGACGCGAACAGTATCATCACACACGGCACTATTTGCGTCTGGTATTCCGTTTCCCCTAATAGTTTTCCTAACTGTAAAGAAACATATAACAGATGAATATCATTATTAATAACAATGCTAAAAAGCATTGTTAAAAGTTCTTTTTTCTGAAGTTGGTTAAAAGACCAACTTCAGAAAAAGGGAGTTATCAAATCGGTTGTATTTTTTTACTTCATATCTCCGTCATTTTTTATGTTGCCTTTATTACATTTTACTGAAAGACTCTATGTTATGGTGTCTCATTACGCTTATCATTCGGATACCTGACGGTGGAACAGTGTCAGTTCCTATTATATAAAGGGGCCTAACAATTCAAGTGATTTTTAGTACATTTGAACCTACTATTTCGGAATATTTACTGTAAAATTTTCAACCATTAACTCCTATGTTATACATGACATTATCATAAGCTGTCAATGGCAGACTGGTAGGCTCACATAGCCTCTGATGCCTTCAAACTAAGAAGAAGAAGAACGTAAGCAATTTAGCGTAATAGTACCTTAAACATAGGCGCCAAGATGGCCGATCCAGCGTCGCCATAATGGAACCCATTCAACAGCTGCGGCAGGATCTTATGAACACACACCGGTTCCGGGAAGCTGTCCAGATACGCGCTCAGGGACGAGAAGAACTTTCCCTTCTCCGCTTTGTCCTTGATTTGAATCTCGTCGAGGAATAACATTGTGTCTATAAGGTCGTTCTTGAAGTAACCACCCATTTTTCGGCATCTGTAATTGATGTAATGAATTAGGTAGTATTGAAACTATGAATTTTTGTAGTTGTAGCATTGCTGTTGGTATTCTGAAGTAACCCTTTTCTTATCGTGTTAGATGCCTACACTTGATCAACGCCTGATGCCTTAACACTTAACATGAGGTATGTTTGCTTCTCATGTCACTTAATAATAAAAATATTAATCTGAATGTGGCAGATGCTGATGTACACAAATATAAACTATACATCAAATTGTATCATAAACAATGTGATGACTTGTGGTTATAAAATAAAAACCTTACAGTGCCCCAAACAACAACGAACTCTCCAGTAAAAAAAATATCTTTTATATTTATTCCAAAAATATGATTAGTCAAATGATTTTGTAAAACTTGTTTTTGTGGTAGATCACTTTATTTTACTCAGGGTAGCCTTATGCACATCAACATCTTAAGTCAATATTCATAAGGATGATTTGAGGAACAAAAAACCTAGATTGAAAACTATCTCTTAACCGATGCTATGGGAACACACTGATAGGTGCTTGACATAATTTAAACTTGAGTATAAATAGCCAACGGGCATTTGCCCTACCACCACACTTTGGTTTCTGGAAGCTCAATGTGGCACTCGATCAAATCAACAAATCATAAGCAGGGGCAAGTATGTTTGTGGTTTTTCTGTTTACCTTGTGATAATATCAGCTGGGTTTGGCCGTGACGCTGGATTGGCACTGACCAGTTCATAGTACAACGTGCTGAGTTGTTTTGGAATATTGTCTACGGTTTTAAGAGCGGGCTGTGTCTTTAGAGGACCGTTGAACACCTCCCAGATGAGGCAGCCCAAGCCCCAAATATCTGATGAACTACAAAGAGGTTACAGATTCAAATCAATTTATATTTTATGGTTTTCATTCTACTGACATCAAATAAACTAAAAGCCTGTGATTGATATGAAATAAACTATAATGAAAACAATGCCAAGTCATTACTCGAAACAATGTAATTTAGATCAATAAAATACTTAAGTGAAACAAAATATTTACACCTTAAATTTTTTGCTGCGCAATGTAGTGCACTGAATGTGTTTAACTTATAGTAACTATTTTTATATCATCGTATACATGAAAATAGAATGCTGTTTTTTTATTGTAATATTTGAGATAACATTCATTATAGTTCATTCTACAAACGCTTATCATATTATGTTGATTCAAATAAAATGCCATGCCTTATGTGAGAATGAGTCATCCAATGTTGATGATTTCATTCCATTAGGCTGAGTTGAGCAAAACCTATTATAGCTTATATTGACAAGAAAAACAAATCAAAAATAAGACAAAGCAAAAATCAAAAGATCAAAAGATCAAAAGACAAAACAAAAATCAAGTAAAGTAATACATAAAAGAATTTAAGACCATGAAGCTTAAAATATCTAACAAGCAACAAAGCTATTACAATATAATTAACAACTCCATATGTGATTTCATTGAAAGCTTACCACTTTGTGACAGCTTTTAATTTTACAGGGTCTTTCTTCTCTGGTGGGTCATAGATTTCAAGAGATGGTAATATTTTAATTGGTATAGGGCTGCTAGTCTCCTGAGTTTGTGATGTGAGGAACTCGAATCCACCAAGCTTCCATTCTCCAGCAAGTGTGACAAATACAGAATACAAGCAAACATTGTTGTGCCTCATATTACCATCATTGTTTAGGAAAGACAGTGCTCTCTGAAAAGGGATGAGTAATTTGAACAACGACTTCGTAACATTCCATTCAATATCATATCAATATGCATTTGCATATAGTATAGTTTAATTATTCTAGAGCAATTAATTAAAATGTTTCAGGTAACTTACAGTAATTTGGAATATACCCCATGCCAGGAATAGATCTCTTTGTTGCCCTTCAAGTTTCATATTGCTTATGCTACTTGCTAAAGGCTCTACATACTCTGTTGCTACATACAAACATTTTTCAGTTTCACAGCTATCTAAATAATGTAAAAGGCTAGGGTGTCTCATAGTCTTTAGTCTCTTCAGTGAAGCCTTTGCAATGTCAAATAAAGTCTCTGAACTTTTCTGGACATCGAACAAGAATACTGAGACTTCATCCTGGGTTCCCCTTTTCTTTCCTTTGTGCAGAGTCCATACACTTTTGTCTTCTAAGCCGGGGAGTGGATCCCCTACTTCATAGGGGAAATCCTTCGTGGGATCTCGGGAGAAAAATGACCACATCGTAGACTATTCAGTAAATTATTTACAGTCTGATTCTGAACACATACTTCATGAAACAAAACAATGTGGAGGAAATGAGAAGTCACTGTAAAATAACACTAAAAGTTTACTTATAAACAGTTAATTTTCACTACCTAATTATCTGGAAGAGATAAAAAGAAAATTGATAAAATTAATAAAAATCATAAAATTATTCGCAACTTTGCACGGAGTAGCTCGCAATTATTTAGCGATGACGTTGACAGCACAAATAACGATTTGACATAACTCGAATAGCACTATATGACAGTATCATTTCTGTAGACATCAATTAAGAAGAAGAAGAAGAAGACAGTATCATTTATCAGTATAGCGGGTAGGTGACAATTTGAGCTGGCTAAAGCAACCTCAATTTCATAGGCGAGCTAAAAACAGACCTCAGAACTAGAACTCAGATTAGAAAACATTAGACTAATTTCCAGTCATAAACTGCTTTAAATTTTGTAATTGCCAAATATCTCGTGGTGATCTGCTGGACAGCTTTTATTCCAGCTATTTCATTACACATAACTGATTTCTACTGGACAGTCAAAAGAAATCCACCTTCCATCAAACTGATAATTCAATACACAATAGAATCTTTCCTACTTGTATCTTATCAAAAAGTTTCGTGAATGTTAATCAAACACCTTTACGTGGTTTTCTGTCGTCGTAGGTAATTGTTGTTAAAAATTCTGACATAATATTCTTTTACTTGAACTTCTGTGTTGCGTAAAGTACATCTTTCATTAAAAAACAAAAAATCTGTCTAATAACTTTAAATTACTATGAACAAATACCTATAGTAAAATAACGTTTCCATGACGTACACACAGGCTACTAGAGGCTATAATAATATGCATAAGTTAGAAAGGTCTAAAAAAACTTTTTGAATTCTTAAATAATAGTTTCACTTGGACGACTGATGTAAAGATCTACACTCTCATATAACAAATAACAAGGGATCAGTCTATTGAAAAACCATGGCTTGTTTTTGTGCAAGAATGTGCTAGTTTGTGTTCAAGTTTATCAAACATGACAGTAATAAAGAAAATAATACAGATGACAGTGTCAGTGTCATGTAAATATTTTATGTGCTTAGGTTATTTTGCATATTTTCAATTCAGAATCGAAATTTTAGCCCCTTTTGAAGAAATAACACTGAGATTGCGGTGGGTAACTAAACTGGAAAATGTCGAAGTCCGTAGCCCGTCTCAAGTCCATGAAAAAAGTGTCAGATAAAATAGATCATTCGTCAAAGTTGAGAACCAATATCCCGGCTGGGATGGCTGCTGCTGGCCCTCCTTTGGGCCCGATGCTCGGTCAGGTAAGCTTGTAGACCACACTATGTTAACTTAAAGATATTCTATCTTTTTACACTATCCATTACTATTCCAGCGCAATATCAACATAGCAGTTTTCTGTAAAGATTTCAATGAGAAGACATCCACAATCAAACAAGGAATTCCTCTGCCGACTCGAGTCAAACTGAACCCGGATAGATCCTATCAACTCACCATTCACCAGCCACCTGCATCTTATTTCTTGAAACAAGCGGCTGGAGTCAGCCGTGGAGCAATGGAACCAGGTACGTTTGGTAATTACTAGTCCTCAAAAGAATTTCCCATCTTTCCTAACATGCGAAGTTCATCAATATCTGATAGATATATAATATAATAAATAAATAAATAATAATTTAATTGAAAAAGAACTAATGAGAACTTAGTTAATGATGGGCTATAATTTGATATTGTGAAAAATAATGTCATAATTATTGATATCTGCATAGATTATACGATAAAAGCAATTGTTATTTTTCTGACTTAGAAAATCATTTATGATTAAACAAAAAAAAAAAAAACTTTGATTTCAGTGAGAGAAACAAGTGGTAAAATAACACTGAAGCATTTATATGAAATAGCAAAGATAAAACAGCAAGACCCCCCTCTAGAGTGGAAGTCCCTGGAGGAAATATGCAACATGTTGATAGCTACTGCAAGAACCTGTGGAATTGAAGTTGTGAGAGATCTGGATCCTAAGGTAATAATATTATATTCAAAACAATAAATATCTGAATTTGCTTGTCTGTAGATGTCAGAGTACTCCATAACCCATGACTCAATCATCAGGAGACAATCGGAAATCTACCTACCACCAACAAAGTTTAAATAGGATTTGTCAATTTATATAAAACATTATTTTAAATTGATTTAGTAAACCCTAATGGACAATGTGTGTGTGTTTGTGTATGGAATTTGTTCAACCTATTTTGAGGTGAAATTTCCTTAAATCCTGTCTGTCTGCGAGCAATGCAAAAATCCATGCAAAATTTTATAGTCAAGTCCTTTTATTTTTTGATGTAATTTGTAGTGAAATCTACGATCTACATGGTATTATTGACGGACCTCGCAGCTCAGTTGGTTAGTAACTCTACCTTCTGAGCTGTAGGTTGTGGGTTCGATTCCCACCAGGACAAACATTTATGTGAAGAGCATTGATGTTTGTTCTGTGTCTGGGTGTTAATATGTATTTATATGTATGTATTTACAAAAAAGTATATTACGTATTCAATCAGTCATCTGGTTTCCATAGTACAAGCTGTGCTTAGTTTGGTACTAGATGGCGCTGTGTGAAATGTCCACCAATATTTATTATTATTTATTTATTATTACACAACTAATGAGTGTCTGAATGGGAAAACCTAGAGTGGTAGGGGCTCGTAGCATTGGTGTATCGGAAGAATTCTAGGGAGAAATGAAACCAATAATAAAAAACCATAATAAAAAACCATAATTAAATTTTAGCGATGATTAGTGAAATCTATACTCCAAAATGATTACACATATTTTTTTTTTATTGTCATATCTATCTGTATATTCTATGTTGCCCACAAATGCCACTTTGTTAGCAAGAGGAAAGAAAGAGGTCTATATATTTCAGGTAGGGTCAGTGACAGTAGTAGAAAAATATATTTATTTCAGGAATATGGTGAATTCCTCCAAGAAAGAAAACGGATAGTTGAAGAACAAAAGAAATCCCTACAGGAAAGGAGAGAAGCCAAAATGTTAAGGACAGCATAATTTTTGTGTAAATGTATATATTAGTTCTAGGTATGTTTGTAGATTTGAAAATAGGAAATAATGAAACAAAATTATTGAAAAATAATGATTTGTGTATTTTAATTTTACTTATTCTACAACTTCGGGGATAACTTGAGTCAAGACATTAAAACTAATGATTAGAAAATATAACGTAATAGATTATTAACAGATTTAAAAGAAATCCCAAATATTTCATAAATCTGAATTTCAGGCTCATCAAAAATATGTACATATATATGTTAAAGTATAGTAGCGTAATTGACGGCTCTGCTTGTCCACTTACTATAAACTACAGAAAATATAGCTGACTACGCTATTTTTGGACGAAAAGTATGCACATACAAATTGTTAAATAAACTCGATTAAATAATTTGTTCAACGAGACAAGGAACAAGTACCTATTCAAAAGATAAATTATTTACCTATCAATATCACATTTAGCACAGTCTATTGAGATGCCATTATTTACAACCGATATTAAAAAAAAATAGATATTCCCGTACAAAAATACACCATCGCGACGCGCTTAATTATGCTTAGATTACTTCCAAGTGACGTCTTAAAAGTTAGATTTAGCTTAGTAGTAAGAAAAAATAACAATAAAACAATATCATACATACATAAAGTATAAATATTGTCGTCAAATCAGATTTATACGAAATATTCAAAATGAACAACGCACTAAAGTCCTTGTAGATCTATCTATCTATATCTATAGCCTATAGTATAGCATCTTTTGAACAAAAACTAAACTTTGTACTTTATACAATACTGCTATAAAGACAACAAATCTCAACTTCTGAGATTTTCAGTTTTCTTCACATACCTATTATATGTTTTCATAACCAAGTTGGAAACAGTGAAGTTATTTATTATATTTACATGACTAATCTTTTCATTTTCGATTGAATAACAAAAATAGTTCTAAATTGTTCGTTAAATGTCGCTGTCTAGTTGTATGGTTTCAAAAAAAGATGTTTAATGACAAAGTCACAATAAAATGTAAGAAAATGGAAAATCAATCTCTGTCAGTTTCATATTTGGTATAGCAATTCGTGGTACCTATTCAATTTTATTTCTTTATCTTCTCACTCGGACTTTTGAATATTTTTAGACTTACATCTACTCTATAATCTAATGTCTACGTTCATACTATAAAGAGTTTTTTTCTTAAGTTTTTTCATTTTGTTTAGGAGTTAATCTCCTAAATTATTGATCCGATTTTATTATGATACTCTCATAAACTGAATTCTACATTGAAATTTACATTTCACTTTCTTTGATACCTTATCACAGAGCAGCGCCATCAGATGTCTAGAAATACGGCTGTGGAGAGTCCTCATTTTATTATTAAAGCTATAACTACACACATCAACTATTAAATCGTGTTTCAGTTATGGATATATTGAAATGTTATTACTAATTTCGTGGACTTTAAAGAGCGTACACAAAGTGAAATACTATTTTTTGTTAACAACAAATATATATTATATACAACGTTGATGTAAGTGTTTATAACGGCAGCCTCAAATTAGGACATTTGTCAAAATAAATATAAGCACTTACTCATGGGCCTCTGCAGGCTATTTTTTAGCTAATCAATGCGCATTTCAAATAGGCCCAATATGAACCATTTAGTACCTTAAGTTGAAATTCGAGCATGAAACTCCAGACTAGTCAAGCACCCTTAGGACAACTAACCATTCTAGGTCCAATTGTATCCCAGTTGTAGTTTTTGTAGACTCAAATTACATGTGAATAGTGTTGTCAATACTCTCTAATTGGTGCAGACCTCTTGAGCTTTGGGGAATTGGGCAAAACCTCTCGCAGTTCAGTGACATTGTCAATGGTGAAATCGGGAAGGTCCGATTCTTCGTCTGGCTGTAGCGGGATCCATACTGTACCTCCCAACTCCGCGTCCTTACCACCCTGCAGAGCAACAGATATAGTTTTAGGTTAGCTTCTGTTTCAGAGGAAGAGGTTGAACACCTAACAGATGGGATGACGATATTACAGCGGTGGCTTTGGCCAAGAAGAGCTATAAATCGAGAGGCATGTAAAGCCTTGGAGGAGGCTTTTACAGCCACACTAGCGCGATCCTTACACAAAAGTTTATATTTAAACTCATGTTTAAATATCTTAGTTAGTGTATCAAAATAATTTTATTTAAACTTAGTAAATTGAGCACGATTAGCCGTTGCAGACTATGTAAATGTATTTGAGTGTCTGTACGTACAACATCGAACGATCTAATGGCCTGCTACAACTTGCTGGCTACATTCTGGCTTTTACGTGACATCGGAAAAAACAAGAACAATTGGGCTTCTTTTGAAAATTGTTATCTACCGAGTCAGTATTGGACAGCTTACCCTAATGTCAGTTTCCAGTTTATCTCCAACCATGATGCACATCCTCGGCTCTACATTGAGGAGTTTGCAGGCCTCGAGAAAGATGTGGTGGTCCGGTTTCTCCCACGGAAGGTCGCCGGACACCAGCACGCAATCGAAGTATTTGCGAAGCTTGAGATTCTCAATTTTCTGCCACTGGGCGCGCGACGGCCCGTTCGTGATCAAACCGAGAAGGTAATCCTCCCTGTGTCATTTATCGAGCAGCCTCGCTTTAGAACCCGCTCCAAGTTACGCTGTAACTCAGCACACGATAAAGACATATCTAAACAGTCTTGCACTATGCAACGAGATAACACAATAATAAGATAAACTTTTTTCTTTTCAAAATACTGATTCCCTTTGTTTAGTGCAAAACGATTTTCGTACCTTCCACGTTCAAATTATTTTCATAAATTGGACATGAAATGAAGTAGGTCTTAACGCTAAGTAGTGCCGTGTTGAGTTTATGTCAGGAGTTTGTGGAAATGAGTGGGATCAACATAGCACTATAGTTAGTTGAAATAACAACCATGGAGACATTTTGCATCCTTTGAAGTAAAATTTGAAATGTTCAACAAAATCGAACGACTCTTGTTGATGGTTTGATAAAGTGTCTGCATAGTTATGAAATTTAGGTAACGGTATTACCTTCCTCGTGTCTCCCTCCTATTTTACATATACAATTCAAACCTAAGTGATGCGCACGCGGCGCCCCGAGTTATGTCACTCGATGAGCAACAACTGAACTGTTGAAAAACAAGTCATTTATTAGCAACATGCGCTCAAAGGCAGACCAATACGTTTGTGAAGGCAGTAAAGTTACAATTTCTCCTGTATGTGACGCTGTTCAACGTCTCTTCATAAGCGATGCCTTCACAACGTGTTGGTGCCGACTTTTCAATGGTACCATAAATCAACAATGCGCAAATATCCATAGTATTATGTGGCATGCATAGACCAATGAAACATATATATTACTGCGAGAAATAACACTAAATGAATGGTACGAGTAGTGTCAGTTATGATTTATAACAAAATAATGTGATGATAAAAATTAAATAAAAAGAAAAATAATTTCGTGTACCACATAACACCATGCAACAAACTATAATTTGATATTTGCTCTAGGACTAATAACTTGTAACGAAACAAGTAATCACGTTCGAAAACAATCGTTTTCTAAATAAATTGTAAGCGACAGCATTTTAGGGATAAAATTATTTAAAGATCAGAACATCGGTCCTAGAGCAAGTATCTATTAATAAATATATAAGAACATAACATTGAAATGTAGTATAAATTCCTTTAATACATAATTTATCTTTTTATTGAAACAGACTACAAAGGAATTGTTTCCACATTGTGATTATATATTTTTTTTATTATGGAGAAATATTGTTCACGATACAAGTCTAATGTTATCATAAATGTTCATATTTCTTCATAACTCAAGACTAACTAGTTATTTACTTAAATAAAATTCATTCAACATACCGCAAAGTTTCCAAGAGATGTATCACATCATTTGTTAAAGTCATACATTGAAATCTCAATTTTATCCATTCGGTTGATATATTTTCTGGAACAAAATAACATTTCTAAAGGTCATCGAGTTTTCTCGAGTAACAGTGATTCATGATCATGTTCTATTTAATGTTTGTTATGCCTAAAAATATAAATAGCGGTCAGACTCAAGAGACGAAGGGTCGAGCAGAGCAAGATGTTTCATTAATAATTTCGATGTAAAAATTTCAGCTGCTCATTTTGTAAAGCGCCCACTCAGTTCCTGACATTCAGTTCAGATCCTTGGTGAAAAATTTAAGTTGCCGACTCATCTTGTCTCAAATTTACTACATCGTCTAAAGAAATCAGTATAGTCATCTTTGCAAATGCGCCAGTTTTTCAGTTTGTGCATATACATCGATAGGCATTATGCCAAGTCCGTGAAAATACTATTCCTACGAAGTTAGTTATCAGAGCGCGGCATGAACGGAGTTTGTCTACCATTACTGTGTAGGTGTCATTAAAAGTAATTATAAATAGCTAAGAGTCATTCGCAGTATTTCGTTGTAGAAAACCAGGAAACAAGCGGTGGCACATAAGCTTTTATCCGATACATCGAGCGAGACGAGAAGTCTCGTGTATTTTTATTTTAACGACTTTCCTATGACGTACTGCCACGCCTAACATGATGAAAAAAAAAGTAAAATATGTTACTTATCATACGAAATAGAATGTGTCCAGTTTTGATTAATTACGTACAAACATCGAAAAATTCTATCACTTTTTAAAACGGTGAAAGAAAAAAATTGTTATTAAATAAACCCAAAACTTGAAAAGGCATGAGAATACCAATCCGAACGCGAATCCCCACGTCATTAGATTACATTCAGTTACGTGTAAAGATAGTTATTTCAGCACTGAACTTATTAAATGTGGTATAGGCCTTTTTTTTTGTTTTTGACTTTGACATGAAATATGAGTTCTTATGTATGTAAAGAAACATTATACTTACTGGCGATATGTCTGTAATTCTTGGGTAGGCAATTGCGCCAGAGTAGTGCCGGCCATTCGTCCAGGGCGTACGACTCATCGTCAGGGCGCGCTCGGAAGGCGCGTAGGAAGTTGACGCCACTCTCGACTGCTTCTTCTTTGGGGATACCATACTGCTGTTGCAGTATTTCGACGAGCTGAAGGACGCATCGGCACCATCAGTCATATACTACTATCAATGGATGGGTACAGCTAATACTCATGTATGCTTTGAACAGGTAGTTTCTATGAAAGTTGTATGTTAACTTATTCTGTGCTAAGGCAGGTAATATCCTACAAATACATACAGTTTTCCTACTGAGTACTAGTACCTATGTTAAGTATACAAAGCATCTAAATAGATTGGTAGACGTGTGGAAGAAAGATCAATGTGACCTATAATGACTTTTGAGGGCATTCACCTTGTCTGTTTCAGTTCCAAAATAAAGTTTATCCTCGTTGGCGAGTTAAGTATACAATTTGTATATGCATTAGCATCTATCTTAATATATATATCACATAATCTGTCAGAGAACTGTTTCCTGATGTGCGGAGGGAAGTCTTGATTCAGAAATAGCTAGAGTTCATCGTCCTTCGTTGGATGTTCACTCACCTGAAGCTTGGCATGGTTGCCTGACTGAAAGCTGATACTCAAAACTTTAAATGCTACACCAATAAATAAACCTACCTATTGGAACAGAAGACACATACTGATAAGTAAATAGTGACAATTAAGTAGCTACTTAAACCTACCAAACTTATTTCTATAAAGCTTTAACAGCATGTCTGCACTATTCTAAATAGAAACTACAACTTTGGTCACAATAAAGTTTATTGAATAAATTTGTGTTTAGTATAAAAAAATTACATATTCATAATTAAACTCACGCATGAAAGGAACAGCTTATTTACAGCGAAATCCTTATAATGAAACTGATGAATACATTCTGAATTGAACCCTGTTGCTCAATCAATCCAGATGAAAACATTGTTTTGTTAAAATTTTACTGAAGGAATATAAAAATGAAAAAAGATATAAGTATGACATGCCAACTTACATTAATAAAATAATATTATGATTGGGAATTTTAATCACCAAACAACTTTTTGCCTAAATCCATTAGCCGGTGGTTTCTGCAGCATTTAAGAGCTCCAGCCTTTTTGAGGACAGGCATTACACTCTCATTAGAATCAACCAATTTGCAAAGGAAGTCTTCAAATGCTGATTTCACATTAGGTGGCAGTGTTCCTATTTTGACTTTCACAAGCATATCAATAATGCCTTCAGCCCATCCACTTTCTATGGCAAACTCTGAAATCCATGGCACTATGGTCAAAACACCGCTCATTGTCTGCATTCCCAAGAACCACAAGTCTGCAATTTCATTCCAATGCTCTTTGTATGCTAGAGATACAACCAATGCAGTGGGATCATTAGATTCATCAATATTGTAGGCATCCCAAAGGAACCGGATTGTAGATGTGATGTATCGGCATATTGAGAAATCATTTTTCTTCACATTGCTAGCTAGAGACTTGAGTAGCAACAAGCCCAGCACTGCCAAATGGCCATAAAGAACTAGGTTTTCTGGTGAGTTCTTTAGCTCTGGTAAGTTGTTAAATATAAATTTCAGTAGGGTATTGAACAACATACTGTTTTCTACTACCTTGGGTGCGAGGACTGTCAGGTTCATGAATATGTTGCACAAGCTGACCATAGCAGCTCTAGAGTCCTTCATGTCTTCTAAAAGCTGGGGATCTAATTCCGGTTCTGGCTGGGTACGGGGCTTTCCTCTCTCAGATTTTGGAATTTTAGGCTTTACATAGTGAACGATTGACCAATGGAAGTTCACAGCTTCATAGAGAATATCTTCTTGTTTCAGGTTCAGTACAATATCTCTTGCTTTGTCTTCAACAACCAAATGGCAAAGCGCTGGCAGCATCAAGCGCAGTAGATCCATCTGTCCCATCAGACCGGAGTCTGTCTCCGTGGGCTCTCCATCAGACTTGTTCTTTTCAGCCAATTTTCTGGATCTAAATGCATGGAAAGTATCATTGGCCAGAGAAAATATGTATGGCAGCAATACATAAATTTGGTCTCTCATGGCTGTAGTTTCCTGTGCAATCCAGGCCACCAGAACTCTGACCATGGCACAAACAAACAACTTCTCAGCATCGGGAAGTTTATCTCTGTTCTTGTCATTTGAAACTTTAGTAAGTATGGAGACAACAGCGTTGAAAGCCCCCTTTAGACTAGTGTATACAGACTGCTTTTCTTTTTGTTCCAAATCTAATTGGTCAGTTGCCATGTAATTAACAGACAGTTCAAGCACAGTGAAGCAAGCTGTGACTAGTTCACAATTAGCAAATGCTTGTTTGAAACTCCTGTCTTCCAACTGCATCCTCACTTCAATAGCACAGAGTTGCAACAGCAGCAAGAAAAATTTCTTCGGGTTCTCCTCATCGCTCAGAGTCCATTCAATACCAAGGAGATCTGCAATGTTCGCAGCAAGTTTGAGTGCCGGGTCACGTTGGTTCTTTCCTATCTTGCTAGTGAGGATATCATGAAGAGCTTTGTAGATACTCAAAGGCCATGTCTCCTCAGCAGCTCCAGGTATGACAGCAGCTTTATTGCAGCTGTACAGCAGTGCACTTAATATTGTAGCCAATTCAAATTTCCTATCTGACTGATCAGTGGCAAAGTCCAAAGCGATTTTATTTACCAACGCATGGAATGGTGTGGCATCATTACCCCAAGCCTTGGGGCCATATCGGCTAGTCAGCTTCACCAAAATATTCAAGGCTTCATCTGTTTGGAAGCTTTGATGTGAGTATATCTCAGACATCTTTTTAATAGCTCCCACTTCTATGAGGGCTTTTTGTCCAACTTCATATTCAGCGATGCACTGGAGACAAGTGTATGCTTCACTAACAATGATGAGGTTATCATCATAGTCTTCATTGTCTGATGTCTGCACTATGTCCAGGAACACAGGTATGTTGGCAAGCATGTCGGGATGTGTTGATAATTCCTTTTCACGGCAAAAACATGTGAGCACGGAGAGCGCCACAGATTTGTAAACAGAAGGTGGACAATCATCATCCTGCAAACTGGATGTGAGTAGTTTCTTCAAGAACTGAAATCCAATAGCTTCAAACAATGCTTTTTTGGCTAGGGCATTGCAATCCTTGCTCTTAACGAGTTTGGTCACCATAAAGAGGGCCGCGAACTTTTCTGTGTCGCTCTGCGCGGCCTTCAGGATCATGCAGCATTTTTTGATAGATTCCGATATTTCACCCATTGTCACAAATCACCGCACGCGGTAAGAAAGCGTAATAGTTAGCGCCACACTGAGCGCAGAGCCGCAATACACTGGCTCGCTCGATCTACATCACGTTTATAATTAGGCGAGTGTTCTCTTCCAAAATATCTAAATTCGGACGGCGAGCTCACGTTCTCCAACTATGAAATTACTATTTATATCTCGCGCTGGAACATGAGCGTTCTACACACGGAGTAAGTGCAGTAAGCAAACAAACGATTCTGTATAAGCGAATCCAACAACTACGTAGAAAGAATTATGCGATGCGTGTGGTGTGGCGCGATAACCAATAGTTGACAGCGCGCGCACCGCTCCGTTCTGAACTACAAAGTACTATGAAGAAAATCCATGACCGTGGCAATGTCAATAATTTTTGAGTGTGAACTTTTCCATACCTTATTGCAGGCTCTGGTGTCTCCTTTTCTTGTTTGTATTAAAGTATTGTCTAAATCGAACAGTATAGCAGAAACATCACTATTTTCCCCATAGAAAGCAGTATTTGCCATAATATATTTATTACAACGAAAGAACAGAAAATTACAACTTGATTTGACGGAGTGACGTCACGCACGAATGACGAATGAGTGAGGATTTTATTTTGTCTTTTGCTTGACGTTCATTCGGCCTCAGCCAATCGCTTCGCTCCTCAGCTCAGCTGATTGTTACCTATAGGTATCTACATGGGTGATTTGATTGACCCGTACGTTCGACTCAGTAGTACAATATAGTGCTCAACAATAGTAATTATTATGAAATCGTAAAAGTTAAGATGTACAAAATATAATCTGAAGCACTTATTAAAAGTTTGCCTTTTTGGACGCAACTACGTCTTAATATTCATAGCATAGTCTATATAATTAAATAAATTTGGAGTGTCTGTTTGTAATATTAAAATAACCGCTTTTTACTAAGTGCATATGGATGTATACACGATACATATACCAAAACAACATTTTTTTTACATGATACAGTTACAAGCAGTTTTTGACAATTTTTGTCTGTCTGTCTGTTTGTACCGGCTAATCTCTGAAATGGCTGGACCGATTTTGACGGAACTTTCACTGGCAGATAGCTGATGTAGGTAACAAGGACTAACTTAGGCTACTTTTCCGAGGGGCAAAATAGGGGTGCGTGATAAAACCGAATTCCTTGCGGACGAAGTCGCGGGCAACAGCTAGTCTTACAATAAAATAACTGCAAGTTAGTAACGCAGGCTTTATTATACTGACCAATAATTAAGACCAAGAATCAGAAGAAAAATGAACTTTCTATCAATTGATTTTATTGATATAAAGTTTCATTGGATTCTTCGTTTTTAATACATAATGAAATTATTATATTCTAAAGGTTGGGGTTTTATTATGATCGCACATGAAGAGCCATCTAGAAATTTGTTAACAAAGTTTATTGTTCGACTCGGCCGCTGGCGTACAATGTGCTCACCGTAGAGACCTTGCACTACATAAACTACCTAATGCTATACCCAGAGTTTAGTTTTGTAACGGATCGATAGATGGTACTGTACAATTTTTCGCGTCGTAAGGAAGAACTTGCTTATTCTATCAAATGTACCATGCATAATGTATCTTTTTTTATAATAGATCATACAGCATTTACATAAGACTGAACTAAAAAATATCGCTATTTTTATATAAGACATTGTTTTAAGCTATCAGTCTCTCGATGTGTATATCTGAAAGAGATGCGGCTAACAGGATTAAATATCTTTGAAAAAATCTATACAAATAAACAAAATTGGAGTTTCTGTTTCTAACATTAAAATAACCGCTTTTTACTAAGTGCATATGGATGTATACATGGTACATATACAAAACAACATTTTTTTAAAATTTTTGTCTGTCTGTCTTTTTGTTCCGGCTAATCTCTGAAATGGCTGGACTGATTTTGACGGGACTTTCACTGGTAGATAGCTGATGTAACAAGGAGTAACTTGGGTTACTTTTCCGAGGGTTAGAATAGGGGTGCGTGATAAAACCGGATTCCACGCGGACGAAGTCGCGGGCAAGAGCTAGTTAACAATACGATCAAAGTTCTCTTATGATTTTTTCTTATGTCGTGCCCAAACATTTGCACGATCGAATTGTTAATTACCTCAAACGAATATGAAGTAAGTAGGTACATGAGGCGACATACTCGTCAAAATATCTATAGGACTTACGTACTGAAACATTAAAAAGAAGCTTCCAAATGGATCGATCAATTTAATCGTTTTTAAGGTTCAGTTCTTAAAGGACGGGATCCTATTACTATGTCTAGGTACGCTGTCCGTCTGTGTCCGACCATTAAAAGGCTCTTTTGAAACATAAGTGGTTGAAGTTGTCACGATAACTTTATTCTACCTATATCATGCGAACGGCTAAGGATTGGAACTTGCTGCCTTCATATGTCTTTACTACAACCTGGCCTCTAAGCCTCTAAGCCAAAGAGTGAAGAGGTATCTTCTAGACCTGCGTGCTCTATGTTCGACTTCATCATCGCTTAACATCAGATGAGATCGAGGGAAAACGAAGGAAAACATAAAAAAACATCTAATGCTTTTGAAAGCCTCTGTATTTTACCTACAACCAAACGAGCAGTTTTAAATGAAACTAACGCTACCTAACTAAGTTGCCAAGTTTTAATTAAATCTATGATGCAGTTTTGCAGTTTGTTATTATCGAGTTCAAATATCGTAATTAAATAGTGGTTTCGTTCTTTTCGTGTTGGAGTTCTGAGTATGGACGATGCGTTTGGCCCAACGTCGTGGTAAATGGCAATTCACATATATAACTTACATATATGTGAATTGCCATTTACCACGACAGGCAGTGGTAGACAGCAGATAGTGATTTTTTTTATTTTTAAAGCAAAAAAAAAATATTCTGAACTAATCTTCATATTGTTATGGAAATGCTTTGAAGAACTTCTTGATTTCACGATGAAAACTAGAAAATACATATTTGATAGTGATTCTGTTGGCAAAAAATTAAACGACTATTAGTTTTCTAAAATTCTGTGTGTGTTTTAAGGCGGCTCTTTTCTAGACTCAGTAAAGGTAAAAATATGCGGGAACCTAAAATTACTTAGTTTTACTTACGAGTTGCCAACACCATGGACTTTTGCATTATGAAACTTGATTATTAAATTGACTAAATATAAGTAGGTACGTAGATTATTATATTTTCAAGATTCCGCCATCATTTTTTCCTTTCGTGGCGCGAAGTAACTGAACTGATTTAAGGCTAACGCAATTTGTTATTCTCTTCTATTCTCTCCTGTCAGCCGTCACCTCATCACTCACTTTACATTCTTATCATCGCTCACACAATCCATCCGTCTTAGCGACTGTGTTCTGTGGGCTACAAACCAAAACAGCGTTGATGCAGCGCTAAGGCATGATAAATGTTGTCTTTACATTATACGTCCCGAGTCTTAGACCGGGAGCCCGACATTTCACATGCATCAAAATCGTAAATCAGCTTACACCGAGTGCGGTGCATCAGCCGGTTCGGATAAGGCAGGTGCAAGGCGATGATAACCAGAACGATGTTTGTCCAGCATAAATCATCCGGATCGTGGATCGACTGCACTACCCAGTGAGCCGGTAACCACTTATACGCGCTGTTTACTCTGCCTCTGCCAGAATCTGTACCACGATATCTTCTCGTATCACTAACTCTCTCAAACTAGTGGTGTGGTGCAAGGATCGATGAGCGCTTCGCCGTACACGGTGTGGGGCGAACTGGCGACTGATGTAACATTTTTTTTATAATGGTGGACATTTCACACAGCGCCGTCTAGCCCCAAAGTAAGCTAAGCATAGCTTGTGTCATGGAAACCACACAACTGATACAATACTAATATACTTTTTTTTTGTAAAACACAGAACAAACATCTATGTTTCTCCCACAAATGTTTGTCCTGGGTGGGAATCGAATCCACGACCTGCAGCGTAGAAGGTAGGGTCACTAACCAACTGAGCTGCGAGGCCAGTCAATTATATATAATTATATATAATAAATCAGTCTTTAAATAAATGAAATGCATTTATACATAAATTAAACATTATATCCTATTAGAGTATACATAAGTGGTTCTGCCCCGGAGCATGACATCGGTCAATGCGTTTGCAGTATTTTATAAATATCTCCATCTACATATGAGACAACATACCAGACGTGATGTGTCGCGATATCAAGCGTATGCGTCTGTAACCGCACCGCGTTGCCGAGTTAGTTCCATGGTTGAACAGGCTGTTCGTGTTCCGGTGCATGATGTAACTATATGTCGCAGCCAAAATTAAATAATCCGCCGTTTTAAACATTGCCTAGTCGTTTTACAAATAGTTCTGTTTTCTAATCCGAAGGATTGACATCCATCCGCAGTGTCTGCGATGCGTTTCAATAAATTTCAATGCAGGACGACGGGTATTTTTTTTATGTGATGCAATTACGGAATTAGCCGACGACCCACCTGGTGTTAAGTGGTAACCTCGGCCCATAGCAACCGATGCGAATTGGATCCTCCCCTACTAGGTACGACAAGACCCACATCGCATCGTATGCGCCCGTAACTCTGTAGGTGGAACGTCTCACGTGCTTGTAATTTCACCGGCAACCACAATTTTTAAACCAGAACACAGTAACACTAATGCATTACTACTTGGCGGCAGAAATGGGCATGTAAATGTAGTAATAATAGGTTAGATTTAGATCAGTCGCACTGATATGTGCACTATGTATCCACTTACCGGCTGTATTACAACCGTGCCAGATTTCTTTGACCTTGATGCTACTCGGATGCAAATGTAGATTCACGAGGGTACGACTAGTTTCATGGCTGAGCAGTTTTTTGTGGCTAATATATGAGGCCATGAGGAGCACAGTGGCCTAACTATTTTTGTAATATAAGGTTTAAAATTGTCGGTAGGCAGTAATTGTGTAACTAAATACTTGAACCACAGTGGCATAAGACCAACACAGGTCTTATGTTTTTCATTAAGTTTTGATTAATATGTTTATAAAAACATATTAATCAAAACTCAATGAAAAACTGTAAGTCTTCCTGGCTGTGTGAACTTGGCACCCGACTTTGTAAAAATTGATCTTTTTTACGTTTGTTTGATAGATTTAGGTTAGTAGTGGATAGTAGTAAAACTAATTTCGTTAGTAGTAAAGCCAAAAAAAAAAAAATTAAAAAAAAAAAATTGGCCCCCCATATTTCAAAACATAATTTTTTCCGACTGTTTATTATAGGAAATGGTTAGTAGAGGATTGTAGTGCATTTTTTTTCGTTTGTAGTTACATAGAAACTGAGGAAAAAAAAAACTTGAAAAAATCATAATTTTAAACACGTTCTTTACACCATAAATTCATTTAGAAATCTGTTTGACGACTACTACTAACGTTGAATAAGACAGAGAGATGTTCCTAGAGGTTAGTAGTAAACTAATTTTCAATTGTAGTATGACAAAAAGTGATCACAATCGATCTGAATCAGAAAATCTTCATTTTCACTGTTTCTGACTGGGATTACGTCCGGTCTATGGACTATACGACTACTACTAACGTTGAATATGACAGAGAGATGTTCCTAGAGGTTTGTAGTGAACGAATTTTTAATTGTAGTATGACAAAAAGTGATCACAATCGGTCAAATAGAGAAAATCTTCATTTTCACTGTTTCTGACTGGGATTACGTCCGGTCTATGGACTATACGACTACTACTAACGTTGAATATGACAGAGAAATGTTCCTAGAGGTTTGTAGTGAACGAATTTTTTATTGTAGTATGACAAAAAGTGATCACAATCGGTCAAATAGAGAAAATCTTCATTTTCACTGTGTCTGACTGCGATTACGTCCGGTCTATGGACTATACGACTACTACTAACGTTGAATATGACAGAGAGATGTTCCTAGAGGTTTGTAGTGAACGAATTTTTAATTGTAGTATGACAAAAAGTGATCACAATCGGTCAAATAGAGAAAATCTTCATTTTCACTGTTTCTGACTGGGATTACGTCCGGTCTATGGAATATACGACTACTACTAACGTTGAATATGACAGAGAGATATTCCTAGAGGTTTGTAGTAAACGAATTTTTTATTGTAGTATGACAAAAAGTGATCACAATCGGTCAAATAGAGAAAATCTTCATTTTCACTGTTTCTGACTGGGATTACGTCCGGTCTATGGAATATACGACTACTACTAACGTTGAATATGACAGAGAGATGTTCCTAGAGGTTTGTAGTGAACGAATTTTTAATTGTAGTATGACAAAAAGTGATCACAATCGGTCAAATAGAGAAAATCTTCATTTTCACTGTTTCTGACTGGGATTACGTCCGGTCTATGGAATATACGACTACTACTAACATTGAATATGACAGAGAGATGTTCCTAGAGGTTTGTAGTGAACGAATTTTTAATTGTAGTATGACAAAAAGTGATCACAATCGGTCAAATAGAGAAAATCTTCATTTTCACTGTGTCTGACTGCGATTACGTCCGGTCTATGGACTATACGACTACTACTAACGTTGAATATGACAGAGAGATGTTCCTAGAGGTTTGTAGTGAACGAATTTTTAATTGTAGTATGACAAAAAGTGATCACAATCGGTCAAATAGAGAAAATCTTCATATTCACTGTGTCTGTCTGGGATTACGTCCGGTCTATGGAATATACGACTACTACTAACGTTGAATATGACAGAGAGATGTTTCTAGAGGTTTGTAGTGAACGAATTTTTAATTGTAGTATGACAAAAAGTGATCACAATCGATCGGAATCAGAAAATCTTCATTTTCACTGTTTCTGACTGGGATTACGTCCAGTCAATGGACTATAAGACTACTACTAACGTTGAATATGACAGAGAGATGTTCCTAGAGGTTTGTAGTGAACGAATTTTTTATTGTAGTATGACAAAAAGTGATCACAATCGGTCAAATAGAGAAAATCTTCATTTTCACTGTGTCTGTCTGGGATTACGTCCGGTCTATGGACTATACGACTACTACTAACGTTGAATATGACAGAGAGATGTTCCTAGAGGTTTGTAGTGAACGAATTTTTAATTGTAGTATGACAAAAAGTGATCACAATCGGTCAAATAGAGAAAATCTTCATTTTCACTGTGTCTGTCTGGGATTACGTCCGGTCTTTGGACTATACGACTACTACTAACGTTGAATATGACAGAGAGATGTTCCTAGAGGTTTGTAGTGAACGAATTTTTAATTGTAGTATGACAAAAAGTGATCACAATCGGTCAAATAGAGAAAATCTTCATTTTCACTGTGTCTGACTGGGATTACGTCCGGTCTATGGACTATACGACTACTACTAACGTTGAATATGACAGAGAGATGTTCCTAGAGGTTTGTAGTGAACGAATTTTTTATTGTAGTATGACAAAAAGTGATCACAATCGGTCAAATAGAGAAAATCTTCATATTCACTGTGTCTGTCTGGGATTACGTCCGGTCTATGGAATATACGACTACTACTAACGTTGAATATGACAGAGAGATGTTTCTAGAGGTTTGTAGTGAACGAATTTTTAATTGTAGTATGACAAAAAGTGATCACAATCGATCGGAATCAGAAAATCTTCATTTTCACTGTTTCTGACTGGGATTACGTCCAGACAATGGACTATAAGACTACTACTAACGTTGAATATGACAGAGAGATGTTCCTAGAGGTTTGTAGTGAACGAATTTTTTATTGTAGTATGACAAAAAGTGATCACAATCGGTCAAATAGAGAAAATCTTCATTTTCACTGTGTCTGTCTGGGATTACGTCCGGTCTATGGACTATACGACTACTACTAACGTTGAATATGACAGAGAGATGTTCCTAGAGGTTTGTAGTGAACGAATTTTTAATTGTAGTATGACAAAAAGTGATCACAATCGGTCAAATAGAGAAAATCTTCATTTTCACTGTGTCTGTCTGGGATTACGTCCGGTCTATGGACTATACGACTACTACTAACGTTGAATATGACAGAGAGATGTTCCTAGAGGTTTGTAGTGAACGAATTTTTAATTGTAGTATGACAAAAAGTGATCACAATCGATCGGAATCAGAAAATCTTCATTTTCACTGTGTCTGACTGCGATTACGTCCGGTCTATGGACTATACGACTACTACTAACGTTGAATATGACAGAGAGATGTTCCTAGAGGTTTGTAGTGAACGAATTTTTAATTGTAGTATGACAAAAAGTGATCACAATCGATCAATTAAAAATTCGTTCACTACAAACCTCTAGGAACATCTCTCTGTCATATGTATAATTCATAGACCGGACGTAATTCCAGTCAGAAACAGTGAAAATGAAGATTTTCTGATTCAGATCGATTGTGATCACTTTTTGTCATACTACAATTAAAAATTCGTTCACTACAAACCTCTAGGAACATCTCTCTGTCATATTCAACGTTAGTAGTAGTCGTATAGTCCATAGACCGGACGTAATCCCAGACAGACACAGTGAAAATGAAGATTTTCTCTATTTGACCGATTGTGATCACTTTTTGTCATACTACAATAAAAAATTCGTTCACTACAAACCTCTAGGAACATCTCTCTGTCATATTCAACGTTAGTAGTAGTCGTATAGTCCATAGACCGGACGTAATCCCAGACAGACACAGTGAAAATTAAGATTTTCTCTATTTGACCGATTGTGATCACTTTTTGTCATACTACAATAAAAAATTCGTTCACTACAAACCTCTAGGAACATCTCTCTGTCATATTCAACGTTAGTAGTAGTCGTATAGTCCATAGACCGGACGTAATCCCAGACAGACACAGTGAAAATGAAGATTTTCTCTATTTGACCGATTGTGATCACTTTTTGTCATACTACAATTAAAAATTCGTTCACTACAAACCTCTAGGAACATCTCTCTGTCATATTCAACGTTAGTAGTAGTCGTATAGTCCATAGACCGGACGTAATCCCAGACAGACACAGTGAAAATTAAGATTTTCTCTATTTGACCGATTGTGATCACTTTTTGTCATACTACAATAAAAAATTCGTTCACTACAAACCTCTAGGAACATCTCTCTGTCATATTCAACGTTAGTAGTAGTCGTATAGTCCATAGACCGGACGTAATCCCAGACAGACACAGTGAAAATGAAGATTTTCTCTATTTGACCGATTGTGATCACTTTTTGTCATACTACAATAAAAAATTCGTTCACTACAAACCTCTAGGAACATCTCTCTGTCATATTCAACGTTAGTAGTAGTCGTATAGTCCATAGACCGGACGTAATCCCAGACAGACACAGTGAAAATTAAGATTTTCTCTATTTGACCGATTGTGATCACTTTTTGTCATACTACAATAAAAAATTCGTTCACTACAAACCTCTAGGAACATCTCTCTGTCATATTCAACGTTAGTAGTAGTCGTATAGTCCATAGACCGGACGTAATCCCAGACAGACACAGTGAAAATGAAGATTTTCTCTATTTGACCGATTGTGATCACTTTTTGTCATACTACAATTAAAAATTCGTTCACTACAAACCTCTAGAAACATCTCTCTGTCATATTCAACGTTAGTAGTAGTCGTATAGTCCATAGACCGGACGTAATCCCAGACAGACACAGTGAAAATGAAGATTTTCTCTATTTGACCGATTGTGATCACTTTTTGTCATACTACAATTAAAAATTCGTTCACTACAAACCTCTAGAAACATCTCTCTGTCATATTCAACGTTAGTAGTAGTCGTATAGTCCATAGACCGGACGTAATCCCAGTCAGAAACAGTGAAAATGAAGATTTTCTGATTCAGATCGATTGTGATCACTTTTTGTCATACTACAATTAAAAATTCGTTCACTACAAACCTCTAGGAACATCTCTCTGTCATATTCAACGTTAGTAGTAGTCGTATAGTCCATAGACCGGACGTAATCCCAGTCAGAAACAGTGAAAATGAAGATTTTCTGATTCAGATCGATTGTGATCACTTTTTGTCATACTACAATTAAAAATTCGTTCACTACAAACCTCTAGGAACATCTCTCTGTCATATTCAACGTTAGTAGTAGTCGTATAGTCCATAGACCGGACGTAATCCCAGTCAGAAACAGTGAAAATGAAGATTTTCTGATTCAGATCGATTGTGATCACTTTTTGTCATACTACAATTAAAAATTCGTTCACTACAAACCTCTAGGAACATCTCTCTGTCATATTCAACGTTAGTAGTAGTCGTATAGTCCATAGACCGGACGTAATCCCAGTCAGAAACAGTGAAAATGAAGATTTTCTGATTCAGATCGATTGTGATCACTTTTTGTCATACTACAATTGAAAATTAGTTTACTACTAACCTCTAGGAACATCTCTCTGTCTTATTCAACGTTAGTAGTAGTCGTCAAACAGATTTCTAAATGAATTTATGGTGTAAAGAACGTGTTTAAAATTATGATTTTTTCAAGTTTTTTTTTTCCTCAGTTTCTATGTAACTACAAACGAAAAAAAATGCACTACAATCCTCTACTAACCATTTCCTATAATAAACAGTCGGAAAAAATTATGTTTTGAAATATGGGGGGCCAATTTTTTTTTTTTAATTTTTTTTTTTTTGGCTTTACTACTAACGAAATTAGTTTTACTACTATCCACTACTAACCTAAATCTATCAAACAAACGTAAAAAAGATCAATTTTTACAAAGTCGGGTGCCAAGTTCACACAGCCAGTCTTCCTCATATAAATAAATAAACGTGCTTTTATTATTTGTTGATTAGGCCACTCTGGTCCTAATGGCCTCATATTTTTTATGTCATATTAGTGACAGAACGATCTGACGGCCCATCTGATGTTAAGTGGTAACCGCCGCCCATGGACAACAGTAATACGACTCGAGATATGATAATGATACTATTTACCTAAATAATAGGTTAGTTTCAGATCAATCGCTATCTAACCACTTACCGGCAGTTTATAATCAATCCCCTTTAGATGCTAGATTACTGTACCTTGATGCAACTACGATGTAAATGTAGATTCGACGTGTTGGTTCCGTTCAGTGACCGACCGTTTTACGAGCGGCTTGTTCGCATTTCGGTGCCTAATGTATGGTAATGATATACGGCAATAAATATAGGTTGCGCCGCGTTGCAATCAATCTTGTGCAATTCAACCTATAGTTTCTGCAAAACTGTTTTAGTATTATTCGTGCCTGTATAACTGATACCCGCGGCTAGATAGGTGGCATCAACATTTTCTTTAATTTGAAATAATATATGTTCATGAATAATATGTGCATAGGAATTTCCCATTCAAGAATACCTAACCCTCCAGAGAACTACCAAAGCGAAATGATAGAAGCTTATAAGATAGTAAAAATAAAATTATGCAAATCTAGTATATTCAGTGACCGATGATATTCCACAGAATATTTCAAGACGAGTAACTTCTCAAGGCAAAACATATTTTATCCTCCATTATGTTTTCAGAAAGTAGATGGCAGGATAAACAGGAGACTATATGAAGCGCGCTCTACATACGTGCACAACACATAAACAAGAACTTAGGTATTTCTCGTTTGCGAACGGACCAACTAAATGCGGAACAATTTTCATTTGGACCCAACTTTACTACAGTGGATCCAAACGACAAAATAAATAGTCGCATACATAGTTAATAGCTGGGCCGTACGTGGGGCATTAAAGGCCGAATCACAATCGCCAGCTGCGTCCCGGCCTCGGGCTAGCATCAGCACATTAACGTGGGGACGTGATACAGTAAATCGAGATGGTCTAAAGAAAGTTGGGCCAAGCCAGCGGGATTACGGCCGCCGAATGAAAACGGTCTGCTAATGAGCAACGCAGTTAATTGCCGTGAGGGCGCAACCCACTGCTACCACAGGCAACAGAAAAAGGTAGGCACATTCAGCTTTTACCCGTAGCTTTGCTCCTCTACCTATCTCCAGCCCTACTGGCCAAAAACTTGGGGAGTCCAAGGTCTAAATTTTCAAATGCATCGATAACACGCTGCGCAACACACTGCGTTCAATAATGAGCAAGTCTGACAAACTTTCGTGGGACTGGACCAAGTCATCACCATCAAGTCAGACCCAACGCTCCTTGAGAAGGGGGCAGATATAACATAGTCTTGGCTATCTAAATATGGAAGTCAGCGTCAATGTCGGACAAGAAAGCGTTGGCGAGATGATAGGAAGCCTTCGATTCGATAGTCAGACATTACATTAAAAGCCGCGATCAATGGGGAAAACCTTTGTCCACTAGTGGGACATGTTAAGTTAATTACACTTTGCTATGTGCTCCTCTTGATGAAGTATTTTGCTACCGAGCTCGAGTCTATTTTGTACGTAACACTTTGTACCCTTAAACTACGCCGTAGCAAAACTATACGTACTCTGGACTGACCTAGCTGTTTATTAGTAGCTAAGCCGCACTATTCATTTAGAGGGCGCGCTGAATTATAACAAGAATTGTATTAGTAAAGTTAAGAAACTAAATATATTAAAATTGAATGAAAATCTAACCCAACATGAACACAATCGCGATTTATCAAAGGAAAAACCTCAAAGGTGAAATATAAAGTTAATACTTAAAAACTACAAATTATAAAAGACCTCTTACACGGAGAAAATAATATCATTCATCAATAAATAAATAAAACTAAAATAAACCGTAAAATAGAAGTTTCAGATTTATTTTCAGGAGTTTCGACGAAAGCAATGAGGGTTAAGTTACTGTGTATTGAACTGTGTAGAAATATAAACATGACAAATTGTAAACCACAGCGTTTCCATTACTTTATCACTTAGATTTTGCTAAATAAATTAATCCACATTTCTTTATATAAACCTACAGATACGACAAATCATAAACCAAAGAAATAAAACGAATATTTTCACGAGTAACTATTCAATGTATTTTTAGAACTGAGACCGCTATCATACAAATAATTCTCATAAAATTGTACGCTCTATCAGATAATGTTAAAGAAAACTTTCCCTCGGTATTCGTACGATGGCAAAACATCCAACAAGAAACGATAATGACCGCGCAAAATGTTTACGTAAGAAATTGGCATCCTTGGCAATGTTTGGCAAATAGGCCCTGCGGCCGACATACCGTGCGTGTGACAGGAAATCTAATAACCCTCGAACGAGTCCTACGTATAAATTCTTACCGAATCGCCTCTGCTTGTCCCTTTTCGGACTCCCATGTTGCTATGAGTTCAAAAATTTACGCTGGTGAAATTTTATAAAGGTTATCTTTTCTGAGATACTTTGAACCAAATATATGTATTGTACCTCGAAATATGTAGTTACTAGTTTTCTCTGCCAGCGTGGCTTTTTGCGTGGGCTAACTTTGCCAGTTTTAATTTAAATACATATTTGAGCAGCTTAACACCTAATACACAATATCTAATTTTGTCTCTTGCTATGTTTTTTACTTTAAATTGGTAAAAGTAATGCAAGATTTCCTATTCTTAAGTTTCGTATTCAGACACTCGGTTTATTTCATATTTAATTTCCCTGTCATTTTGGCATATTCATTACCTTTAAAACTAGCAACAAAAAAGGTAATATACTCTTATTTCAAATATTTGAGAACCCACGTATAAAGGTATAACATAAAAAAAAACATAAATTGAAATTATTATGATTCAATTCAATTGTAATTTGATACAGTTTCGAGAAACAAAGTTAATGTGTAAACGTTAAAATGATGTCCTAGCGTCTAACTGTTTGCAACAACTGTTACCTAACCGTTATTATTGATAATCTTCATAATAAAATATATATAGATGTATAAAATTAGAAGTCGAAAATTTACTCATTTTCACGTATATGAAACGTAATAGGTCAAAGTCTTCAGAGAAACCTTTGAACATTAATTTATCATCATAATCCACAATATTCAGTAGATTCGCTAAATATGTTACAATACTATCACCTATCTCATTTCATTATCACTATCTCATTACAGCATCTTCCTCATTAACTTATACATTTTCAAAAAGCAAATGCAAGCAAAATATGAATGATTAGCTTCGCCCCGCGGTATTCCTCGCGGTGAGTAAGTCAACCCAAGGGAACACTGCACTTTTCTGGGATCAAAGTAGCCCATGTGTTAAGCCAGGATATAAGCTATCTTGATACCAAATTTCATCTAAATCCATTCAGCCATTTGAGCGTGAACGAGTAACACACATCCATACATACAAACTTTCACCTTTATAATATTAGTAGGATTTACTTACTTTTTATTCCTGAATGTGATGTATTCAGTGTAAAATTTGAACATGCACATTTCAATTTAATATTTTATCTGTTAACACAAACATATTATACCTCAATCTGTTACACTTCATAAAGTAAAGCAAAAAAACTTAAATTGTAATGTAGGCACCTGAGGCGAGGCAGGTTGTCACTATCAGAAGCAGCATTAAGAATGTAGGAACGCGGGAGCGCCGCGCCAAATGTCCTCACACTTTTCGTTGTTTTATGCCACAATTTATATTTGCTACATTCTCCAACCGACCACACTGCCTTCAACGATTGAAAAATATTCACGAATAGAATTAACCCAAGTTTTGAATTTTCTTCTACATAAAAAGAGAACCGTTTTAATTAATAAATAATAAATAAATATTGGTGGAGATTTCACACGGCGCCATCTAGCCCCACAGTAAGCTAAGCATAGCTTGTATCATGGGAACCAGACAACTGATATAATACTTAAATACTTTTCTTTTGTAAATACATATAATACATATTGACACCCAGACGCAAAACAAACATATATATTCGTCATACAAATGTTTGACCTGGGTGGGACTCGATCCCACGACCTACAGCATAGAAGGCAGGGTTACCAACTGAGCTGTGGACCTTTCTTGTCAAATGTATGAAACATTTGGGAAACGAATTAAAATGGTTCTACATTATTCGATCCGATATCATTGTCGGAGCCGATTACATTATTCACACATTATTGTATTCCCGTACCTGACGTCACATGATGTTTTTTTCAAGTTCGTCCGTGATTTTCAAACATTAGTTACACGTACTTATTACTTACTTCTTATTTATACTTAGGGGTTTACGTAATGAAAACTATTACTAAGGTTTTATGTATATAAAATTGTAGAAATTATTAAATTAATATTGTGTAAATTTCTCAAAGGTGCTTGCAAAGATGTTGGCTAAATTATGATTTTTCATTGTGAAAGTGAAAATAATGTGAAAGTGAAAATAAATCAAAGCACCTATGAAATTGCTAAACGAAGCATTTACTTTTTAAATTAAAAGTCTGGGTTCGAGGCACGTTCAATCTACACTTAATTTATGAATCCAAGTAGTTATATTAAAGCCTCATAAATTGTGTAATCTAAATCTCAGACTAATATTAGAATTTATAGAGATGTCTCCATTTTTTGTAATATCGTCTATACTACTAATCTACTTTGTGAGCAAAAAGTGCCATATTTAATTTAGTGTAAAATAAGTATTTGTGCATAAGAATTTGGAAGAAATTTTTTCAATTTAATGAATATACGGATTTTACATTTCTGTTGCTGATCCCACAACACAAGGAATATGAGTGATCAATAAATTGCCGCATTGGGTGATTTTCGAAACCTAACTAATGTTATAAATGTGAAAGTGATTTTGTTTGTTTGTTACGCTTTCACACCTAAACCGCTGAATCGAATTTTGATATAAAGATAGATGGGACTCTGGAAACGGTTACAGGCTACTATTTAGAAAAATTATATTCTAATAATTTTTTGTATCGTTCGACAACCAGAATTGGTTGACAAAATCAACATTAACGCGAGCGAAGCCGCGGGTAAAAGCTAGTATCAATATAAATTTTATTAATATTGTTACTTTGCTCACAACCTCTCCACACATAACACCTTTATCGCAGGTTCGGTACAATACAAACAACCTATTTTGTTGTACGATTAACGAAAACCGCTTAACATCAGGTGGGCCGTAAGCCTGTTTGCCTATTTATAATATAAAAAAAAAAAAGTGAATGATTTTTAAGTTTTTCCAAATCCACGGTATTGAATGTTATGGTCGTTGACCAGTCTACAATAAAAAAAGCTTACGTACGCAAAGTGGTCAGAACTAGTGAGGAAGCCCAAACAAGTTCTCATGTCCTATAGTGAGCAACATTACGGTAGAAACTACGTCAAATAAAATTAAGACCGACATAACGGACCCCTCTCAATGCAACTCGATAAAGGAATTTTGCAATTTATGTTGGTCTAGTGGTACTGACCCCGAGTTTCAATCCGGAGGTCGCCGGTTCAAATCCCGACGTGTACCTATGAGCTTTTCGATTGAAAGATATATGTGCGCAATACCATTTTCTCAAAATGGTGAAGGAATACACCGTGAGGCAACCGACATGTCCTAGAACTTAGAATTCGAAGACATGTGTCAAGTGCACGAAAGTAGGCTCTTTGAGGCGCACTTAAAATCCTTTCACCACACTGGCGCGAGAGAACCCGTGACTCGAATAGAATAGAAAAAATTATGTTCTTAATATTCACTTCATATTATTTCAATGTCGTTTAAGCACCTTGAAGTGTTGATATGTGAAGTCATCAAACGCAACGGTAATATCCGTCAAATCATAATTCCTGCTGCCATGTGGATAATCACTGGGGATAATCATGCACATCTCCCTTCGACAAATTAATACGACGGCGCGTCGGCTCATGCCTCTAGCCATACATTACAAGAACAGCTGGGTCACAAACACATAAAAGTCATTATACGCAACAGTTTTTTTTCCATTCAGCACTTAGAGAAACAGCTTAAAAAAGTCAATACGTCAAAATGAAAGTTAAAAATCATTATTACTCATATTTAAAGCCTATTCGGCTCTCCATGAAGGGGAAAAAGGAATAAAAAGGTTTCTTGGTATACAAAAGTCTTTATTTATTTATTCCTAAATCACAGGTAATCCAAGTTCTAATACTTGATTGATGAAGTGAGATTCGAATTAAATGTTAACAAATTATATGGAAAGTTCTTAATGATAATTACTGCGTGCTCGAGGCCCATATCAAGCAGATATACATTGGTGGGTATACATAGCTCTGTAAAAAATGCGTGAAATGGCTTGTTTCAGTCCAAAAAGTAAATAGGAAACGGATTTTTATTTGTATCAATACCAGCTGCTTTGTGAAAAAAGCTTCTTGAGACTCCCGTTAATAAAGAGATAAAGTGCAAACAAGGCGAACAAGATGTTCGTCTTTTGTCTTAAACAAGGACAAAAAGGCAGAACAAGGACGTGAAATTAAAAAACTCTTGTATAGTTGTTTTGTGACCCTCTAACACAGGTATTTCCATATTTAAAAGAGGGTCAATAAACATTTAAAATGTATCTTAGATTAAGTTTACTGAATGAAATACTTATTATTATTAGTTTTAACCATGCAGTGGGTTAAAAATGTATAAGCGTTTCAAACCGGGTTACAGTAATGCGTGTAAGTTACTGCTTGGCGGCAGAAATAGGATGTAGTTCAAATCACCCGGTTGAACATAATGTAGCAAGCGATAGGAGAGCCATGTACTCGTACACATGTATCATACATGTGATTTTGACCTTTTCCATATACATAAACCCAATATATTTGCGTAATCTGTTATTGTATATTTTTTATTAAATACATAAGGAAAATGCGAGACAATATTATAAAACGCAAGCTACGCGTCGTAAAACGTGAGCTACGCAGCGTAAGTACGTGGCCTGCGTAGCGTAGAATAAAATCTACGCTTGTTCGATAGTCGACTTCACCAGCTGGCCGTTTATAAGCTGCGATTCGACCGAGGCGCGGGCACTGGAGCGGTTTCATTAGAGACCCCATTTGCATGTTATTCATTACCTCCATCCGTATGTATATCATTTCAGAGTTTTGGCCGTTTTTAGAACCTTGTTACCATCTTAAAAGATTTGTAATAAGCATTTAAATATTGCTGTCAAACAGCGTTGATCAATAAGCTGGATGGCGTTGACTATATATGACAAACAATTTGAGTGCGTTACGTTATCGTGCACACAAACCATTGTATGTTATGAAAATTATTGAATATTAGCAGTTTTTCGTGACTTTTTCAGCGTGGATGAACGGAGGAAAATAAGAGATAGAATGTTGCCCTTCGCGCATTCAATTAATCAAGAAGTAGAACTTGTGTCATATACGCACGGGGAGGTACTGTCGCTATACGTATTTGTGTCGCTAAGCAGTATTGCATACGCATTAATGTGTTCCAGTTTGTAAAAAGGTGTGGTTGCTGGTGAAACTACAGGCTCATGAGACATTCCACCTTCACGTCGTAACGTAATACAATGTGACTTGGATTGTCCATACCTAAGTAAGGGAAACTATTAACCAAGATATGTCTATGTCTAGATATTGTTTTTGTTATGGGCAGAGGTTTTAAAGGCGGGCCTCGTCGTATTCACATAAAACATCAAAAATATATTATGTGGCCGTTTAACATTAATTAATAAATATAATAATTTAAAAATAATATTTCCTTTCTATGATCAACGGCACACCTGTTGTATATAATTAGAAGAGTTTGGATTACCGCTGTCATTTCAAATTTAGTCGCTGTCAATGAAAATTGTTATATAAAAAGTTTGGATTGCTCTATGAAATTGTGGATTACAAAGTAAACGACAGTGAATGTAGTATTTGTGTGTAATTTTGTCGAATTGTTTGTTTCTGGAAAATTTTGAGGATTTTGTTGAATAAAGTTGTGATTCCTGCCAACATATATCCTGGTGCAGTATTCGAATTTTTTGTAACGTCCCTTGCGTCCCATTTTTCTGATTGGATTTTGTTGAAAAAGAGTTGTGAATAACCTCAAAATATATTCCAATAGCATTTGAAGCCTTAAATTATTAAAAGTGTCATTTTAAAATGTTTTCTTTTATCGAAGATTGAGTGGAAAATGGACCTGATGGGTACTGCAGTAATTGTGGTGACCGACAATTTTTGTAACAGCGATCACCTAATTTTGTTTTTGGATGAATGAGTAATTTGAGGTCACAACAGCCCTTGATTTATGGGATGAAAAGTCCCTATGTTCATCGTCTCGTTCCATAATACCCTCATAAAAAATGTCATCTAAATCGTATGTAAATCGTATAGAATGACAGACTCACTTCCGCATTAATAATGTGAGTTACAAAGTTGTGATCGGGATTATTTAGGATGGGATGTCAGAGATGCCCATGCCACGAACTTTTTAATGAAAAAAATCTGACTTTATGAGCCAATTCAGATGGTTGCGCCTCGGCGCGTAATTTAACTGCCATCTGACCGGTTCTAAAGCGGCATGCATAAGAAAAGTTCTCTGTTTGCTGTGCAGCCAATACATTTTACTACTATTTAATGGAGAAAGATAATGAATAAAACAAGTAAAATATACTAAAGAGTAATTTATGTTACGTTTGTACGTTACGATTACGTTATACCTTTTACACGCTGATTACTAATGTATTGATAATAAAATGGCGTTTTAATCTCAATTTCTATAATGCCGGTGTCAAGATAATACGATACAGACTTCAGATACCCCTTGATTGTTCAACTCGCGTTATCTGTGTTAGGAAAAAACCGTTATTAACTTCACAAAAAAGTCCAAGGCCTATTCTATTTTAGCTACTTATCCTATATTGGTCCCTGGAGAAGTAATGTATTTCGGTTCATTACTCCAGATAAAAAGTAACTGCCGCCCGTATTGTCCGCGCTAACCACTAGAGATTTGAAAAAAGTAACTATACAGTCTTGTAGTGCAAAATTAGAGGAATAACTTGGCAGCTCGGCGATCTGTTTGCAAATGCGGTCGCTGGAAACGACGGAGCACAGAAGCGTCCCGCAAACAAAAGGCTCTCCTCGCACTTTTATAATTTACTTAGGTATCTATCTACTTCCTCTTTCCCTTTTGAATTTTGTTTTTTAACTCTCCCTTTTTTTGGAGAGGCGTTATCGCGGACGCTACGCTTCTGCCTTCATTTCGTTTTCTATTCAAGTCTGTTTTGATGCGGGCTGCCTACTCGGTTTCAACAGATACAAATTCAAAGTAGATGCTGCGTAGTATTTTAAATGTTCACAATATTTGGAGTGTTTTTTACAGTACGATGGGCACTGAGATGATTGACGAAACGACTCAAGGAGAAGTTGTTTGCTCATATTTTACTTACTCGGTTCAGATGAATGATTCAACAATTGAGTTGAATGAATAAGAAAGATAAATTATCTGACTTCAGACAAATAACACAGTGTTAATGTTAATTTGATCAATTACATAGAACATGACAGCCTCACAGCTCAGCCGATAATAAATCTGCCTCCGGCTCTGTAGGTTGTGGGTTCCATTCCCACCCAACACTAACATTTTTGTGACGAACATAGATGTTTATTCTGTCTGGGTAATAATATGTATGTATTTACAAAATAGTATTTAAGCAATCTATCAGTTGTCTGGTTCCCATAGTCCATAGTCCCAGAGTCTGGTTCCCAAAATAAGCATGGTTTGTAAGCCCTGCTTATTTTGGGGCGAGACGGCTCTGTGTAAAATATCCACCACTAGTTGTGTACTATGGAATGGTGTATTGTGGATAGTACATAATAAAAAAAACAAGAAGCATAACAGATGCCAGTCCAGATCCATAGTAAGAGAAGTTTTTAAACGACTTCTATAACGTGAATTCAAGGCAAGTCTGTTATTTATGTGATTTTCTCTAATCTACTCTAGAGACCAATTAGCACCACCAATTAGCTTATTACCTCTACAAGTTCCACTGCACTAATCATGGACTAGGTTCCAATTTTTAGTTTGAAAGTAGATTTTAATGGCCATTCAAACCGACCAGCTGTCGTCGTTGAAACTTTGGAAGTGCTAATTCGCCGGCCGTCTGGTTAAAGTTATTAATAAAATGAATGGCCTACCTACGTATGTGTTAACTTTGTTCCCGGAGAAATTCTGACGCCGTAATATATGTAACAGACATTTAAGATTGTTAGCGAGAATTTTATATAAGCGATATTTAAGTTTCATAAGTTTATTTTTTTCATGCAAGCGGTAATTTTAAGGCACATCATTCTTAAGAATAGATGAAGTCGACCTTATGTTTCTACCACGCATATCAGGAGTCGTTCCTTATTTTATTTATTTTGAAACACGCTGGCTTTCCTCTAGTCGTAATTTTTCTCCTCACCAATTACTTTGCTTCTGCACTAAGATGTATCGCTTCCAAGAATGTTCTCAGTATCCTTCCAATAATAATAATTCAGCTTTCTTTATGTTGCAATTATTTTAAATTGCAACAAAAAGAAAGTTGAAATGCTTGGAATAAAAAGCAAGTTATTCTTCGATGATTTATTTGAAAAGCCTTCTCAATATTAGCGGAATCACTCTGCGAACATATCATGAGGAAAAAACGCGAGATGAGTACGCATCCCATACGAACATTTATGGGGTTTCGGCGGCTAATTTCTGACGGCGCGGCGTGAGGAAACTAATCAGTCAATCTCAGCATCGGCCGGAGAAGTGAATCTGCAAAATGAGGGCTTCCCGTGTAATTAATTACCCAAACTTCAATAGCTAGGGACAACAAAAGACGATTGTTTGCTTTCTGCGCCGTTGAATCGATGTCAGCCCTAAAATCCGGATAATCTCGCCCTTTGTATCTGTTTTATGAAAGAAATAAAGTTTTTATTCCCTTTAGAATTAGCTGCTCCGTTGGAAATCTTATCTGAGCATAATTTAATCCACTGACTGCAGATGCTTTATTTTTTGAAACAGAATTAATTTCAGGTAATCTTTTGTACTAAAACGCTCAACAAGCGAATGCCAGAGGTAACATCCGATCCAGTAAGAGTTTCTCTGTTATTGCAAGAATATAAAATTGTCATTAAACGTTGGTTTTTGAAAGAGCTTCCCAGATATAGTAGTTTTCTGTATTTTGTTGGTTACTGGCAGGGGTTCCTGCAGAATTATAATAAGAAAATTCGTGTCCAATAACAGTAACAGAGCGAGCCGCGGGAGGTAGTCACTTCGTACAAAGCTAAAAAGACTGGTCTGCAGATAACTGGCTGAGCACAATAGCCGCCCCCGCTCCGCCCTCCGCCAAATATGAACTCTCATTGTCTACTTAATTACAACGGGTGTCTTTGAGATATGGCTGGTACACATTCAGAGGCTGTCACACACAAATAATATTTTATCGTGGGAGTAATGTTTCTCTGGGAGGCAATTATTGTGAGTATTGCGATGTTAGCGAGAACCGCGTCAATCAAAGAACGCTATTAACGCGGGTGAGCTTGTTGCGGGGCGGTGTCGAACGCTACTATTCAAGCACAAAATAGAAAATATTTCATAAAATATTTCTATTGGCAACTGAAATGAAACTAGTTTTCTTGCACGGGTAAAGGAAAACCATTTCCGTTCATCGATCATACTAATAAATGATTTGTCTTTTTTATTTGAAAAAAATCATTGGAATTGCTTTTAAAATTTATATAAACGTAGCTGGTTAGGTAGATGATAAACCGCTGTTTCTATAATACTTATACATAGATTTCAAGAAGTTATCGCGGCTATGGCGTATCGTAAAAACGTAGCACCACATTAAACAGTATGTTGAATTTATTTTTAACAAGTATTTCGTATTAAGCGTACTTAACGTGAAATGTCTGCAATAAAAAGCACTGAACTGTATATCGAAAACTAATAAACCGAAAAGTGCCGACGAATATACTAGCTCATAAAAACGAATGCATGTTATCGCGAATAAAAACAATAACGCGAAAACATAACGCAACGTTTAATTTCAGATAACACATGCACAAGATTTCGAGTGTCCGCAGATAAAATATTATGATCCTGCCTAATAAAAATAAAAGGTTCGCGATAACAATAATTTTAAATTAGATCAATTTAGGATGATAACGGCTCCAGTTATTATTTCCATGGCGGCGATAAACCTTGTAAATGGTTTTCCAAACGTCCGGGGCTGTGCGGCGAGCCTTTTTATTAGGGTATTTGTCAAGATATTTCCTGGCCTAAAAAGGAATATAATCGAAAATTTTACGTCTGGTTACTATATACCTTCTGCTTTCACTGAGGGCACCTACGTCGACGGGTTATTTATATCGGGTTAGAGACCTTTGGGCATCACACTGGTCTTGGGAACTTTTGACTTTGGACGTCATCGTACAAACCAATAGATAAAATAATTGTTTTGAGTCTTTGATAGAAAACACCTTTGTGTATGGTTTGGTCTACTTTGAAAATAACATTTATGAGCGGCACTGTTTTAAGAAAATGAAAACAACTTCAAACATCCATTAGCAATTTATAAATGCTTCTTTAGCTGCTAATGCTTGAAATGGCCACTACTAATGGGTTCGGTTTTTTGTATATACATTTACGAAAAGCAATTCTTGGCTTTTGATACATGCACTATATCAAAAATAGCTGGAGTAAAAAAACTGTAATTTTACTTTATTTTGTAATCGCAGGCAAAGTAAACTTACTTTTACCAGCGGCTTTGCTTTTAATAATATAAGTATCTATATAGTGGGGATCTAACTCAGAATCATCATCACTTTGTTCATACCACTATCTAAAGCCAAATTTAGATAAGGGGGTCTCGGTGTATCTCACTGTCGGTTTCATAACTTTGCAAGACAAAGCAGTAATTTATCGTGTAAGCTACCTCCAGTCATGGCATCTACATAGTTTATTTGGAACTACTACGTATGTAATATTCACCGACTATTATTTATATATTATATATATAATATATTACCGACCTACTTTATCTACCTTACAAAATAATACTTCTAGTTTCTAGATACAGTTCTGTTATATTTATTTCTTCTGTCTAAAGAGCGTAGGCTATTAAAACAATAAGATATTGTGCTATTTTCCAAAGTTTCTAGCTTTTGCCGGTGACTTTGTTTCTATTAGTATGTCTGTTTCCTGTAATGATAGCAAGGTAAAATATATACCGTTTTGAAGCATAAATAATTGCATGTGTACTTTTAAACACAAAGTCTCACCAAAATTAATAAAGTTTTTGCGTGAGGCTCAAACAAACAGGCAACTACAGTTTTATAATAGTTTATTTATTTGTTATTGTCTGAATAGTTGTCGATTTTTCAATACGAACAGAATAATAGCTTTAATTCGATACAAAGAAAATCGAATCAAAACGATGAAAAATCTTTTGGCGTGAGAGACTGAACCGCTTGTAACGTGACGATTGCTCTCTTTTCCCTCCCAGTGTACATTCGTATTTCACGTTCGATTTTCTCTCTGTTTTAGAACTTTCCTCGATTCAACAGAATTTTGGTGATTGATCTTTTGAATGGATGAATTGCAGTGGGAAATTCAATTCTGAAATTTGTGAGTCAATCACGTAAAAGGAAATGTAAAAGTCTTTAGATATTCCATTATCATCTACCCTTTGTTTGTTGTGGTAGCTTGGCAGGGCAAGGCTTGCCATCTTTCGAGTACATACATATATGTAAAAAAGGTTAAAAATATGAAGGCATTTTATTTGTAATGCGTATAACATATTAAAGAGAAATTCAAATAACAATACTTACGGATTATAAATTATTATTCAGTTGTTTATATCAAAGATGTACTGTAGAGAATGAAATGTAACAGAAATTTCTGAAATATACCCCCTTTGTGGTATGAAAATATTATGTGTAATTCATACCTAATTTAAAAATCATTAAAATCAAGTAATGTTATGAATTAAACTATTGAACACAAAATTCCATATGAAGTAATGAATTAAATTATCTTATATATTTAAACGAGCAATTCTTGTATATATATATATATTCTGAATCTCGGAAACGGCTCCAACGATTTTCATAAAATTTAGTATACAGGGGATTTCGGAGGCGATAAATCGATCTAGCTAGGATTCATTTTCAGAAAATCAGCTTAAACATAAACTTTTTTTTTTATTGAAAGAAAATAACAAAAAGGTGGCGTTTATTCTGTCGATAAGATCGAAAAATATTATTCATATTTCATCATTTTATCAGTATGTAATTCGTACTTAAATATAACATCTAAAAAACACAATTTATTAAAAAAAAAAAATACCGAGTAAAGCTCGGCCATCCAGGTACTTATATATTAAATGGCGATCAGATGAACTACGATAAATTTACAATTAAACCAATTATGTAAAAAAATATTATTTGAGTTAAATAATTTAGTTTAAAAGGTGTCATTTAAAAGGAGTATAATAGAATTACGAATTATTGAATATGTCCAATATTTTTCGACTAGCCCCTCATTTTAATTTAATTCTACTTTTGAAGTTTGCGGATCCTCAAAAATTATAAAGTTGAATGATGAAATATAATTAAATAACTTCAGGAGGGAGACAGATGGCAAGCACGAAGGAAGGTTTATTGGTTACGTTTTACTTGTTCATGCGAATGAATTCGCATGTATATATGTTTAAATTTCAGTTATCTTGTTCCCATAGCGCAAGCAATTATTAGTTTGGGGCTAGATGGCGCTATATAGAATGTCAACCTGCATTTTGATGAACCAATACGCAGAAGTGTACTAATGTGACACTCCATAATGGTACCACAATTCTACCAATGTAAACCCGCATTATGTGAACTAATAAGAGAATTTGGCTGTCGACCGATTACGGTGCTATACGTGACGGTGGACGCAAATTTGCATGTTTAATGAAATCATCGTACATATACACGAGAGAAGCTAATTGGTCCATTAAATCCGTGCTTGTTTATGTATTCCAAACTAATTACGGGTGGAGTTATCGACAAGATACGTACACGTGGGACAGACGGACAAATTTGGACAACGCGTAAATAGATTGACTGGCCATATAGCTCAGTTGGTAGTAACGCTGCCTTCTGCGCTGTAGGTCGTGGGTTCGATTCCCACGCGGGATAAACATTTATGTGACACTAGTTGTTGCCCGCGACTTCGTCCGCGTGGAATTCGGTTTTATCACGCACCCCATTTTTACCTCTCGGAAAAGTAGCCTAAATTACTTCTTGTTACATCAGCTATCTGCCAGTGAAAGTCCCGTCAAAATCGTTCCAGCCATTTCAGAGATTACCCGGAACAAACAGACAGACAGACAAAAATTGTAAAAAATGCTGTTTTGGTATATGTACCGTGTATACATCCATATGCACTTAGTAAAAAGCGGTTATTTTAATATTACAAACAGACACTCCAATTTTATTTATTTGTATAGATTTATAGATTTGTAACATTGATATGTATATGTATGTATTTACAAAAAAAGAAGTATATAAGTATTATATCAGTTGTCTGGTTCCCATGATACAAGCTATGCTTAGCTTACTTTGGGGCTAGATGGCGCTGTGTGAAATGTCCACTAATATTATTAAAGATTCGCTTTTGCGAACTTTATTGATTCATCCGAAGTTTTTTTGCTGTATATACATATAGCTTTATGTAAATGTGATCCCTTTTTATTAGAGAATAGAACAGGGAAAGTTTTTTTATTTGTTACGTTTTCACGCCTAAACCACTAAATCGATTATGATGAATTGTGATATAGAGATAGATGAGCCCTTGGAGAAGGCTCAAGCATGAAATTTAAAGGTTTTTCGTTAATGATTTCTGTATCGATCGACAAGCAGAACTGGTTGACAAAATAAACATTAACGCGAGTGAAGCCGCGGATAAAAGTTAGTGTTAATGTAAGTTCCAAAGCTGGTTATAGCGTTCTTACTAATTAAGAAAATAACATTTTTGAAATGATCTGATGAACCGAATGAATATGTTGAAAATGAATGAATGAACTGATGCAGGCAATACGGATTTTATCTCGTATTTCGATTCAAAGTCGCAAACGTCATACAACGCAAATCAAATCCATAGCTGTGTTATGAATCAACTTGAAACGTTGACCGACTAATAGTCAGCTTAATTTTCCACCCCAGTTTATCTGTTTCCGTGCATGGCCGACCCAGTATCGGCATTTATCACGGCGACTCGCCGCGCCGCGGTAACGCCGGAAATTGGCTGCTCCAGATCCGGCGACACATCTTACTTGTTTGCCGCGGTGCATCACCATTTTGACAGGAAACCCCTGCGAGCTCGATGAAATATTGGTCACAGTTGAGTTTACCTGATTTACTTACGTTTCATATCCAAACCAAACAGATTTTTTTCAATTTGATACTAACATACAATATATACGGTAAAAAATTGGCTTTTGTTCATCGTGTGGTCAAATGGGTCTCTGTCTCAGCAAGATGCCGCTCCCTATTAATATGATAGATAACCCGTCATGCTGGTAGCGGCGCTGGTTTTCAGGCGGAGTCTACATCTACGCAAAACGCCACGGACGATACCTTACTTAAAATTTTGTTGGCAATTATATATTTTTTACATTTTATACAGTGCCATCTTGTCTCAAACTAAACATAGCCTTGTACTTTGGAAACTAGATAAATGATGGCATACTTTTTGTAAATTCATACATATAAATGTATATAATGCATATGCAGACTCAGATCAGACATCAATGTTCATCAAACAAAAGTTCGTTCTGAGTAGGAATCGAACCCACGACCTACAGCGCAGAAGGCACGGTTACTATCAAATGAGCTGTGAGGGCAGTTAGCCGATAATTGAAACGATAGATCAGATATACGAGTATGAGTAAGCTTTGCATTTTTTTTAAGGATTATATACAAACGCAATTATGTTCTATGTTTACATTAAATAGATAGACTTACTAATTGAATTTACTCATTATCAATTCAAATTATTCCTAAACTATGAGCAAATAGGACAAGATCCACTTAGCGATAGCAGCCTGAGTAACTTTGCTAGTTCTACAGGCAAACAGAACACAAATACTAAGTCATCAGGGTCTGAAAATGGGTTCCTACTCCGAAGTTAGGACATCACAAGTATACTAGATTATATATATGTTGTCTAAAACGTGAGAGCACCGTAGCCAACTGGGACGGACATGCACTTTCAATCACATCAGCTATGTGCTGAAGGCGATTTCCCTTTTATTTTTAATACTTTTTCTTCTTACTGTAACCTAATTAATAATTTCAATCTAACCTGTTTATCTTACGACTAATATGTTCACCATAGTTTGAATGTGTTCTTTTCGGCGTGATGTACCCTATAGTAACGCATTTGAACAATGGTGATCACACCGGAATGGGTCATCGTTGTTTTTATAGAATAAATGGTAATTGTATTTATTGTGTTATGCGGTTGAACACTAGAACCCGAATGACTTAATTAGAAAAGGGTGACTGTAGAAATAGAAATTGGGCATAAAATGTATAGCAACAAAAACTCTGAATTAACTACCAGTATGATCAATAGCTACTAACCTCTTCAGACGAAACACGAGTATAATTAGGATCAAACAATAGTTTATTTTCTTTATCATTTTTGGAGTGGTCCCATTCGACAGTCTGTCAGGTTTAATCAGGCTACAAGGACCGCGGTCTCAGTTTCAAAGCTCGGCAGTTTTTTCTTCGATACCACGTCCTAATACGATGATTTAGTTAATCATTGGTTGTTTAAATCTTTTTACTCGCTTGTCAAGAGTAGGCTAGCATTATGGATTACTTTTTATTATGAACTTCACAATGCTGTACACACTTTTAAGACTTGAATGTCAGTTAGAGTAAGGGGCGGTTAGGTAATAAGTCAAGGAGTTATGGTGGAAGTTGCTATACAATTAACCACGCTAGATCTCGTGTCAGGTTGATAACCGTAATGCAATGAGGGCATCGCAATACCAGGGATGCTAATATATGTAAATCTGATGTAAATAATCCAAGGTAACACGGACTGAGTTAAGCGTGAAACTGTATAATTTTAAGCAACAAAACATGATGAGTAATCTGTACAGCTGATTTTCATAAAAAAGTTACCACTACTTTATACACTTTTTTATGTATTGCTTTGTCAACGCAAAGAAATACGTGTTTGAGTCGACTAAATTTCATATCATCAAAATGCAACTCGGCACAAATAAATAGCAGTAAAACCAATTTTAAAAGCAAAAAAATTCAAAGAGCAATATAACTTACGCCAAGTTCTTTCGGGGAAGTACTGCCACCATCAAAAAAGATGTATTTGCTTTGGTTCACTTTAGTCGTAAGTTCTCATAACTACGATACAAGGAGAGTCAGCACCAGGTTTGTGGTTAAAGGTAGGTATGTGTAAAATAAGTAATTATTATGTTAAGTACAGTCACATTTCAAATGAAACGTTTAATGTTTCAATGATGATAAAAAGTTCTCATTCCGGGCAGAATTCGCGAAGACGACGTTTCTTTGAATTAATAAGCAGACGCTAAATTTAAATTTAATGAAACAAGTTTCACCAGAGAACTGAGTTGTGCCGCAGCTTATGAACGATTAAGCTGGTTAACAGTTGGATGAACGTTTCGATTGTTGTTATAAAGTATACCGATGCTTCTGTAAACTGAACTTATGAACTGAATCGGTGGATCACTTACATATAGAATTAATTCGAAATATCTTCATTACATTTTCTAATAATTTGCCTGTTAATGTTCTTGTGATATGCCTCCGATTTAAATAAAAAGTAAACTAACATGCTGCTGGAAAACTTTGTGTGTTGGATTTAATAATATTATGTTTGATACTAGACATGTCGCATACCCTTTGAACGAGCTGTTTTTAATTGGATGTGGTTTTACCTATTTCAGTTCATAACAGTGTCGTCGCCTTCTTCCTTCTGCGCTGTACATTGTTTTACGTAAATTATTTACAATTATAACGCCCTTGTAACCGCAGCTCGAATCAAATTTGAATATTCTTAGAAATTTGGTTTTTAAAATTATTTTTTGCAACGAATTATTTTCTGAGAATCTTCTATAGAAAATAAAATTAAATGCCTTTCCTTGTAAGTGGTAAGCGACTTGAGAAACGAAGGACCGAATTGCTATTTTTTTTTAATTTTTGTCATTGTTTTATACTTCTAAAAGTTTATTAGGATAGAAGAATTGTAGATTGGAAGATATGGAGAAAGTGTTCTAAATTTGAAAACAAGTAGGTAACAGTTATTGAAATTGCATGAAATATAGCCATAGAGTCGGGTTCTTAATTAATGCAAATTTAGTCAGAAGTTGGTCGTTTTTTTACAACTAAGTAACACATACTAATATGAAAGTAGAAGTCCAGTAAAAATAGAAATGCTTTTAACCAGGCAGGAGTTTGAACTTGGGAAACAATTTTCCAATATTTGAAAGGATTACCAACTAATACAATTAAGTAGATCAACGTACATGAATTGGCATTTCGCGAAGTGTGCTTAATATGTTTCCTGTCTGGGTCGATAACTTAGAAGCATGTGGTTGTTAAATTTGCACCATTTTAGATGAACGTATCAGTATTGAAGATAGTAAGTAGCTTTAACTAAAGTTTATTAACTAACTAACTAGTCTAATAACATTTTTTTTATAGATGTATTAATTTATTTAACTAGATTCAGTCAGCGCGGTCTTAACAATCCTTTTCATCTTTAAATCTACAGATATTAATATAAACTAAACAAATTTGGTACAAATATTCTATTTCTCTATTCTATACCATCATTTTTATATATAAAGTGTTGTGATCCAAAGAAAAAATCTCCCTTTCCCATACTCGTATACGTTCGTTCATTCAGACACTTTGAATATTTCATGATAAACTTTCCTGTCGAATTCACATTCGCATTACCCATTCAACGATATACTCCTTTAGTTCCAAAATTGTATGTGCTTTATATACAGGAACGTTTTGACTCATCATGATACTATGAAATTTAAAGCTGTAATCGGAATAAAGTACATGGGATACTTAATGCAAACGTCAACATCAAAATTTTTTATGTCTTTCAACGTTTGTCCTCCATCTCACTTGAAGGAAACGGGTTGGTAACCACTGCGGTAAGAGCAAATTTTGGATGACTCTTCACAACAATTCTATTTGACTGAAACTTATATAACCACTTAATACTACTACTTATATAACTTATTATATACATATATATATAAACATATATACATATATATGTATATACTACTTATATATATATATATATATATATATATATATATATATTTATTTATATATATAAGGGTAACTATCAACTGAGCTGTGAGGCCAGTCACCACATGTTTTTATGATATTCACGGATTTTTATCGTGTAATTTACCTTTATATTACAGAACAAGTGTCCCGGTATAAGTCCTAAATCTCATTTTCCAGAATTATGTATTCGCAAATTATAATTTACCAGTTCATATTTGACAAGGGCATGTTCTGAAAATCGATATAAATAAATGTTTCGGCAAGGAATCAAAATCGAGTCTAGCTCTCGATCTATAGCGATCGCACCGAACTCGCCAGAATGTTCACCGGTACAAAATGATTCATGGAAATTGCACTGTAATTGAAAAAAATACGTTATTGCCGTTTGACGCATTGCCGTGGGATGTTCTGAACACCACCAGTGAAATGGACCGGCCGCGGCCGATGGAATCTGTTTCTATTAAATACGTTTTTGAATTTATTGTAGGTTTTTTGAATTCATATTGCAGTTGTAGAGCTGGTGATAGGACGGGGCTTTTTATTCCAACACTACAACTGAAAACGAAACTTCAGCTGAAACCGTATGTGAAGTACACATAGTACTTCACATACGGTTTCAGCTGAAGTTTTGGCATTTTTGACAACATAACCTATGACAAATTAGAAACCTACACAATGTGAGATAATAATAATAAATAAATATTGGGGAAACATTTCACACAGCGCCATCTAGCCCCAAAGTAAGCTAAGCATAGCTTGTATCATAAGAACCAGACAACTGATATAATGCTTATATACTTTTTGTAAATACATACATATACATACATACATGTGTCTGAACACAGAACAAACATCTATTCACACAAATGTTTGTCCTGATTGGGAATCGAACCCACGACCAACAGCGCAGAAGGCAGGAGTACTACCAACTGAGCTATGAGGCCAGCCCTAGAACCGAGACGCAAATTCACATGTCCTCCTCGGCCATTTTATGGTGGTCAGGGTACCTGACATCTTTAGAATAAGGTTGGAAGGCATCAGAGGTCAAAGTTGGAAAAAGTTGCTGACCAAAAAGGGTGAATTTATTTTACATAGCAAGAATCTATTTGCATTTATGAATTGGAAATGTATAAACTTATTTCTGTCGCAAATATTTTTCTCAGAAACGAAGAATGCTTTGAAAAATTAATAAATACTTTATATTTCACAAATAGAAAAGAGTAGAAAATATAATAAAAAATTTTGCCTGCATTTTTAAATTTTTTGTAATATTCGCATTTAATATGAACGGTAGTTATTTCATTGATTTGAGAACATTCAAAGCTTTGGTAGGTAAAGCTACTGTACAATGCGCGTGGGTCGCAGTATAATCACCACTTTTAGCTTCAACATTGGTGATGTGGCGACTGGATGTTCCTGTATTGCATCTGGCTTCTCCGCAATCGATCACGGCAAATTGGATTGTTGTGTTATACGTATAGAAACAACTACCTACTAAATAGTTAATAATTAATAGCATTCTCTTGTAGCTAACCCTCGTATTATAGATAGGATAGGATAGGATGTGGAATGAGCTTCCGTTGGATGTCTTTTCATTGGGCTTATGGAAGGAAATAAATTAATTAAAAAGGGGATAGAAAGGTTATTAGCTGATAGGCACCGCGCTGGGAATACCTCCAGTGTTGCAGGAGTCTATATGCGACGGTAGCCACTTACCATCACGTGAGCCATCAGATTGTGTACCTCATCGTTCAAAGAACAGCACATGTCATAAAAAAAAAGAAAGATAAAGCAAAAGAACAGCACATGTCATGCCCATATCCAGACTATACGATATTAAAAGTATCGCGAATGCTTTGACCCTATAAAAATACAAAACATAGACTTTCGAGTTGTTCGTGTGCCGAAATGTTGTTTACCTACTGAATGTTTTTGCGTTCACGGATGAATGGCCCTCACTCGACTGATTCACAGAATTCGCCTCGATAACTAAAAAACTTTCTTTTAGACTAGTCAAAGGCGATGGTAATCTTTTGTGCTTTTGAGCTCGATTTCGGCGAAATTATTGAATATTTATTCTAACAGTTTTAACCGTGTGAAAACGTATGTTTAGATGTCGAGTATTTATATATTAAGACCTTTTCAAACTCTGTTGTCAAAACATCAGGCTGCCGAGAAGGCTTTCATCGTTATCCGATTTTAAAAGCGTTTAGATGTTAATGTCACGAGTGGTCACCTACCAAAATGATAACAGCTTCGAATGAGGCTGAATCCAATCGATTTGATAAGAATGTCAAGACAAGCATTGGATGATTGAAAATAAGAAGTGAAATAAATGCTTGAAACGAATATTCACATGAATATCATGCCTAAAAAAGAAAAACTAATTAGTAAATAGTATAATAAAGTAATTGGCGCTAAATTCTATTACAAAAAATGATGCATTACGTATGATAGTATGTAGCAGTAACCAGAAATGATACACGTCAAAAATGTATTATGCATTTTCTGAATAATTATTATAAAGAAATAAATAATATTAAATAAAAAAATCACACAACACCATCTAGTCCCAAACTAGGCAAAGCTTTTACCTACTATGGGAAATAGATAACTGATAGATTACATATATAACTTTTATTTTGTGTATATACATGTATATAGTACAATATAATATCTAGACAAAACTAACACTTATATTCATCAAAATATTTGTCCAAGATTGAAATCGAACCCACGACCTATGCAAACACAGAAGAGTTACTACTAACTGAGCTGTGAAGACAGTCTAAACAATACAATTAAAATAACACTGTTCATTAAAGTAATTTTTCTTTGCTGTTATTAAACCGTTTGAGTTTATTTAATGCTCAGACGGCAAATACAAAGATGGAAGTTTACATTGTCCATCTGAAATTTCGGATTGAAATTCTGCTCTGCCCTGTTCTTTCCGAGCTAGCCGCTGTATATGGTCTATATATCTATTTAATCCGCATCTCCGTAGATATAGATAAAGCGCAGCCATTTTGTCCCCACACTTACCTTTAAAAGTGCTCTAAAGGGGCTCTGATGCGATTTGGATAAAAAAAATACATTGGAAGAATCGGGAGCAGACTTTGAGAAGCACTTCTACGGATCGGGTCGGGTGTTTGCTTAGAGCGAGTTCGCAAATGCTACTGATTGCTTGTTTGTACTGTCAAATTTTTATTTCCCTCAACGTTTCTCGCATTCGAATTTAGATTACAACTACCTATTCCGAATATGTTTGCGTACATATTGAATTTGATGTCATATCGTTCAATTTTATATTTAGAGAATGCAGTGAAGCAGCTTCACAATTGCAGTTGTAAAATATTCAAAGGCGTTATTATGCTTTGAATTCATAGCAGTTGCAGTAAAATTAGGCAAGCGATAATATTCAATGCAATCAGACTACTGATTGCTTTCCAGTATTTACCAACGGCAATTTGCGATTAAATTTTGAAACGTTTCTAAATTTAATGTAAGCGTTATCACAGTTTGACAGTTTTTATTTCAATATTGCGTCAATTTGAATGGCTAATGGCTTTATATTTATGCGGAGTAACATTCTTTTTGTTATAGTTGGATCGAGTTGGAATCGGAAGATATTCCGAGGCGAGCTCGTGGGTATCGACAAGCGGCTTAGTTTAAATTGAAACATATTGGCGGGGAAGGGAATCCTTACCTTACGTTGTGTGTACCTACTGTATACGTCCCATCTGTACAAATAAAGCATTCGTCTAAGTAGGTACTTGAAATGCTAGATGCTAGCCGGAACTGTGAAGAGGTACTTCGTAAGAATTTTTCTCGACATTGTTGTATATAATTTTATAAATTACATAGGGTTTAGTTTGAGAAACTACGTAACAGTTGTATTCTATTCAGTGTTTCGTTTTCCATTTACATTGTCTCCCTCAGCTATTTCTTAAACTTCTATTGTTAGGAAACTGAGCATTGTGGAGAGCTCAAACTTCTCTCAAGTAATTGAGTTAAAATGAATTACAAACTAAATAATAATTATCTAAAGGTCATTCATTAATGTATATATTAAAGACAGAGAATTCACGATTGTCCTGCATTTTATAACATTTTATAAACACTAAAGCTATTTTTAGATTCCTTAAGAGATATATGGTACCAGCCAATATATCTCTTATATTAGTTTGGCACGTAATGTACTGGGACATTTAACGCCTTTCTCCCCGTGATGTGGGCAATGCGAAATATGATTACTAAAACCTTTACACTACAAAGTTATAAGGGATATTCTAAATAAAGAATTATTTTAGTTTTGTAAACTAGATCGCAATGTAATAACTAATAAGTAAACCATCAATCAATGTTTCTTATATATTATTAATGCTCTCCATCCAAAGGATATCTGGAAGAGATCGCTTCTAAGCAATAAGATTACCCATTTATTTATTATTTATTTATTTATTTAATACTTTATTGCACACAGAAAAACAATGTACAACAGGCGGACTTAATGCAAATGCATTTTCTACCAGTCAGCCAGTCAGGTAGAAAAACAATTTTGGCGCATATAAATAATACAATACAAATACAAAATAATACAAAAAAGTTATTTTAACCTTAATTGATTAATTAATATATATAACCTTAATTAATAATTTTCAAAAAGTGTTCCTTGACAAGCCGTTTGAATGCCGATTTAGTAGATTGTAGATTACCCTTTGATATTTTTATTCTTGTATTTGGTTCTATATTTAGTTTTATGTATGATAAAATAAAATAGTTTTTACGTACAGTCACACTGTTTTATATTAAAACCAATAAATAATTCGAATAAGCAGGTTATTAGAGATTCCATTGTATTATGTAATGGTTAATCGGTTTTTGGTTTGATTGCAACGTGGACTTATAAATTGCGGAAACTTAAATTACGTGAGAGCATTTAAACTATATTACTTTACGACCATGCACTCTATATTTCAGTTATGAGTCATAACGTTTCAGTCAGAAATATTTTATTACATTTCTTATTTTGCTGAACGACGCTCACTATTGCACGTGTTATGAATATCAAAACTGTAGTTGGGGTTACCAGATAAAAACCCATACGTCGACTTTTTAGTTAAACATTTCAGACCTTGGGATACGCCTAAATTATACAACTGCAACTTTTAATCTCGTATATTTTTCATTCAAATGCAATATTAGGCTCTCCATACACGAGGCTTCGCGTAGCTCACATATCTGACAAATATGGAGCAGGCTAGAATTTAGGGGACCCAACACAAATTGACGCAGGTTTTGAGGCATATGACACTTTATTTATATTGCGGTAGCGCCTAGAAAGGCGTATTAGTACGAAAGGCTTTAGTGTTTTCCTGAATAGATTTTCTATTAGAAATACCACTTTGCTCGTTCTAGATTTAATTACTACTAAAGTTTGCCTGGAAGAAAACTATTATCAATAATCCCCCATTGTATAAGCTTAAATATTAATCTCTACGATTTTTCAATACATGGTGGTCAATAAAGTATTATCTATCTGTTTATCTATCTACTACTAATGTATTCATCCACCCGGATGGTAATTTCGTTGGTATAAGATTTTTCCTGACTTTCGGGTTATTGAGGAATGAGTAATTCATGCAAGAAAGTATTCGCGAGAAAACAATGGCAGCGTCGAGCTCACCTCTCGTCACGTCTATGTTCCTATGGTAGTGTAAGCCAAAAATAACTGTAGCTTTACCTACTTCTTCAGGGGTAACGGGGTGAATCTGTGTGCAATGTATTCTTGGACGCGAAACTTTGTAAACAAGTGTTGCTTGTTACAATGTTCCATTACCAAAAGAAGCTTTTACATTATTTTGTATGGAGACAAAATATCTGATATATGGCAACTCTACCTGTAGTGCCTGAGTTCCAAGTCACAGTATTTTATTTTTGCTTTGTTGTTACGTCATATATTACAACGGAAATGACAAATTTTGTTGAAAAACTTCAAATCATGGGCCCTTGAATGCTTTCGTTTCTGATGCAAACTACAATGTATTTTGAGTAAGTTATATTTATGACCAAGTTTTTTCATATTTTCCAGGTAAAAATTTGAAATATTGCTTTTTAAAACATTCCATAATTGGCTTCGAAGTATCAATCTGCAAGGTTTTTGAGGTATTGATTTTGGCAACCGTACAAGCTCTATTTTTTACTCCACTATGTTAAAAAGCTGTATAAAATCCCAGTTTAGTAAACCTGCCTGCAAAGCACAGTGTGCCGGGGTTGATTACCAACCCATACAGTTTCAATCTATTGCTCGCCTGATACTTAATTTTTCAATTTGCTCAGCCTGTCGAAAACTGGGTGTATGTGATACATCACGCGTTCCAGTGCAGCGGTAAATGGTTTTTTTACGACACCGGCAGCAATCTAGATTCACATCCACTAATAGATTGCGCACACTAGATTTAGCGTGATACGTCTAGCAATAAATAACTGACCCGGAAGGGACAAAGGTACAAGAGTATCGTCCAAATGAATTGAAAAGGCCTCATACATAAAACAAGAACTTCCTCCTACAACTCGGATAACACCTCGGTCGCGTGAATCACGACTCAAATTTACATGTAATTGTTACATTGGAAATAAGCCCACGTGAAACTTTATTATTAATCCTATCCTAGAATTATGCATTTCAGGAGTTCAACTTACCTAGGATTATCTTCAGGAATCGCAAAGGAAATAAATAATATAAAAAAATAACTTGCACTATGGGAATCAGACAACTTACAGATTCATATATTTTTGGAAAATGAATATTGATGCAGAACAAACATCTATGTTCGTGCCACAAATGGACGGAAATCAAATCCACGATCTACAGCGCAGAAGGCAGCTTTGCTATAAATTGCTTGGGGCGTATCATCACCGTCATCAACCAACTTCCTACACTGCTGGACAAAAGCTTCTTGAGGCAGTGGTTTAGGCGATGGAAAGACTTGACGTAATAACCAGAATACAGCCCAGCCCTATCACCGTTTTAGTTTTAATCCGTTAATATAAATAAATAATAAAATAACGAGTTTCCCCGTAAACAACCTTAGTCTGATTCACAGTTAACTGGATTCCGAATATAATGAAAAATAATCAACGAGTCCGTGTGCAGTGTCTAACTCCCACTTAGCAGTTTTATTCATTCTGACAACTTAAGTAAAATAAAAATATTAAGGAAAAATATATATCTAATAACATCCTGTTAACTAAAGTGAAATAAAAATATTAAGGAAAAATATATATCTAATAACATCCTGTTAACTAAAGTGAAATAAAAATATTGAGGCAAATATTTTCTACATAAGGGCGTGTTCAATCTGCGTTTTGAATAGACGGTAACTGAATAGATGGATTTCGACTATGACATTTTGTTAGCCTGTTATTTCAAAGAGTATTACAAATCATACTACTACTAATCTTGTAAGCTCTCTCGTGCCAGTGTGATGAGAGGGTAAATTGCGTCTCAGCCTATTATTGTAAAAGAGTCTACTATAGTCTAATAAAAGTTGACTGCGCATCTGTGGCGAGTTATTATCTGTGTTCGCTGCAAACAACTAATTGCCTCGCTGACACCATCACCAGTGTGTGTGAAAAGACCCCAAACATTATGAGGGGTCTTATATAATGATGTAGTTAGATTTCCAGGAAACGATAGATCTTATGAAATAGTTCCGGTTCAATGCTTTGTCAAATTAGTGACTTTATTGAGTGGTCCCGAGTTCCGACGTGGTTAGGCGGTTTTTTCATGGTAATATCGGATTAATGGCCGTCTTGATGTCAAATCAACAGCAATACAACTTGAGAGACGAAATTCAAAACACATTGTGAGTACACTAATGCCTGGAGATAAACATATAAACACTTCGGGCTAACATTTTTGTGTTTTAAGGTTCGTGAAAGATTAGTTTTAACAGCTCCACCTAACATTTTAGTAGCACAGTAATGTTCTTCAATGTTTCACACAGTATTCATTTTAATTATAATTTACATTGATTTTGTTTAATTTTTGTTATGAGTTGCAAACACGGCAACTGCCGTCCGTGTCTTCAATGTTTGATAGGTTTCTGGCTGAAAACCAGAGCTGAGCCCCTTTTTCGGCTCTGTACGAACAGCTAATTTTTTTTCCTATTGTGTATTTGTTCCTTGTTCCTATGTGTATTTGTGTACAATTAATATGTGCTGAAGTAAATGTTTTATCTATCTATCTATCTATAAATAGGGGTAGCATTATTCCTCCAAATGAATTTGCACATATAATGATAGGTACAAATAAATCATAAATACCATTCTACACAATTCGCCACCTATGTGTCTTTCCAAATATAAATTTTGCTTGTTGATCACGACATTTTCATCAGCAATATTTGTTTGGCATATTCCTTGTCCTTGTATACCATCCCAACATTACGAATAATACCATAAAAAATACAATATTCGAATAGGAAACACAAGCAAACTAATATATTACAACTAGCACATGGAATAAGTTTAACATTGCTGATGTAAAATGTAATCAAACCAGTTGGCATTGTCATAATTTAACTGGAGCTAGGTGAGGGAATTACCGGTGAGCACACATCGAACACGCATAAATCAAATTGGAAGATAAATAATGTTTTCGTTCCCCGAAATTGTCTCGCAGACGCCATTTATTGGTCTGTTTGGGTGGAGTCGGCGCGGCGCCAGCTACCTGCCGCGCACTATTACAGTTAACCGACTGCTACATTATTGAGTAACGATATACTTGCCTTTATCAGCTTATTATTCTTTTGACCTGACTCAAATCTTTCGTTTAAAATTTTAAATAACCGTGAAGCCAATGGTGACATCACTGACCGCAATGGAACTTGCGTTTATGAGAGGCTGCCGGACACAGGGTGCATGATGGGTAAACCAGCATTAGGTAATTCCGTATGCCTGCCGTAGCAAGCATCTACAGTGGTATAACAGCGTCGATGCTAGAACGAATGAAACATTCTAGAATGGTATCCGTTAATTTCTGTTTTTCTTAAAGACTCTTCTAATTTGGCAATTAGCATTGAGCATTACTCTATTATGAATTTATTACAGATGTATGCCATAGGTAGATGTAAATCTAAAGCTTGTGTTTATTTTCCTTACTTGAGAAACTAGTTCTGTTATTCACCAAAATGATATCCCTGTACTTAAAATATTAAGTGCCTGTTTGCTCGTAACTAATGAAACTCCAAGGAAACATAACACGACCGCCAGTTTCCTTCCGGTTTACAGTCGCCGCATAAATCCAAACACACAAATTAACTTTTATCGATACCGAAAAGCCGTAGAAGTGAATAAAGAAGTTAAATAAAATAAGATTTTCTTTGGGGTGAGGTGAGTGAGGCGTCCAGAAAGTTCGGCAGGTTGCGCGATAAACGTGAATTTATGTGGGCGCCGGCACCGCTCGCCGCCCGCCCCGCCCCGCCACGCCGCCCGACCTCGCCGACTCGGCATAACAACTTAAAAGCATTGCTGGTTTTGCGGTGGCTGTGATTAGAGTAAACTATTCCAATTGATTACTGATTAATTATACGTGTTATTTAAACTCTCGTTAAGAAATATATGTTGGTAATGGAAACCTAATTGGCCTCTTGAAATACACAAGACCTGAAAACAAATTTTGTGCTAATCACACAAATATTTTTCCCGGCGGGATTGAATTAGGATTCAAAAGAAGGTTTCTTCTAATAAAACGCGGAGTCCACAGTTTTCTAAAAACAATATACTGTAAATGTTGAAAACTGTTATTTGCAAATAATAAAGCTTAATTATTTGATGAGATATTAATGCCTTTGAACCGTGTTTATCAGATGCCTTTTCTAGAAAACACTTAATGTTCAATGGAAAATGATCTTAAAACGTCTAGACGTGAGTTTTAACACAAAGAATAAACTGCAAAACTTTGAAAAGTATTGGCGTAAACAATTTGAAAGTGGGAAATACCAACAGCGCTCACTCGGAAGTTGAGATGGCATAAAAACAAGGAGTGGCAGCACTCGTATAAATGCACTCACACGCATTACGCCCGGTATTTCCTGGCGCTTATTTACGAGGACCAAGTTTTATTTCTAGTTATGAAGAACTCACTTTATGAAATGTATGAATTCAGCGAGTTATATGACTGGAAGGCACAGAGCGTCCGTCGAAGGTTTTTTAAGAGCAGTAGAACTCTCGCCACGTTCGTCCGGGGAAGTACTGCCACCATGCCCTTTTCTGCCGCCAAGCAGTAACGCTTTCGCGTTACTGTGTTCCGGTTTGAAAGGTGTGGTTGCCGGTGAAATTACAGGCACATGAGACATTCCACCTACACGTCTCACATTTACGGGCGCATACGATGCGACTTGGGTCTTGTCATACCTAGTATGAGTCGCATCGGCTGTTATGGGCCGAGGTTACCACTTAACATCAGGTGGGCCGTCGGCTCGTATCGTAAATGTACAAATAAAAAAAAAAAAAAAGGTTTTCTTCACTTTTGTCTCTCTAACGTAGGTGGTCATTTCACACAGCGCCATCTAGCCCCAAAGTAAGCTAATCTTAGCTTGTATCACGGGAACCAGACGACTGATATATACTTTCTTTTGTATTTTTAATATGTATTATACAAGTATAATATATATTAACACCCAGACACAGAACAAACATCTATGTTCATCGCACAAATGTTTGTCCTGCGTGGGAATCGAATCCACGACCTACAGCGCAGAAAGCAGGGTTACTACCAACTGAGCTATATGGCCAGTCATGTCAAGTCTATAATATGTCTTTAAACATATTAAACATATTATAACATATTATTTTAATAACTGTATCATAAAAAAAATATCTGTCGCATAAATAATTTCATTTTACAAAGGGGCGGGGCGGTGTGACGGAGGGGCGGTATGCACGCCTGTAACAGGCGGCACGTCATCTGGTTTGACTGTTGCCTAAGATTTTAACAATTATGAAGAAAAATTTAAGAATACACATACCTAATATATAGGAAATCAGTAAGATATTTTTGGAAAAAAAATACCGTAATTTCCTTCTTTTTTTCATTTAGCAGCTCGGTAGGTTATGAACTCTTTAACATAAATGCTTTATTATCTGTGTCTATCTCTTCCATCGCCTTTATTGTGAGTGTAACATTGTTCCGTAATGTGTCCATGGCGAGTCAGTCACCATACGGAATTGCCGACCGCGTGCAGAAAACTTTCTAATCTTAAAAGTTTACCCAACACAAACTGGCATTCTCTGCCGTCTTGCACACGTACTGGATCCCTCTTTATTCTGACTTGACATTGTTGCAATCTATACAAATAAATAAAATTGGAGTGTCTGATTGTAATATTAAAATAATCGCTTTTTACTAAGTGCATATACACGGATGTATACACGGTCTTCTTTCTTTCTTTCTTTTTTCTTTACACGGTACATATATCAAAACAACATTAATTACAATTTTTGTCTGTCTGTCTGTCTGTTCGTTCAGGCTAATCTCTGAAATGGCTGGACCGACTTTGACGGGATTTTCACTGGCAAGTAGCTGATGTAACAAGGAGAAACTTAGGCTACTTTTCCGAGGGGTAAAATAAGGGTGCGTGATAAAACCGAATTCCACGCGGACAAAGTCGCGGGCAACAGCTAGTATATGAATATAAGTTCACTTTTTTTACTTTAAATATATTTGAATGGATAAGGCAAGGAGACTGGTAGTTTGAATGAAATAACCCAGCTGGTTAGTACCAATGATCTAAGTTGAATCGTTTTATGATAGGACACCGCGCTTGTAATTCCTCGAGTGTAGCAGGCGTTGAAATGCGACTGAAGCCAATGAACCTCAACCTGGGTCGTTAGCTCATGTGGCTCGTCTTTACTTTTTTACCAACGCACGCGAACTCGGGGGCAGAATTAAGTGTGGTGGTGGTACTACCCGGCTGAACTAAATCTACCAACATATTATTATTTATATAAGCAGATGTCCTCTCTGACTCACTGACTTACTGACTGACAGATATAACGTAGGTACATATTAAACCGCTCGTTTAACAGGCTTGAAATTTCGAGAGTCTTCCTTGTACGCAAACGAAGGAAGAAAATTCGGCCTTGAAGTGTCCAAAATCAAGTTATAGCCTGAAAGAAGAAACGCTGAATGAATAATACCGTTGCTTTGGTATCTGATATCCGTAACTTAGGAATCATACGCTATTTAATGTTGCGACACATAACCGATAAATAATATACATAGGTACCCATGATGAGTCAGCATGAATGTTAATGCATTTGAGTTTGTATATCGCGTTTCGTCAAATGTAATCGAAGCCGCGACGACGGGCGATCAATCACGAATATGGCCCGTTCCTTTTAAATGGAACATCTATCAATGCAAATTCATATACTGGTTATATGCGATTCCCGTCATTATCCCTTTGCAAACTTGTATGTTTTGTCCGCAAACGGGCACAAATGTACGATATAGCAAGGGGAAGTTTGGGGGCCCACGTTGCGTGAGGCAGGCGTGAGCGAAGATACGTGAATGCTGGGAGGGGACTGAATTAACTGGTTTCATCGTCAACATCACCATACAGAATCACCCACTGCTAGGGTTTAAAATTACTGTACATTAATATAAAATATAAAGGATGGTAAAACATTTATTAAACGTCCCATTTAAAAAATATGCCCTAACAACTCACATACATATTATGAAACTTATAAGAGAGGCAATTTATTTTGCCAGTCCCTGCTGTCTAGATGTGGTTATCAATGGCTTATTTGAACTTTCTTGCAATTGATCCTTTTAAAACTCTGTGCTAACTGTGATCTGATCAGTGACTCTATGCAGAAAGAAATTTTTATCAATTTCAGTACCTTTTTTTAGCGTAGTATAAATTGTTTTATTTATGTCGCTGACTGTACTTAGGTGCCATCCCTCGCGTTTCACGCGTCACTTGCACGTCGCGTTCCGTATCTCGCGCGATGCCACATTGCTACATTGCATGGATTGGAATTGTTTATACTAAAAGTAGGTTTCCCAGGTCGGCCAGGACAACTCTTATATCAACGGGATAACTGATAAGTCCAGGTAATATAAAACACTTGATACACTATAAACACAATGGGGCAGACAGAAATTACAGGCGCATGAGTCGTAACATCCCTGTCTCGGGGTGATGGACGCAACGCAATGCGACTTGAGTCATCTCGTACTTTGGTGGAGAGGACTCGAGTCGTATTGTTGTTGTCTATGGGCGGCGGTTACACCTTAACATCAGGTGGGCCGTCAACTCGTTCAGCCACCCCAATCACATAAAAAAAAGGACAATGAAATCGCAGGCCTGGCGACTTCAACTTTATTTGGCGGTTGAGTAGGTACAGCTTCGTACCACGATGCACCATCCCTTAATTCACATATCAGTAATCCTACGCAAATAAAACAAACAAAAAGCGACCGGCTGAGGTTCTACTATGTACTAAGGGAGTTTTCGGGAAAAGGCTACTTTGTATGTCAATATTTTATTGGCCGAAGGTGAAAATGCCTACTGTGAAGTGAATCACGAGGGAAAGTTAGTGACCTATCAGTCCACAAGAGATTCGATTCACATTGGCAGATATACAGTTCTCGTTCGTTAATAAAATGCCTTTATTTTTTAACATTAAGTTCTACAAAAAAAGCTCTAGACTCTCTGTTAAGCATTTCTACTACAACTAATCGTGACACTAGCTCTCTTGAGCCAGTGTGGTGAAATAATTAAAGTGCGCCTTAAACAGGCTCTTTTCGTGCACTAAGGCTCCTTTCGTACAGCGTTTTCATGCATCCTTAGAGCAAACGAACTTGGTACTTTCAAAGCGATGCTTCTAATTTACTCGTTCGCTCAATTGGTCGGGATTCAGCATAATGATAATATAATGCCCAGGGGGGCCTGATTGCCGGTAGCGACAGGTGTACCACTCGTCTGAATACTAAATACTCCACGGTTGATATACGAGTATGTACAGTGAACCTATTAACCTCCTTACGTAAATTCAACCCTAACACGGCCTAATAAGGCTCAAAACAAATAACCCAATGTATGCTATGTATGATTCCCATTCAACATTAATTAGTTGCCGTTTCATTTCAGCTTTACAGAAACATTAATCCCGATTTGTCTCATCAATGTGGATTGCGTAATTGAAAGGCTATATCATAATTAGGCTGCTACTACGTTTTTATTTTGACTATTTATTTCCGAGTTTTCTTTGACTAATTAAATACTGCATGTTAGTTTACCCCAGCTCCAGCTACCTACAGTACATGCACATATTTTGAGTAAAAAATACATTTACTTTAGGCATTTTAATTGAATAAATTGAAATAGTGAATAGCTTAATCAATTTTGTTATATCTATTCTGTATCCGACTCGTTCATTGTGTAATTAGTTATAATTTATTATTTCTCATCGAGTGAAATGTGTTTTTTTTGAGAATAAAGTTCTTTAATCACAATTTATACGTAATCAGGAAAAAAAATGGGAATTAGGCTCAAGTAGTCTACGAGTTCACCCAAGGCGTTAATAATAAACTCTAACAAGAACTTAGGCGTGTATGTAAGCTGCAATATTTATAACATTAAAGCCTTCTTCATACATAACAGAGGAACCTCTTTTACTGTAAACATTACCTATATTTCAGCTGGATAAATCACAAGATATGAAGCGATCACGGACCGTAGGCAGTTTAGGTAAATTATATGCATATACAAAACCAACATTCAGTAAAAATGGGGACGGTAAAACATAAATTTACTAGCGCTAAACTTGGGCGAGAATAGTTATCCACGGACAGTCACCTGCAAAGATAAGTCAATTGCCGCGAGGATAATGAAAAAAAAAACAAGGAAACTTATTGGTCAGGACGGTTGACTACCGCTAGTTGCTACATTGTGATAATTACAGCTGCTTAATGTGTTTTTACAATATATTACTTTTTCTTGTACTGTTTGTTCCTATGATTGTGCTGAAATAAATGTTTTATCTAACGTTCTATCTTTATCTATCTAACCATGTTGGCCCCTAGGCAAGTTCGTATGAGCACTAGCTTATCAACTTGCCGCGTATTCTAGGTCGAGAATGAATGACGGGAATTAAAGAACGAGGGGAAATAATAAATGATAACTATTTAATTACGCTAAGAAGTGAGTACGCACTAAGTAAAAATAAATATTAACAATCAAGCATATGTATAAAACGGTAATGAATACAACAGAATATAATATACGCAAACAAATGGTAAATAATCCATTCAAATCAAGTCTTATATTAATGTATTGTGAATGTGAATGTGAACTTAGCATTTCAGATATTGGTCACCCTCAGTCATTAACGATATAATTAGATCCGAATTGTTACGTTTTTATCCCTACAATAATGGTTATCACCTGCTTCTGTCCGTTATGTAACAGCTAGAACTGCCACATTTCTTTACCGCTGACAGTACTGTGGTCGGAAGAAACCGATGGTGTAAACTGCCCCAATTTTTGTAGAATCGTAAACCCGTAAGATTTAGTGAACGGTCAGAGTTTTAACGAGGGCCAGTGTCCCTCTACCTCTTCTACCCTTCTACCAAAGAAAAGGTTACTCATGATTTTGTGGTAGATGGGACACTATTAGTGATTCTGTTGCCAACAAAGTACTTTTTGCCAATTGCCAACATCCATACCACGTTGAAAGCACCGGTTCTCGTCTGATCACCGAAGTTAAGCAGTTAACTTAAGTAATTAATGTCGATCGTGGTCAGTATTTGGATAGGTGATCGCCTGGGAGCACCGCGTGAAGTTTAAGACGTACTTTTAGTTTCAAGCATCTTTTTTTCTCCCTAATAAATCTAAAGAGACTAACAGAGACAACAGACCGAATATGAAATCGGTATTCTAAGAGCAAACTTCAAATATATGTGACATTTACGAACCAAAATTAATGTTGCGGTCCTTGCTGCCCTGCATAACAATTTAGACTTGCTGCACCAAGATCTCAGAAGCAGATGAGCAGAAGAGAAGCAGATGAGCTTTTATTCTAAAAGCCTTTAACTGTTTAACGTGGTGTTCTGTGAAAAATATAAGATTATGGTTATGATTCGGAATGGCCTTCTAAGATTAAAGCCCACACTTTATCGCTCACTTTATTTTAATGCCAAAGATTAATTGAAAATAAACGAAAAATAAATGAATAATGTTAGGCACTATTTGCGTGCCTACAGACGGAGTGTCCCATTTGTTTCGACCCGACAAAATATAGTTTTACGACGGCAGTGAGCCATTAAGCAATTTTCACTAGTGTTGTTGCACTACATTGTTCTTTACTTTCCTCCTTTATTCGAGACTTTGTGTGTCAAATGTGGCCCATTACCGTTAGCTGTAGCATTCTCGAAGTAGAAGTGAATTAAGTACGATTCCATGCTTTTATGAACCGGTCTTAAATACGATTTTTCTTGCATTTTGCCATGCACCCTCATTTTATCCCGCGGTTCCTACTGTTTTATTATATGTTTAGATAAAAGTGGGCTAGGTTACTCCTTATTACATCACTATTTGTCAGTGAACGTCTCGTCAAAACTGGTCCAGCCATTACGGAGATTAGCAGGAATAAATAGACAAACAGACAGACTATTGTTTTATTATAAGTGCCGTATATAATATTCTTTCATATGAATTTAGTTAGCTTTTATTTTGACATTACAAACAGACACTTAAGTATTTTTTTTTGTGAGATCTGTGTGATGGAACTAGCTGACCGCCCACTAGATGTTAAGTGGTAATTGCTGCCCATAGGTAGCAATACGACAAATCCTCTCCGCCAAAGTACGTGATGACTCAAGTCACATTGCGATGCGTTCATCACCACGAGACCGAGATCGTCTCATGCGCCTGCAATTTCACCGTTACCTACTCCCTTCCATCGGAACACAGCAATACGAGTGCATCACTGCTTGGCGGCAGATTACCAGGTGTGGTGGCAGTACTTCTCCGGGCGAACTTAGCACAAGTTCTACTGCTACTTTGGGTTGCTTGCACCACCCGGGGGACACGTGTAAGGATTCAAAGGATTTGCACCTACGGACGCGATCAACGTGGGCTCCCCCAAAATGTGTATACATTTCTGATGAACTCTATGGTTTCTACCTGAGATGCAAAACATTCACGGGCACGAATTTGGATTCGGACGGCAGGAGCTGAAAATAGGCATGATCTCCAAATATTCGTGCTGTGGCCTTTTATTTTTTGTTTATTGGATATAGTTACGGAACGAGCCGACGGCCCACCTGGTGTTAAGTGGTAACCTCGGCCCATAACAACCGAAATGACTTGGGTCTTCCCCTAATAGGTACGACAAGACCCAAGTCGCATCGTATGCGCCCGTAACCCTGAGACGTGTAGGTGGAAGGTCTCATGTGCCTGTAATTTCACCGGAAACCTTTCAAACCGGAACACAGTAATGCGAATGCGTCACTACTTGGCGGCAGAAATGGGCACGGTGGCAGTACTTCCCCGGACGAACTAAAATGCCTGGTGATAATACTGCTGTTTCTCGTTTAAGGAATTCCCAGAGTGGGGACAAGAATATGAATAGTTCTGTAATGTCGTCTTGACAGGTGTGCAATATGATGCACTCAACTTCAGGTCTCACGGGCGTAATATAATGCTTAAGGAGGGGAGGAACCAAATTGTTAAGTTATTCTTATGGCCAGAGGGTTCCATTAGTAACTGATGGCCCATATTTTTCACTATATTCGTTCAGTAATATAGTCATATTTTATTTTTTAATCGGAACCAAAATGTTATTGAAAATATTTTTTATGCCGAATTTAATTTCTCAGACTAAACAATCCTTGATAATAAAGCGTAATTAAGGTAATCTCACTTACGAGGTAATGAGTCGTTCTAATTCAGTACCTCTGTGTAGCCGAGTATATATTGCCCCAGTTCAACAACCCTAGTAAAGTATGTAGCACACCGAGTTCACGAGAATGAGGCATCGCCTAACCTTGCTCGTGGCCTCACCCTGAATTCCCTGGCTCTATTGCTAATACCTCCAGCTGTATCTCACTAACTTTACAGGCTTCATAAACCAGAACCAGCTACCAAAATACACACCACATTTTAAAAAGGCTTTTGTTTTAAAAAAAACAATAATTTTAACATGACTTAATTATCAGTATTTCTCATTATATTACTGGAATAAAATGAACTCTTTTAAACAAATAAGTTTATTCTTATTTTTGTACTATTTGTTCCTATGTTTTTGCTGATATTCATTTTTTTATCTTTCTTTCAGAACTATCCTCCAATTGAGTTATTTAAAACGAAACTTGACTTTTTCCAACACCATTTTGTTTAGCTTGGCTCCCAGTTTAATTACGGTTGGTATTTTATTTAAACGTCGACAATCTGACTAAATTTGGCTTATCCTAAAGTATGGCTGTAATTTTTGAAGCCTGCCTGCCTGCCTGTTAAGGCTAAGCCTTCAAAGGTAGGGTCAGGAGTTCGATCCCAGGCTGGGCAAACATAAAATTTGTGGGGCGAGCATAAAGTTCGTTCTCGGGTTTACGTTTGTGTTGTGTATGTATATGTCCCTGCCACCTGCGACAGAGGGATTCCTAGTGCAGATGGTGAGTACGAAGCGACGTTGTTTAATTTTTTATATAAAAAATAGCCAGATCTAACTGGGGAACTCTTTTATCTTAACTTTCAATATTTGAAGTACAGGAAAGCCTTTATTTTGTGTGTAAATTTACTCTGTATTTGTTTTTTTTCGTGATTCATTTAGGTGGTCAGATTTGTCAAAATGACTACGATTGTGACGTGTAGAAGTAAAAAAGTGCAATGGATTTTTTCTACAGCTGATAATATTCGGTAGGACGGAGCCATGAAATTTCACAAAATTGAATTCTATATTTGTGATGTTATTTACTCACAACGTGCATCGACTTTATTATGCGTCAAGCGCACTGACCTGATTTCATCCCGAATATTGTACGAATAAAAAGCTTATGAAACTGGCGATAGTCAGCTCTGTATTGACGAAGACAATGCGCGTTTGGAAGTCCTCGTGACAAAACGGCTGGAGATAGAAACCTCTCGTCTGTAACAATACGCTTTGTGTCACTCCAATCGCAAAAGGATATTCGAATGTATTGAACTCTAGAGAATTTCACTCACATTGAACCATTCGAGGGAATCTCACAAAAATTCCTTGTGAAATTTTCACATAATCCAACTTGGCGGATAAGGGGGTGGCTATTGTTTAGAAAAAAATGTGGAAAACTGCGCAGTAACCTCTGTTTTTTGAGAAAACTGGACGGTCCTATGGTCCCGCCATTGTATCACTACTTTTCTGTATACTGAACAGAAAAACAATTTGGGAAACTTACGAATACAACGTTGTGGGATAGCATAGTTTGTTTGCACGGTAGCTGAACCAAGACTTTATAACCCATTATAGATATTATTTTCTATTTGTAAATAAACAATGTTAGTTTTAATACGCTTTTGATGAATAAGTATATCTGAGACTTTATCTGAGTATGCCAGGTAAGGCCAAAGAAAGGTATTCTGCCCTGAGAGTCAATAAATTAGTACACCATAAGAATCAAAAACATTTTAAAGACTGTCAGAGACAAGGAAAAATTCAGGTATAACTAATATTATTTGCTTTATCTTCAATCACTATCTAGTGAATCTATTGATCTATTGATTGGTTAATACCAATCAAAACCAGCCTACCGATTTACTAAAGTATCAAACGAAACTAATTTGAGACGTAGGTAGTTTAACAAACGCGAGCGCTTTGCCAAGAGATTTCTTTGTGAGAAGCCATAACAATAGCACTTCATTCAAACATTATTTTCTCATACACCTTTGTTGCGATTCCCGGAGTACAATTGCTTGCTATTCACAATTCGTTAGTGCTCGGTTTATCTGTAAGATTCTAGCGGTTGTAAGGATTTGTCGATAATCTGGCTGGGGAATATTGAGTCGATTATTTTCCGCCTCACTCATGTTTTTCCAGGAGGAAACTTTGTGTGGAATTCTCGGGGTAAAAATTGCATCATAATTTCTGCCGCTAAGCAGCAGTAAGTGATAAGTCCGTCAATAAGATAATAAGCACATCAGGGGAGTCATCTTTATGACGAGTGAGGAAAACATCTCTTTAAGTTTATTTAATCCCACTTCTGAAGAAGCCACTAGAGTTAAATGTTAGCACAATCTATAATTTTATTTTCTTACTGCGTGGTTATATTACACCGGACGGCAAGCCAATTTAGTTTTTGTCGGGTACACATACACCGTCATACCCACAAATGCCTAGGCGTCCAAGTTATTTAGAGAACTTAGGTCACCTCACTCGCACTTTCAATTAGTAACAGATTAGTGAATTTCAACATTTTGATTTTGAGTCACTTGGTAATTTATTGTTTTTATTCATACTTACAGTAAAATATTGAAAGCTGCGAAATAAACGGACCATAAAACATTATTTCCCGTTTCCCCCAGACATTAGGTCTAATTTCGTTTGTGAAACAAAACGACGCGACGCCGACGTCCCAAAGAATGATAAAATAGTAAATTATGTGAGGCCTGAACACCTGCATAATGCCCCCGTCAATCATACAACCACGTGAAATTGAATCTCATGAGCGCAAATCACACCCCATATTACCATACGCGTCTGTCACTCACACGAAACAGATTTATGTTCAAAAATCAACTTTATGAATAAAAGCATAAAGTTGAGTTCAGTTAGAAACAGTAGGCGCTGTGTAATACGTTTTTTTCTTGTGTTTATTGAAACTTTATTATTAGTGAGTGAAACAGATTTTATTGTTTGTACTTGTATGTGATTTAACTTGCGTCTTTACAATTATAAATCTTTTAAATATCTTGTAAAATCGTATTCACAAAAGTTTGCACGATGAAGAGAAGTGTTTTTCAAAGACAAGTCAAAGCAATGAAGGCTGAGTCGGTAGTGGCGTCAGCTTACAACCGTAGGTGGGTACGAATTATTGAAAACATCGTGAAGAAGCTTGGTGGTAAGTCCGGCTAGTCAGTAGCTACTACCATCAAGTTAAAAATCTGCTGTCAAGCACCCATTGGTAGTTTATTCCGGTAGTTTCACTTGAGAGCCATTGTCCAATCCAGGCGATGCATGGCGCCACCGTCGGCTAAATAGCTGCTTAACATTTCGACTGGACTCACAGCTCAGTTGGTAGTAACTTTTCTTTCTACGCTGTCGGTTGTGGGTTTGATTCCCACCCAGGACAGACATTTGTGACGAAACTGATGGTTGTTCTGAGTCTGGGTGTTGATATGTATTGTAAGTATGTATTTACAAAAAAATGTATATAAGTATTATATCAGTTGTCTGGTTCCCATGATACAAGCTATAATTAGCTTAAGTTAGGGTTAGATGGCTTTGTATGGAATATCCACTGATATTTAATATTATTTATTAACATTATAGTCAACAATAAAGGCAACCCAGTAGGAAGTAAAGAAATACAATTTGATTCATGAATTGGAGTTCGTAGATAAGATAATTTAAATTTTAAATCGCACACAAGTAAATGAAAAGTAAATTGCTTAGAAATATTATCCTAACGGCCGTTCAAATTATTCCCAGTTCTAGGAAAAGTTGAATTCAGGAAGGAACAAAGAAAGATTTCGGCAAATTTATATTGGTAAATCCGTCCGATGCATAACAATAAGACATTGTTACTCTTGAAATTCTATCGGCAAAAGTTCGACAGCCAAAAGGATATTTAATAAAATTGGGTGTCAACAGGTTCCTTCGGGGCATATTGTCAATTTCCCATATTGTCAAGTTTCAAACAACGATTGAGTCGGGGTCGTACCCGGCGAGACGTCCCGACTTCAATCCGATTGAAGACTTTATATCCGTTTGAGATATTCTAGTTCTATTCAAGATGGCTATAAATGTTGCTGAGAACGAATGTAAAAACGTTTTTTCTCAGTAATAGAAGTATTTTAATGTATTTTTACCGGGAAATAATAGTTTTCCCTACCGAACTCAGATTTGGATCTAGATTTTCTGTTATGGTGTAGATTTTGAATAAATTATGTATGATTTCAGTCGTTTAAAGAGCGTGGTGGCTCAGTGGTACAGACACCGAGTTTCAAACCGGAGGTCACTAGTTCGAATCTTGATATGTTGGTATATTCTAGGTTTTTCAACTGAATAAAATAAGTGCAAAGTAACATGTTCTCAAAACGGTGAGGAAAACATTGTGAGGAACCAACCAGTGAGCAAGTGACAGGATTAGTAGCAGTAGTCGTAATTTCTTATGCATTGTCAAAACGCTCAACACTTTGATTAAAAAGATGGTTGTAAAATCATCCTCAAATCGGTGGTTATGTTAAGGACTGTACACTAAGATTGTCACTGTCGGGTTACTGGGGAATATGGACATGTTATGTTCCAGTTCGTTGGCACATAACTGTAAAACAGAAAACCATAAAATTTACTCTAACCTTTTTAAATATGATGGTGATCATATTTAAAAATGTATATAGAAAACGTAAACCAAAAAAAAATTAAATACAAATTAAACTTTTAAAACTGTTTCAACTGTAGGTACTTTTAGTCGTCATAATAAATTAATAGTTGCTAAATCTCACTATCACAATAATATTATAGTAGCGAAAGTTATTTGTTTAGTTATTTCCCACTCCTTCCTCCCAAAACTACTACCAATTAAGCAGATTTTTTACGTAGTTTGATGACAAGTAATGGCTACATTTTATCTTGATATCACGCGGGCGAAACCCCAGCTAGAAGAAGAAGATTTTAGAGAAAGAAGATTTGTAATTATTTCAATTACAGAGTTGAGTTTTAGTCATTCATCGCCAGTAGGTGTGTGTAATTCTACTCAAATCGAATAGACGTCCCCAGGCTTAAGTAACTAACATTGTAGTCACTTCAGTTTCACCAGACCTCAATAGTTCTTCGTAATTACTATTGCCACCTCGCCTCCAAACGAGATCGAATAAACACTGACTTTCTTTTGATTTGTAAGTCTTCATTTGTGAAGCGAGAGGTCCTTAATTAAACGAAAAGCAACTTGAAAGCTACACTTGACGGTCTTGGGGTCTAATATTTATTCGAAAAGGTTTAGCGCCGTGATTGCGTCGCCTTTTGAAGACGCATCTACATAACAAAGGAGACTCTTTTTAATTAGGCGACTATTCAATATCAGCTCTTGCATACTAATCAATTGAAATTAATCACTGACCTGTATAATTTTTATGGGTTCGCTCTCTTCAGCAACTTTTTAGTATGGTGCATGTGACGGGTAACAGTAAATTATAATAAATTGACAATTAATTGGCAATTAAACATTGGGAACAAACAATTAAACAACAAAACACAAAAACAATTAAACATTAAACATAACAAATTGACAACAATGGGATCTATATTATATCAACATTAGTTAGTAAAAAAAAATTGTCTGTAAGTCCAAGGAAACTATAACATCAAAAGACGCACTATAATGAAATAGGGAAAAATGTATACTATTTGAATTGCAATAGGGATCAAAATAATTACGCCGTTATGGGGACCATGATTTATCAGTTAGCTTTCAATTAGGGGTCCTCAGACCCAAAATTAAAACCAGCTGTCATTGTTACGCATACGGACGGAATGCATTAAGTTTGATTATGCATATAAGGACTGCTCTAAGTGAAACTGCCTTATTAAAATTTTATGCCTAATCTTTAATTCTCAATGAATGTTGGACGGAAAACGTAACATATTTTGAGGTGCAACATTTACTCAGTAAGTCAAACTACGCTGAAGATTCAGACCACTAAGTGAAGATTAATTTGATAGCGAGCATAACTCGTGCCGAGATGCAAAGGTATAAGTTCTATTTGTCTTACCCTTTGTGTTATTGCGAGTAAAGCTTGAATAGGTACACCTGAATTTACGCGGTGCTATGAAATAATTTTACTCAGCACCTAAAATTGCTTTGCAGCGAAACGTAGAGCTAACATTAGGATTGCATAACGATCCCTAAATTGTAAGAGCGAAGATTTAATCATAATTAGGGGAAGTGGGGGTAAGGCGAGCACATAGATAGACAATGCTTTATTACCAGAGAATAATAAGTACTATATACATAGACGAACTTAATGCTAATTAGAATTTTCTTCCAGCTAAGCTTTGTTTAGTATACTGGATGAGGTAGTGCGTTTATGTGAAAAATAATTTATTTATAACAATAACAGCATAATATTAGACATTTAGTTATTGCTATATTCACACTTTATTTTTATATACACACATAAACCTATATAACGACCAAAAATACAAACTGCTCAATTCTCGTTTTTTTTTTTTTGTGAAGGTTATATAATTTGTATATGAAGACTCGAATCTACGCGGCTGTGCCGTGCGTATTTCACATAGGGTAAAAAAGAGTCAAATAAATTTCATGGTTTATTATAAAACCTGTATTTGGTTTGATCTGATCTGCCACACATTCAGGACATTCTTTCTTATAATGTATTTGTTTAAATATTAATGATCTATTTATTGGAGTAACTATAACTTTATTTTACCAAACATCGAATAATGGCGTATAATTTAAAACGGCAAAAATTAAAGTGGGCACTACAGGGTTACTCACCATATATTAATTACATATTATCCAAATGTTAGGGCTTTCCATTACCATGTTTGTTGCATACAACACAACTATTAAAGATAATTACTATGTATTCAAAATTAATATTAAGACTGCGGTGGACGTAACCCACATATCTCAATCCTAATACTATCGTAAACTCGCAAAAATTATAATTTTTTTATGCAATTAACACGCCATATACACCTGGTGCCATTATTTTTCCAATAAGCTGTCTGAATGTAGTGAATCAGCCCACGTTCACCCTAATAACACGAACGGAAATCATGATTTAGTATTTTCATTGAAATGAGCATTCGTTTGTAAGGAGATTGTAGCTGCAGCTAACGCCAGAGAAACATGATACAAGATTGTAACTGTTTTTTTTTTTAATAAAATATAGCGGTTTAGAAAATTTCAATAGCCAGTAATTAATACTAAATAATGACTCATCGTTTTTGTAAAATTTAAACTCGTTTATGCTAGCGAAACACAAAAATTTGGTTTTTGGTCAAACTTATTTTTTTTTGTTGATAAAATTATGTTTTTACTCACTTTACAATGTACACTAAAAACACATGTACCTTGCTACCTAAAATAGTAAATAATCTTAATTAACGCGGAATTGAAGCATATTAATAAAATAAATATTGCAATTAAAATAAATGAACACTTAAGTAATAACTCTCGACAGTAAGATATCAAACAACCGTTTGAGCATTACAAGAAACTACAAGAAACATTGACGGTAAAACACTCATTATCATTAGCAAATTATGAATACGGAAGTTTGTAAGTAGATGCAAAAATCCCGGTGGGACTAAAATTGGAAGTCTGAAGTGATGACAGTTTCATGAGGCTAGGCGAGGGTTTAGGCCCAGTCTCGCCCACTAATGTAACCTACCTTTGAGTAATTAAACGCAAGCTACAAATCATGTAACTTGTGTAAAGTGTGAGTGTAACTGCTAAATATGTATGTATGTCGTGTTATCATTATATGAAGTGTGGTTTTGGGTTATGCGGGCATTATATGTATTTTAAAACCCTAAAAATAGTCAACGTAGTCAACGTAATAGAGTTACTGCAAGAGCTCCATCCATTGATATAAATACGATGAATTGATAAACACTTAGGACATTGTGTGAAAGAATCAATCATAACTTGGATTTGACTAAATATGTCAATGAATATTTGACTCTGTCCAAATTTCACAATATGCATAGCTTGTAATGGGAACCAAATGTCTGAAATATAATCGTTATATAGGTTTTTTTAAAATACAGAAAAGATACACAGAAGTTCATTACGTAAAGGTATTTTCTGGGTAGGAATTACTACCAATTGAGCTATGAAGTATAACGGTGTCTCAAAACGGTGAAGGAAAACATCGTGAGGAAACCGAGAACTCAAGATCATCCTAGAACTCAAAATTCGAAGACATGTGTCAAGTTCACGAAAGAAGCCTCTATGAGGCGCACTTAAAATCCTTTCACCACACCGGTTCGAGAGAACCAGTGACTCGCATAGAATAGAAATCATTTTGTAATGGAAGTAATTAGTTTCAGCTCTATTCAGTATACATTTTGGACGTCCGCATGCCCGCAGTAGAGATACGCTTAATACACACAGTAAGGCACTAAATGTTGCAAAAATATGTGAATATGAACATGGAATGTTATGGAAGGATGCCGGGAATTACTATAAGACATTTAAAATTACATTTTTGTAAGATGACTGGTTGAAGAGATTGGTGAAATGAAATTACTGATTGCTGCTGAGTAAGCAGACTAAAACTTTTACCTCTAATCGGCGACACATATAAATTCATTCATGCCTTTTTCCTCGAAGGGTCAGGAAGAGGTTGAAGGTTACATAGGCGAAATTGTTTTTCCAACTCCAACAGCCGAGACAATTCTTGGTACAGATGAAATAACATACAAGTCCAAGTGAGTTCGTGTCAATATCGCATAAGGTTATAAATGCATCGCATGCGATATTTGTCAGGTGCAAATAGTCGGTATGGTTTTTCAGCTGACTATTTAGTTGGAGAATACCCGCGCGGCAGAATAACACTTAAAAAACACCTTATAGAATAATATAAATGGCACATTGCAATATAAAAATAATGTATGCAAGTCAAGGAAATGATAGATTTAAAATATATTATATCTATAATATTTGACTGACCTCACATCTCAGTAGATAGTAACTCTGCCTTCAGAGCTGTAGGTCGTGGGCACAAACATTTGTGTGACGAGCATTGATGTTTGTTCTGTGTCTGGGTGTTAATACATATTTCTATGTATGTATTTACAAAAAAGTATATTTGTAGTCTATCAGCCATCTGGTTCCCATAGCACAAGCTATGCTTAGCTTGGATTGGGGCTAGATGGCTTAAATTACTTGAGGCACAAATGAAACAGTTGAAATGTTTCCTTCCTGATGCTGTACCATGAAAAAAGACACTGACTCTATTAGTCGGAATATCCTACCAGATATAAAGTATATACAAAAAGTGACTATTCTGTTTAAAATTAAATTTATTCTGTGCTGTGTCCAAACTAGTCGGAGCGTTAAGATCCGCCCCACCAGCTAATGAATATCATGCAAATTCCGGTGTCTAATGAAAACCACACTCGCCTCTTTACAGAATAAACTTTTCGTGACATGACCACCCAGGAGGATTCAAAGAAAAATATGAATACTGCTTGATGCTGGGTAAAATACAGTCTTTATGAAATGTTATGAATGCTCTGGGTTGCTGGCTGTTGCATTTAGGTGGCTCTTTATACAATGAAAGTTATGGTTACTTTATAGTTTGCTTTGATTTTAACTATGAGTCATAGTTTTAACTATTCATCAGTTATATAATACTAGCGCGCCTGCTCATCAAATAATTCAGTTATTATATAATATTAATGAATTTATTTAACAAAATTAACGTTTTTGCTAATATAATTGAAACCTGAAATATACTTATTTTATTATTGTAATTTTATCAATTGGATTATGATTTTATTTTGATGATACTATATGTGCCTGATAATTTTACTATCTATTAACTGAAATCAAGTGACTATGCTCATGTAATTAAATTAAATTCAATTGTTAGGTATAACCTATTATTAATTAATTTTGTTTTATATATATTATCGCCGTTTTTCATTTTTATACAATTTTTCTTGACTTGTAACTGACGTTATCAATAAATGAACTATAATGTTGCAAATTGCAGCTGATTCTAATTCAGCAGATATGCCGAAAAAATTACAAAAAAACATTCAAACAGTATAGTAGTATATGTATACTACTATACTGTATGAATGTATTTTTGTTAACTTTATTAGCTTCTGCTGATGGCTTTGCCTAGATGGTATCAGGATGATAATAGCCTATGTGTTATACAACTGCTTATTTTAACTACTTAAACGATTTCGCTGAAATACTGAATGTAGATGAGACACAGAATAGCATATATATTTTTTATCTGGGTGCATCATGTAGTTAAATGCATGAGCCTACGTGGTTCTGTAACACTCGATTACCAAGAGGCATAGTAGGCGGCAGGCTACTAAGAGAACTTCTGCTTGAAGACGATGGATATGTAAATGATGTGTACAAAGCCGATTTACACGTAAACCATGTTAGTACTAGGTACTATCTGATTGCCTGAATTTACTTTACATAACAATTACGGAAACTAAACCTCTTCAAAGCAGTAAACACGCTCGCGCACAATATATCGCACGAGTCTTAGACAAAGGAATAAATAAATTAATACTTAAATAAATTCAACAATAAATAAACCTAAAAACAAACTGATAAAGGTAAGTCTGAAACAAACAAACATGATAATAACCTATTTTTGTTTTCTATACATGTTTATATATATATATATATATATATATATATTGTTTATTTGAGTATATATATTTATTTACAGTATACTAAATATTTTGTATGAAACGAATTTAGGTGTATATAGTAAGTATTATTTGTAAAATTGCACTTACGGACCTAAGACATGAATTATCTAGAAATCATACATATGTATGATTTCTAGATAATTAATGGCTTAGGTGTCTTATGCTATATGCTATATATACTTTATAATTATACATACATATAGAAATATAGGCAGTAAACGGCGAGTGTATTTTGTGCACTGCAGTGCATTGCTAAGCTTGTGCCAATGGTAGAGCGCGCTATCGTTGCATTTTGATTATTTACTATGTTTTGACGCCTGGTATCTGTTCTGTATGCTAACCAAAAATTGTGATAAATTGTAATTATTAACCAACGTCACAAAATTACCCTTACCGTGGTTGATAGATTGAAGAAGAAGTTGTTAATATTAGTTAATTATAAATATAGCGAAATCTCCCCAAGGTCTAGGAACAAATTAGATATTAAATAACAAAAATGCTGTCAATTTCCAGACTTAAAAAACAAATACCAATAAATAGATAAAATTTGACACGAGCCCACCACGACATGGTATGCTGTCAAATATGTCCCCAGTCACTTAGTTGCAGTTAATTTGAAATCCATTAATCTTTTTCACAAGCTGTTCCTATCATCGTGCATGTTAGCAATAACACGGCCCCGTTTGATGAGCTCTGTTTACGAGAGGGCGTATCGCTCAGCGGATAAATCGCTGACGATGCTCAATTTATAGGAGTTAATACATTTTTATAGGGCGGGCGGGGAGGCGACCATGCATAAACGCTCGAATTTCATTATATTCCGCATTAGTGCTGATTATGATTTATAGACCAATATGCACGAATTTCTATTTATAAAATTAAGGATCGTTTTATATTTTTATTGTTTCTTTTGTAAATCAATGCAGAAATGAATTTTGAGAAATTTACGATATTAATTTACTGTCAGTGTTCCGTTGTGCTGTTAAGGATTTTTTTTTATAATTTTGGTTGCTAGCATCTTCTAAGGAATCGAGGTTGATGATAGTAAAAAAAAAAATATAACCCAAATTTTACTATAGCACATATTTCTTACACTAGTTCCATTACTTGTATATTGATTACTTAAATATTATTCTGTTTAGGTATTCATAATCATATGCAACGAAACTACGACCATTGAGGCAAAATAATATGCGGTGCAAGCATTTTGTAGTCGTTAATATCATACGATGTGTCGGCGCGCCTGGAGTGTCGTGAGTGAGACAAGAACAATAAGCCTCATACACACACACTGGCAGAATCTGGTGAAATGAAAGTGTGGACTTGTCTAATTATGAAGATTCAAATCATATACTAATTTATTTCATTTGCTTTAGGTGAATTATGTTTTGGATATAATTATGTGTCTGGGTGCTAATATGTATTATATGTATGTATTTACAAAAAAGTATATATGTATTCTATCAGTTGTCTGGTTCCCATAGTACAAGCTATGCTTAGCTTGGGGCTAGATGACGCTGTGTGAAATGTCCACCAATATATTCAAAATAATAATATTTCATTATCTTACCTTTATTATGTATGTATATGCATATGAATGTACTGTACATATGTACAATTCGTTTATTTCATGTTAACTACATATGAAATTGAACTCAAGCTCTTTAAATTTATCGAACATATGAGCTAAAACACATTTCAAGCCGAAGTCACCGCTAGCCCACATAGCTTCATTGAAAACTTGCATCGACATGCACTTTGTCCACGATAGGTAAAGTTGTGGTTATCTATTGTGTGAGTGTAGATGAAAGTGACGAAGTTAGGTGGTCCTTCTCCTCTATGTTTGCACAGCCCCAAGAAACTTGTCTTCGGTTTAGTAAGCCTCATTTTCATAACCCTAATGTTGCGGTTAGTGCTTATTTCATTATTACGGCTGTTTACATTATAACCCGGACATTCTACCGTTGGCGAGGTTGGATTCATTTGAAAGCGTCAAGTTAGACTTTCTCATGGATGGTTGGAATCCAAGAAAGGATGAATGAAGAAGTTGGTTAGTTGAAAGGTGTTGTGATTATTTTGTCTAAACTAAAAACTAAAAAAAAACCATGAATCTGATAATATTCACTTAGCATGCCAGCCTATTACGGAGTCGATTGGCTAGTAAATTCGGATACAAATAAGTACAATTGTATAGAAAAGATACATTTATTGGTAGACCCAATGAAAGATTACCACTCATCTTTTCATGTCACCACGTGAACACAGCCTAGCAGCAAGTGAATCCGCTGGGAGCTCATTATAAAGCGCTAAGCTGGATCATTGCAGCCACTTGACGCAAACGAGCGCGGATTACAACGCAAGTGCACGATCTTTATCAAATCTTGGAATGTGAGCGTTGTAACGTCCTCTAAAGTTGCTTAGCCTACATTTTGTGGGTAGTTTAGCACAAATTATGATAACGATAATCTTCTTCCTACTAGGAGAAGTGATTTACTCGATATGTTTGTAAGCTGTTATTATCTCTACTTGATTATATTTTAAACACTGTTTTATTTCTCCGTGATATATTTATTACACTCCGGTTATGTTGTGTGATTCGTTTTATAATCCCAACGATTCAATTGTGTTGCAACAGTACAATACAGTCAAACAACTGGATTTCTCCAGTTGTTACCCTCTCGAAGAGACACTAGTAGAATGCACGAAGCTAGCCATTTTGAGCCTTATTTTAATCCTTCCACTGGTTTGACAAAGCTAGAGACACTGATAGGTTCGAACTGGTACTTCACCAGTACTACCTTGCTTGGTCTTCATGTGTCAAACGACACATTATAATTTAGCATTCTAGATTGGTAAGAGGTAAAAAAGCCGACGCGCTCACACATTCATCGCTTAGTTTCATGACGTATCTCGAGTCTGTAACCGTCATTCATACAAATTTGTAAGGTGTTGCGGATAAAGCACTTGCTGTGCTTTATACGCAACAATGTTTTTATTCACGAAGTTTTCGTGACTGCAGGCAAAATCCCGACGCCGGACCGGTATTTTTATAATAAAAATGTCATTTGTTGTTTTTGGACTGTAAATATTTCTACGTGACAGTGTTATCCTAAGCCGATTTTTTATCCACTTGAATGTTGTGTAGGTAACTATCTAGACAACTGTTCATATCTTTTCGAACCATGTGTGTAGACTAAAAACACGTAATAATTTATGCACTCTATTCTCATATTACGAAGAACTACACGCTTATTTCTATTTACATCTGTATTTAAGTTTTCTCATTCGTTGAATTCAGTGTAAGTTTTAGATGAGTATCATGTAAAAAGCAAAGAAGGTTGTGTTAATGTTTTGAGATCCCAGATGCATTACATACCGACGGCAAAGCAGTTTCCTGACTAGGTGGGCTGACTATTTTTGAAAGCTGGTAGAAAGCGATAGGCTGTTTGTATCATTTTGGAGTGGACAAGTTAACGAGTGGAGACCACGAGTAGTCAAACGTAGCGCAGGGAGCCCAGATAAATCATCATTCAAGCAATCTTTAGTGGGATATACCATCGATAAAACGCGGATGAAGTCAGTAGCGAATACGTATTTCGAAAATAAACAATATACAATGCTGGCAACAACAGCAGTTGTCGAGTAATGTAATTTTGAATGTGTCAACAAGTCACGCGCGTTTTGTCACCCGCAGCACCCGCGCGCACTCACAATGCCAACCGTTTGCCGTAATTATTGCAATAGTAGGTACGTCTCATATGCATCTTCTGTTGTTTGGGACATTAATACAACTATGAAATAGAATCAAGATGTAACTAAATAATCATTATTATTTTTAATCTGCAATACGCTAACATTTAACCGCAAGCCTAACTGATGTGAAGTGACGATGCGGTCTACGATGTAGCATGCAGGTAATGTCAGTAGCAGACAAGTAGGTACCAGTGATTGAGGCTTATGTAATGACGAATACAGACTCGGGTAATCCTCGAAACTTTTTTTTCTCGATCTCTCTCTCTTGTGGTAAAATCTTTTGCCATCCATGCCGGTTTCACTATTTTTTCCTTCATACGAGTAGTTGACATGATTTTGAGCAGAGCAATTCTATTTTACTTATAGTATTTCATTAATTAAGGATGTAAAACTCATTTACTTGCAGCACTTAACTCGTACCAAACATTCTAAATAGTTTGACGTAAATTTTATTTGTAAATCCAGGTTTATTTTACTCTCTATTCAGTGAAAATTCATTTGCAAACGATTAGTACTTGGAACAACCCGAGTGGCAGTGTACTTATGTATTCAGAACTGCACGAGTATGTTTGACGTAATCTAAGGTACCGAGAAACACTTACTCGGGGGATTTCATGGCAGATATGTTTAATAAGACGCTAGACTAGATTCAAAACACAATTATGTGCGGAATCAACGAAATTACTAGTTCATGAATGTTTAATAAATGATGATTATATGCAAGAGTTGTCTTTAGAATCTCCAACAGATTTGATTGGAGATTCTGGAGATTCTTACATATATATATATTAATAATCAGTTTAGTTATGCTTACATACTTACACGTTTGCATTTGGGTTCCTTTTATTACAAATGTGAGATTCACAGCACGAACATCCTAGACCCAAGATAATATTTATGATCACCACACCAAATACTTTAATAATTGCATTGTGTAACCTGACAGCAATATTTGTTTATATTGTGTACCTATTCATATATTGTAATACGACTTTGCAGCGCCAAGATAAAGTACATGGAATACTATAATAAAATAATAATAATAAATATTGGTGGACATTTCACACAGCGCCAAAGTAAGCCAAGCATAGCTTGTATCATGGGAACCAGATAACTGATATAATGCTTATATACTTTTCTTTTGTAAATACATACATATAATACAGAACAAACATAAATGTTACAAATGTCACATAAATATTTGTACTGGGTGGGGATCGAAGCCACGACCTACAGCGCAGAAGGCAGGGTTACTAACAACTGAGCTATGAGGCCAGTCAAACCCTATCCTTAGCGTAAGACCTTATAGGACTACTATTAATTGTACATGCAAATGTAAATGAATAAATGAAAGTTATCGTGGGGGTCAGATCGGGACCGTCGATTTGCAGGCAGGGTTGAAACTTAGCCACGAAACTACCGTTAAAATTTCGAAATTACAGCCTTAATAGGAACATATTAAATATTCTGATTGAATTTGTCTCCGCATTTTGTTCCTGATACCTTGTACAATTTATGGTTGAAACACCTGCAAAAACGCTTAGTATAATAGTCATTATTTTAGCCTCTGTACGTTGAGATTATGTGCGTAACAAGATTCAGAATAATTTGCTGGATGCCGGAATCATCTCCATCTTACGATATAACCTTGATAACCTGCTCCCGAAATAGCATTTCCCATCTAGATAAAACCTTTCAAATTACAGAAACTTGTCTTGCTTACGTGAGTCTGGAGCAAAACAGGTGAAAAACTTTTATATTTCGTGTAACCTTGGAGGTCAGCGCCTTACTTTAAATATCCGAGGTAAACCTTATGTTGCTGATGTTACAAATATAGCTCAGATACTTAGATTGCTACTTGTATGTGAGACTTAATAAGATTTTTATTATTATGATTCCACTTAGAGACGTAAAATAAAGGCAACAGTGAACCAGAAAATTATTTCTACATTTTACACAAACTAGGCTAGTAAAGTTTAAAAGGGTCTTACCACCATTTTACGTTACCTGAATGCCATTTTTTTGTTAACATAAAGTTTACTTAAAAATATTAGCAACAAAATAAAACTGTTATGAGACTTGATCACATCACCATTATATTTTTAATTAAAAAAAAAACGTAATTTACGGTTTTTCTGATAATATTCGGAGAACCTACTTTACAAAACGAACCCTAATTCATTTTGAAAAGTAGTACTTTTACCAGGAGGCATCTGGTTGTTATTGCTTCGTAACTGCAGCATCAGCTAAGACCGTGGTTTGGTCTATTACGTCAGTTTTCCAAATGCTGTCGTGATCTTCCCATTAAATTACTTTCAGTCGGAGACTGTGGTAGTGCCCCATTATTCGGTGTGCGGAGTGTCGGAGTGCCCAACAAAGGCGAAAGAGCGGTTTATTTGCTTTATTTAAAGTTAAAATGCGCTCTTGACGTCTCCAAGCTGGCTGCTAAACATTTTAAAAAGCTGCCCTATTAAAATAGACGATTTCATAAATGGCACTAAACCTAATCAACATATCATTTAAATGTTTGTTCAATCCAGTATTTAAATTATAACGCAAATTAGATTCCCGACACAGCATGATAACTTTTCGACGAAGGGTTAGAAGGGTTAGACAGAGCTTCAATAGGCCACTTTTCACTTCGTGGATTATAGTTTCGTGAGAACTTAGAAATGACAGGTGCTGATCTCATATATGCCAGTATTTTAGCATAAATGACTCGACCAACATAGCCTTCCAATAATCATTCCTTAATTTACTCGATAGTCGGGGAAAACATCAAATTTAACAAGAAGTGAGTTTACAGATTTTGTAGTACAAGCGGTAGAATTTGTGCCAAATTATTCCGGGATGTACTGCCACCGTAACTCGGCTACGAATTTCTAACAGAAAATCATCCTTAATAAGCCTTGAACTAGAATAATTTTAATAAGATTAAATTGGTCTTCGTAGGCATTTTTTTTTACTCAATATACTTTTCATGTTTAGTCTTTTGTATAAATCACTGCTTTAAAAAGTTATGTACTTGCAAATCCCTAAAAAATTTTATACATATACAGGTACTAACAGGTGTAAATTCAAAAAACAAGTAAATAAAGTGTTAAATATCTTAATATTTTAATATTGTTTATTCGTAAGTTGCCTAATGATTCCATCTCAGAACGTTGCACGGTGAACCTATAATAAATCTTGCGGAATACAATTAATTTGATTTCGCATGATCATCCGTGGCGCAGTCGCGAGGTTTCACGCGGCGACGCGCAGTCATCATGTATATATGTATGATTGTATTGACATCCCAGGAAGTACTACACCATACTTACTTCTGCCACCGAGCAGTTATAATAATAATAAATAAATATTGGTGGAAATTTCAAACAACGCCATCTAGCTCCAAAGTAAGCGAAGCATAGCTTGTATCATGGGAAAAATACAACTGCTTTTTTTTAAATATATTATATTCATATAATACATATCAACGCCCAGACACGGAACAAACAAGTTAAAAGATGTGGTTTTTAATTACCAACACATGAGGCGTTTTACCTCCATGACTCAGATTTACGATTACGAGATCAAAAATGTCTCTTGGGTCTTCCCATACCTATGTACGGCACCATTGAACTGGCAATATTTTTTTATGTGTGAGGTTACCGGTTTACATCAGATAGGCCATTTGCACGGTCCGTAACTTATTCACTAAAAAGAAACCATATCGCCTTTAATGGCAATGTCTATTATTATTGTTTTACGGTCCCTGCAACAGAGAACAGAGGAGTTTTCAAATTAATTTCAGACCTCACGGTGACTCCATGAAAATCTTATGCTAACCCTGCGAGACAAAGGGGGTGCTCATCTAACGCCGCCACAATAGGCACGGGCTATTAATGATTTCCCGACAAAGCCTGTTGAGGGTATGAGATATGTTCTGACTTGGAATAATCATCCACATCATCTGCGGTACGAGGCCTTGAATATCACAGGGAGAACTGCTGTAATGATAGCTATTACTCCCTCGAGGTAATCAGTTTTATATGTTTGTGTTGCATCTGACAGGCGGTGATTTGGATATGAATGAGTTTTGTATTTCTGCAAAGATATTAGCTGGATTTCTTCTGCACATGACATAAAAAACGATTCGTATTTAACGACTTTTTTCTTTTATTTTTAACAATGTATACAATGACATATATAACGATATTTAGTAATGTATACTTAACCAAATCTGACTCCATAGCGCTTATGCATACATAAAGCTTGAAACACAAAAACTGAAAAATTAAATATAATTTGGCCTGTTTCGTTTCTCCACTAAATATACACAAGATGTAATGCACTCGCGAACAAGACGCAATCAGCAGATAACATAACATATACTCGATAAATCACAGAGCGGTCTTTAAAACGCTAATGAGAGTCTGCTCCATAAAGGATGTAGAACTAAAGAGGTGCATTAAAGTTTGATTGGGTTTTCATAGTCGGAGGCGGCTGAGGGTCGTTAAGTTTAGTGCTCGGCACATATCGGCCTCTCAATGCCAGTGGACGGCGATGCACATGAAAATAAAACTGAGTGTGGGTCGTATTAAGGATACAAACAAGGGGCAGTTTGCACTGCTTCAAAGCGCACATTTTGCATCCAAAGGCCAAGGAACACCGAAATTCATTCAAATTACTGCTTATTCATCCCATCAACAACAGACACTTGTCTAGTCCCATACCAGCCTAGTTATGGTCCCACTATATAAACCGGTCACAAGGTTTCTGAAGATAGTTTGATAATTTCGTTCCTTGTGCTGTGATGAAGACTAATATAATAAATAGATATAAACCTTAGGTGTAAACGTAGGAGTAAGTTTTGGGAGAATATTTACGTTTATATAATGGAAATATGATGATATGATACAATGAGATCATAACTAGTGGCAATCCATGATTTCTCCGTGTGATTATAATGGAGATAATGGAAATAAATAGTTATTCCAAATTGCCGTGACCAATGTACGAAATAATTCTGGATACATCCCTGCTTTTAGTAAAAGAAGCCCCTTCGCTTTTACACTAAGAGAGAGTTCCAATGCTCGTTCCGCTAAAAGTTTTTCGTCTTAAAGATAAAGAATAGTCTTAATGTGTTGTAACCTGCCCTAAGCCTAGTGCTGAGGATATTGTCGGAACTTTTGTGATATGTTTGTACTGGGATTTCAAAAGAGCGTGATAGCACATGAGCAGAATAAAGAAATTCGTACTAGGTCAACCCTATTGTCGGAATTTTCAGACCGCCTCAAAATTTTCACTAGCGCTCCGACCACATTAATGTTATGAGTTTCTGGTTACCAGCAGAATCGGCACACATTTCACAAACTGAGGCAGAATATTTGTGAAGTTTCGCTGAGTGAAAATTGGCCGGAAAATTACCCCATTGTTGCCACTAGTTTTAACGGTTTCCCTTCTTGTTATAAACAAATGAAGCCAATGCCGACACTGAAGCCTACTCAGTTTGAAAGAAGTAAATAATAAATAAGGTCAATTTAAGCTGTTCTTATATTATTATTCTATAATATTATAAAATATATTATCATTAATTCTAACATATTAGTGTCAACCGCAACATCGAATCTAACTAGGAAAACTATGTAATAAGGATTTGATAATCATTGAAATACGACCCGTACCAAAACTTCCGTTTTCTTCATCCCGCACAAGTGTAATCTTTAATAGAGTTCGCTAACTTCATAACGCTTTAGCGAGCGACAGAAACTATTAATTTTCTTTTCGTACCCAGAAAAATGCCAAACTCTATTCGAAGTAATTTAACTAGGGAAAGTCTTAGAAAGATTATATTTTAATTGGGACGTAACGAATAACGATAATTATTCATTAGTTCGAATCTAAACCAGTTTCAATAGCATCAATGGAATCGCGAACACTTGACCACCAATTCCATTGGAAAGCGGTACTGGGTCATTGAAATACTGCTGCCTGCAAATGCACGCTCTATTCGCCGTCCCAAATAGCTAAATACACTGAAGTAGTTTAACGTGTTACATATAATGTAGTCACTTAGATAAGTGCTTATGACAAGCTTTCAAAAGCTCGTATAATGTTAAAATTCATAAACACAGTCTCTCCCTTCAGGGCAGACGCTCGTAACGAGTAACATTTTGTTTTACGAGGCATTAACAACAAGTCCACAATAACATAACCAATTTATTATTTTGTCACAAAGAGGCTACAAACTTTCACTATATCGCGTAGATGATTCCGTTTTATATGGCATAGATTCGATCAAATCGTGGACTTTTTCGCCGAAATTCGGTTTATTGGAAATAAAATCCGGGATAAAATGAGATCATACCTTAGCTATCGAGGTAAACTCTACCGCGCTATCTACGAGCATTCTCATACAGACATTGTGTGAAAAAACAAAGATTTTACAGGTGAGACATTATATGAAGACAATCCTTTTACTAAAACTGAACCCGAATATTTAATACATTTTCGTGATTGAAGCTGTTATTTTTATACTCCATAGATTTCAAACGTCATGCGTCTCGTTTTATGTGTTTACAATCAGAATAGTTGAAGATACGAGAGGAATCCTTGACTGTTGGCGGAACACTAGAATCACAATGTATAAAAGAATTAAAAAAAAATACATTTACAAAATTTCACAGCTTCTTTACAAAACTAAAAGTGGGCGTTAGCCATTGAAATCGCCAAAAAAACGGTAAAGTTTTGGTACCAAGTTATTTGTTAGCGGTACTCAATAATAAAGAGGGTTCAATGACTTTTTTAAATTTTACTTGTGAAATTTTAACAATGTAGTGACTTTTTAAAATAACAGTGTCTACAGTTTCAGATAGGTATCGGTTACTTTGCTTTTATTTTATGAATATTAATATATTGTATATTTTATTTATTTTATCTTTATTAGAGTGATTGTCGAGACACTAGAATAGATTTTGTTGATGAATCTAATAAATAAATAAAAAAATTGATTCTGTTATTGGCTGTATGATTAAAATTAAGTGTTCACTTATTTATTATAAGAGCTGTAGATACTGTTTGAAAATAAAATAAAATATAATAAATAAATAAATAATAAATATTGGCGGACATTTCACGCAGCGCCATCTAACCCCACAGCTTGTGTCATGGGTACCAGACAACTGATATAATACTTAAATACTTTTTTTTTGTATGCCTACATACTGACACCCAGACACAGAACAAACATCTATATTCGTCATACAAATGTTTGTCCTGGGTGGGAATCGAACCCACAACCCACAACAGCTCTGAAGGCAGAGTTACTAACCAACTGAGCTGTGAGGCCTGTCAAATATCGCAGGTTAAACTAATCCTGAAAACTGATAGAGATCCCTTCATATAATTATAAAGTAAATAATATAGGTTTGAGTATTGCAAATACCTACTGGTTAATAAACTATCGCGGCTACTCCGATACACATGTAAGTGGGCTTGTTTGCCGGCGACCCGGCCTCCGGCCAAACCGAATTATCACTCGCAAACGCCCGTCGGCCTTCCTGTTAATTGTTCGTTCAAATAATCATTATGGGGGACGTATTTACACGGCAGATTCGAAAACATTCGTTAGTCACACAATTTTGTATTTCGTATTTATATTGCTGAGTGTAAAGATTTGAAGACTTTATTTGTGTGCCGTAAATTTTGGACGTTGACGGACAAATTGAATCACTTGGAATTTGTGTGCGGAATTATTTTGTTTAACTAACGTTGTAACTGGAGATGTAGGTGAATTATAAATGCGAGTCGCTCTCGCTGTCTGTACGCGTATATTTTAAACTTCGCAACGGATTTTAATGCGGTTTTCAGAAATAGATAGAGTGATTCAAGATGAAGGTTTACACCTAAAGTTTAATATTGTGTTTTTATTAATTTGTTGAAATATGACGATAACCGTTCAAGATTCGGAAGAAATCAAGCCGACTGAAAGTTTTAATAGCGTACACCGCGTACACTGGCATAAACCAATAGAGTTGTATTACCTTATTATTTTATAATAGACCATCTCTTTTTTGTGTTTTGCTGTGTGAAGCCCGGGCGGGTCGCTAGTTATTTTATAAACTAATTCATTGAAAATAAGAACGTGGCAAATGATAAAAATGATAATAAAGAAAAACCTTCCGTTTACACTTCTGCACAGGTTTCCGTGTTGCAGATGTCATGGATATACAAAACACATATATCAACAACTAACTTTATGTTCACCACTGTTAGCGGATTTGATTCCCAACTTACAAATTAACTTTCATGGCGTTTTAAAAAGAATCTGGGTTTATGTATTTCAGTTTTTATCCTGTATAGATTCATCACGTCGATAATTTTCGGACTTGATTTTATTAAGTTATATAAGATATGTCCTGGTTGTAGATTTTTATCTAAGAATAGTGACTGAAAGCTGTGGATTACTCATAGAAAAACAATGTGCTGCAGTGCAATCACAACTTCTCATGTGTATATTGTTCTGTGATATAATATAATCGAGGCTCTACTTACTCTAGGTATAAAAGTGATCTCTGAGGACGAATGTAATTGTTTTAATTATTAAAAAAAATTTGGATAGCAGTATGGCCTGATGTTAAGCGGTAATCTTTGCCCACTACAATAACAATACCTTTTGGTATCTTCTACTTCTTAGATATGGAAAGACTGCATCGCATTGTATTGTACCCGTTACTTTGAAATGTGGGGGTGGAATGTCTCACATGCCTGTAGTTCCGGTAACCGCACCTTTCCGTAATAGCGATGCATATGCGTTACTGCTTGGCCACAGAACTTCCCAGTACTCAGTACTGGGTACTGAGTACTGGGACTGTCAGTATTTCCGAGGCGGAACTTTGCACAAGTTCTACTGCCTATAAGGTTCTGAGCAAACTTATATTACTTGAGATATTTAAAAGAACACAGAATTACTGTTGTGATGTATAGAGCAAAAGGCTAACAAACCCAGATCCGTTGTAGCGCCGGCTATGGCTACGGAACGGCTTACGGGCTGCAATCGTATCTCAGCGGTGGATTTTCCAGACAAAAACAAATGGAAGTATTACCGGAGACAATCTACATTTAAATAGATCTTTTTCCTCAATTCGTGCGGAGTTTGGTGATAGGTATCGCGGTCCCCGATTTATTTCGCGAATTTACATTTCGCCGCCTTTTGTAGGCGCAGTTGTGCAGCCTGATTCGTCAACTTGTCATCGGCGCTTGCTTTCATCGTTATTTATATTCATCACTTTGTAAGTGGATTTTGTACTGACTGATTGGAGTTCATTAAAAAGTATTTTACACAGATTTATAAATAGATAGATAGATAGATTATATCTTTATTGTATACCATTTTAAATAAAATAAAATACACAACATTTAAAAATGGTACAATGGCGGCCTTATCTCTAAGAGCGATCTCTTCCAGGCAACCTTTGGATAGACGAGATCCGTATGGACCTGTAAGGATGGTGGCTTATAAATATAAATATACTTACTAATTATATTCCAGACGATCAGTCAATTGTACGATTTTAGGCATCTCCAGAGCTGAGTTGTTACTTGGTAGTTAAGTCATGGGTCACAGGTTTGATTGCTGGCCGGGGAAAACATTTATGTGATGAGAGTAAAATTCGTTTTCGATTTCTCGATGCTTGTGTAGTGTCTCGGTGCAGCGGTGTGTGTTTCCAACGTTAGTTCTATATTTTCGTAAAAATCACCCCCTTTGTACTCATAGGCATGTATTGTTTAGCATATAAACAAGAAGATACTGAGACTGCCTTAATAATACAATATTAGGTCAAGTTTTATGTGTCTTTGATGTCTAGTTTCTTGATTGAATCACGCTAAGCCGGTGTCACCATTAGCGAACTCACGGCATTATTAATTATTCCGCAGAGAATGGAGACAAAAGGCGAGTGTAGATAATGGCAGCGCTCCTCCGGAGAGTTGCTGGATGTGGCGCCAACTACAGTATCCCAAATGTCAAGTTTGGAAACTGAATTTCTCGAGATAGCTTCTTACGAGAACAATTGAGTTTTTTTTTTAATATCGAATCGGGCATCGAACCTCTAAGGCTTCGCACAAGTAGCTCTAATCATTGAAGGCCAGAAGACTTTTAAATGTTATACACAGACCTTCCTTGTCGATGAGTTATTGGTGAAAATTTCAGCATTTCCTGTTTTAAGTAGGCGTGTATACAGACTCAGTGCAAATGATAAACGCGGCAGGAGATTTCAATTCATATTACTTTGATTTCGCCCATGGCTTCGTTTGTGTAGTACGTAGAAAATTAAAATTAGTCCATGTATTATACTGGATGGATCTAGTGTTTTCAAAGTGCGCCTCACAAGCTCCTTTCGAGCACTAGACACAATTGTCTTCGAAGTTTTGGTTCTGGGACGTTTCGATCCAAATGGTATTTTCCTTCACCGTTTTGGGAATATGTAATACGCGTATTATGCACATTTTTCGAAAGACGCTAAAGAAGTTGTTTTGTTACTAATTTACTTTTGGCATATGTTTTGGCAATAGTTTAATACTTAAGTAGTCTTATCACATCTTTTATAGTAGGTAATGTTTTTGATATATATACTTTATAACTTGTCTATAATCATCCCACCAAAATTACTCCTTTCAAATGTAAACAAGAGTAAATTCAATGACATCTGTGAATGGAATCATGAATGGAAGCTAACTACGATCATCAGTTTCGTAACTACTATCACGTGACTACGGAAACATTTAATGTAAATGAAGAAATTTTTCAACAACGCGGCCGCATTCAATCCATTTGCAACCAAATTGCATTTCATTCTGTTGTAATGGAGGTAGTTATACCGCAGATAGTGAGAATAACAGCCTGTGAACTTCATGAATATTTTCAAGTTATTGTACTGCGGTAGTATTAATACCAAATCTACATGTACTATATCTGGTGTCTAAGAATCTGATTGCAATTGCAGATACATGATTTTGTGCTATGCAGGTAATATCATTGACTGGCTCAGTTGGTAGTAACCCTGCTTTCTGCGCTGTAGGTCGTGGGTTCGATCCCCACCCAGGACAAAAAATTATGTGACATTTGTAACATTGATGTTTGTTCTGTGTCTGGGTGTTAATATGTCTTATTTGTATGTATTTACAAAAAGAAAAGTATATAAGTATTATATCAGTTGTCTGGTTCCCATGATGCGCAATACCATGTTTTCACAAAGGTGAAGAAAACATCGTGAGGAAACCGACAGGTTCTAGAACAGAAAATTCGAGATGTGTCATGTGCACGAAAGGAGCCTCTTTGAGGCGTACTTAAATCTTCTTACACATCGATTCGAGATCTGAGTGATTCGAATAGTAGTAGTTTCTTGGCGATTGATACAGCTTTTAATTCCTGAGCTGTGGCTACACGGATGCGTTTCGTGACTGTAATACCGCTTAATATTATTGTTGAACTGTTCATTTACTGACATTTAAAATGTTGCCTGCAATTTTAACACAATTATCGCTATTACAATTCTTAATAAGTTTACGGTCATACATAAAATCACTTTATTAAAATTATTCGTTGATTCAGCTGTAGTTATGAGATTTACGTAATCCATAATTGAAACTGTTCTAGAAAATTATCCCAGGCCAAAATGTAAGGGATAAAATTATCTTGATAGACGTTTTCTTGAATAATGATTACTGCAGATTTAACTTCTGCAAGTATATTTCATTATGAGTGCAGGTTTTGCCTCAACATATATTTTTATCTGTATGCAGACATGCAAAAATGACAAAGCAGTTTTTTTTTTTTATATTTCTATCCGAGTTGTTCGCAGCGACCAATTGCTCACCAAATCATAATAACAAAAATCAGTAACAATATACAAAAGACTGAAACAATGGGCGGTCTTATCGATAGAAAGCGATCTTTTACATACAACCTTTGGATGGATAAGAAAGGCTGGACTATAATATGAGATTTTGTGGTTAATTTAGTAGGTATTTATTTAAAACCTTTTCCTTCATTTTAAACATTAAATTTCAAAACATACTTGTACCGACTTTAAATGGTGGGACTCCAAAAAAAATCCCTTTCAAAGAAGAGTTGTTTTCGCATTTCGTGATAATACTCATGAAAAGTATCGCCGAGACGCGCCGCGCCACATCACATTATAATTGTCCCGCACCCGGAAAAACTTTTAAATCACATCGTCAACTAGGTAACCTTGTTTGGCGTAACGAAAACTCTTGGAAAGCTCTTAACCAGCGTTGAAAACATAAACCGGGCACACGGGCGCATTTTATAAAGTTAAAGGGAACTCGATTAAAGAACCAGTCGAAGTAAGTTGGCAATGAGAGGCAAGTTTGAGCGGATGCGCCTGATTCAATTGTACGCAACTCAACGTCTTACGCCGCGTCAACACAATGCTAGTAACTGGACCTCGGTTACGTAGTGAGGCAAAACTAGCTTCCAATACTGTCTCTATACTGAAGCAATGCGAGTGGAGCTTAGTATGGTTTCAAGAAATCTGTTAATATTATAGTGCTGTCCTGTGCAATAAGAAAACGAAACATTTGTGTGAGTGTCAACGCACGCACGCACGCACGCACGCACGCACGCACGCACGCACGCACGCACGCACGTACGCACTTACGCACACACACAAATGTTTTCTCTGCCCGGGATTCGAAATAAGAGTCCCTCGCTTTGAAGGCAAATTACTATGTTCAGGAAACAAGGTTTTTCCACGGTAGAAACAAAACAAGTGTAGAAATTAGTAGCAGAGCCAATTTTTGACATTAATATATCTCTTTTTATTGCGTGAACCTTGAATTATTTTACTTTTTTGTTTTTACCACCATAGTTAACTAAACGTCATAATAATATGTGTTATTTTGCATTATTCGCGCCACGATGTTTTGTGTACAATCTACAAGCTGCACGAACGACCGCTGACGAGGGAATACACGTGACTAATTCAGATTAGAAATTAAATTGTGCCTGTAATGGCGTCGCCAAAGGACTATTACATAATACAACACGATCACAGATAACGCGGCTAGGTTGTATTTGTAATTGATCATAGAGATGGTAGAGTGCCGCTCGTGCTGAACAGTCGAAGCCGAAAATATAAATTACAATAACCCAGCTGGCCGTTAATAAAGCTAGATCAATTTGAGTTTGTATTACATAAACCTGTATCGGCATCGACGATTGATTGCATGGTCATATGCATATTACTCATACGTGGAAGCTAATATAGATAATCAACAATGGAGCACAAGATTCAGCCTGAAATTGCAGGCGCATGAGACGTAACATCCCCGTCTCGGTGTGATGGACGCAACGCAATGCGACTTTAGTCATCTCGTATTTTGATGGAGAGGACTTGAGTCGTGTTGTTTCTATGGGCGGCAGTTACCACTTAACATAAGGTGGGCCGTCAGCTCGTTCTATCACATAAATTACATTAAAAAACCCGTTTATAATGGCGTATACGCTTTTGAGAACAGTATGTAAATTGCTACTACCTAATTGGAACCAGGACAGCGGTTCCAGTCACTCAGTAGCAGTGAAGAAACGGTCAACGGGAACCAAAAACCGCGTGTCATAATTGTACAGTCGCCAAGAAAATCAAGTGTCATAAGATAAACACCTACACCAAGATTTCCTATGTTGCAGACCGCGTGGACAAAACTATCACACAACATAATCATCCAAGACTTTTTGTTGTATTTATTCTAATTGAATGATTAATTTTAAGTTATATATAGTCTCTTACACACACCGTGTCCGTAGACCGTGTCGTCTATAGTAAAGGTTTTATTAGCTGAAAAACAGCGCTGAATATTCTCAGCATATGCTGAGCCATCTCCTTTTTCAGCACAGGGCGTATAGGGACTTAATTTTTTTTGTGATTTTATTATATTTCTTTTTCTTGTAATTGTTGTTCCTATGTTTTGTGGAGGAATAAATGTTTTTATCTATCTATCTATCCAAGACCCGAGAGCAAACTTTGTACGCTTAAAAAATGTGTGCCCGTCCGGGAATCAAACGAGCGACCACTTTTCTAAAGCAAACCTTACTGCATACTTAGCTATGTCTAATCTGTTGAGACTTCGTTTGCTATGAGCATTTACGCAATAATATTCGTCAACATGTGTTCCAGATTGTGTTGGTTTCCGAAAGCCTTTTGGTCTAAACTTTACCAAAGCCGAATCACTAGTGCCGGCCTAGATGTGTCCTTGTCCACTTCGGCACACGACTTCAATTAATTACCCGTGTCCGAATGGTAAGCCGGGCACAATGCACAATAGGCAACACAAAGCGTATGAACAGGTAAATTTACATGGAAATAATATTCCATTACCGAAGTTTTGGTAAATTGTACGTGAAATCGATGATTGAATATGTCACCGAAATCCGTATTGCGGATGTTTCGGCCAAACAAATAGCTAGTAATCAATCGTATTATTTGACTGTCGTCGTCCATTAAGTGTGGGAGTGAATGAATGCAAAATATTCGGGGTGAATGTGATTTATTCCCTTCGTGTAATCGACTGATACAATATTTTGATTGGTGTATGTAAAAGTTACTTATTTTAATAAATAATATCAGAAGTTGGACATTTATTATTAAGGAGGTTTTTTTATATCTCTATATATAACGTTTTAACCGTGAATACTTTAGGGGTTATCGTTTCTGTCACTTTCACCTACCACGATTAAAATGGAATTAATATTTTTCATTACAGTTATTTTTTTCTGTCATAAATGTTCTCTGAAGTTATTTATTTATTAAGTACATAAATACATCATATTATACATTAAACAAAAACAAAATAACAAAAAGACAGTTCTGTTAATTAATTATGTCTCTGTTGGTCATAAATAATCACACGAAATAAAAATCATTGACAGAAACCTATGACGTTTTATGTTGTAGGGATTATAACTTGTTAAATTATAGGTAATTACTAGCTGTTGCCCGCGACTTCGTCCGCGTGGAATTCAGTTTTATCACGCATCCCTATTTTACCCCTCGGTAAAGTAGCCTAAGTTATTCCTTGTTACATCAGCTATCTGCCAGTGAAAGTTCCGTCAAAATTGGTCCAGCCATTTCAGAGATTAGCCGGAACAAACAGACAGACAGACAGACAAAAATTTAAAAAAAATGTTGTTTTAGTATATGTACCGTGTATACACCCATATGCATTTAGTAAAAAGCGGTTATTTCAATACTACAAACAGACACTCCAATTTTATTTATTTGTATAGATAATGTTCTTGGAAACCTAATTGTAAGGCGTCAACAGTAGGCACAAATCAATTAGGTAAGAGTTGAGTTTAGATTAATTGGCTTTATTATGTATCAAAGTTTGTATAGAAGTGGCATGAATAATGTATTCGGTTACAATTATTCAGTCAATTTTCTATAATCCAAAGGCGTTTAGGGTAAATTATTTTAAGCAATGTCGTGACGATGGTAATATTTCCTTCTCAAACCATCTAAAGGATTTATTTATTTTATTCCAAACAAAAATGACGGAAATTCGCCTCAATTCCAACTTGCTTTGATGTTATTCCTCCTTAACACTTTTATTTGTATTTCCCGAGACGCGGAGACGCGGAGACGCGGAGACGCGGAGGCCGGGCTCGACACGATCGCAAAAGGCCTCCGATAGCTTTTGTTTTGTTTACATTATCAAAGGACCGTTTCCACCCGCAAACGATTCAATTCTATCATTCCATTTAATATATTTTATTCCACCAATTACAGATTAAATGGAATTTGAACGAAGATATTACGGAGAAAATGAATTCCTTTCGATGGTTATTATGAACCGAGTAACTAAAGGTTTTATATAATTTATATTCGCTGCCGCCTGTCACAACTTCTTGAAATGTAAATTCCTCGTTTTATGATGTTCCACTTGGGAGCAGGCATTGACCCGTAATTTGCCAGATGTTTCGTCTCATCACAGTCCTTATTGAATAAAAAGTTTGAACGAGCTTATACCCCCATAATGTGCATCCGACTCTTCATAATGTTGCTGGAGGATCGCTGGTTATACACTCACAATTTATACTGGTGGATGAAGACCCTTAATATACCTTATAACCTCTCCAATATTGAAGAACATAATGAGCATTTCTTAACTGGCTCTGGTACAAATTATAATAATCTCTAAAGTTTGCTGTTACTATTTTTGTGATACTTTTCGTAAAATGCTATGCGTTTATTAAAGCACAGGTGAAAAAAAAAGTCTCAGGGTGAAACAATCAATAAATAACCTAACTGATATGACATCTATAATGGATTGCATAAGAGTTGTGGGGTAAAAGCACAGACTAGATAACAGAAAGTACGCGATGGGCTTACTCCATGACAATTTTTTACCGATTGCCATGTCTCGTCGGAAAAAAGACAAATGATGCTGCGTCCACAATTTACGAACGAACACCAACGAACGCTGTAAATTGAAGAGTTCTCGCTAGTGAGGGCGAAACATCATACCTGAGTTATTGAATTGTATTGTTAGTGCCGAATAAATAGAAATATAACTGAAATGCGTCGTAAAGGTTGCTACACACAGTGCGAGTAAACTAACGATCTATTTGAAGCGCTCGCTGTGCTCTCAGGGGGTGTATTTGGAGGCACGTGTAAACATGTCTCAGCGTGAGCGCGACAAATGACGTGGAACGTAATGCTGAGTCGTTTTTTTTGACAACCTCGATGGTATGTATAGCAAATCTTGCAATTTTGAACCACATGACGTTGTTTACTGAAGCTAAAATAAATCAAATGATATTTTCATCATAATATTTTGGAAAGGATGTGTTTGTCTATGAAACCGAAAAGTTAATACCGCAAGTTCATAAACAAAGTGAAATCCCATCCCAGAACCTGGATAAGGTGGTCTGTATTTTTTTAATTTAATTAGTTAAGTCATGCTACACAGTAGTAAATATAATACATATAATATATAAATAATTAACGCATATTGGCTGTGACGTCACCGGGGAGGCGGCGGCGGGGACGACTGACATTCTGCCTCAGAATTAACGAATAATGATTCTTTCCTTCTTCCTTTATGTCTCGATTCCAACTGCTCGATCCTCAGGTTGTACATTCTCTCCGCGCGGAAGTACTCCGCTTTTTTCTCAGCTATTACAGTGCAGTGCACGCGAGAAATAGACCTAAGTAATAAGAATCGCCGGAAGATATAATTGATTTTGTCCATTTTTGTTATATCAAATTAGGGTGATGATAAAGTAGCTTTCAGGTATATCTATTAAAACTAATGACCTTTTGTGACAAAATCTAGAACACACGGGGTGTTTAAATATTGTAATAACTCTCTTTTATCAATTGACGTTAAGTTTGAGACATATTGTAAACGAGGAATAGTTTGAGACGTGAATGTACGTTTACCCCATCTGAAATATAAAAATATTATAATAACTATGGCTCAAGCAATGCTCTTTTAAGATAGGTAAAATAAACATATTATAGTAACGTTTAGTTTTTGCACATAAGCAATAGTGTTTCATTCCACTGAGGAATAAACGCTGTAGCTATTATTTTTTGCGATCAAGTTACACAACGACCAGATGGCCCATCTGGTGTAAAGTGGTAACGTCTGCCCATAATAACCAGTACGACTTGGGTCCTTCCCTACTAGGTACAAAAAGACCCAAGTCGCATCGTATGCGCCCCGTAACTCTGAGACGTGAAGGTGGAAAGTCTCATGTGCCTGTAATAGCTTTAAATTTTATTCCTCATATCCTTATGAGGAATAAAAATTGGCTCTTATAAAGTTCTTTATTCTTTTATTCTTTCTTAATTGAATCAACCTGTGTGTAGTAACAACATGGCGGCAGCGCCTGTTTCAGTGACAAGGGTAAACGTACAGGGTAATCGTGTCGGCGCGGAGTACGTCAAATCATGTGGAACTGATTCCGTCTACGGTTAACTCAGAGCGTCTCGAGCTAGCGCCTACTGTATGAAAACGAACTTTACGCTGAAGACAAAATAGTTGAACACGTATTGGCCAAACAGCGAGGGTTATTTGCATTCGCTAATGTTCACCAAACCATCCACACATGCATATTCAGACATGTCTGCAGCTTTCACCTGCATTCGTTAGCAATGCCTTTAGCGGCGTGCGAAGAGGTCGCCGCTTTGGACAAATTTCGGGCCGCGTCCATAAAGCCATGTGTAATTAATTAATTAATTATCAACAATAAATAATAATATGATAAATTAATAAAATTCTTATGAACGATTTTTGGACATTCACTTTTAATATAAATTTTATTAATTTATCGTTATTTTGTCACAGTAACACGACTTAAACTTTTATAACTAGTAACATAGTCCATCACTATTAAGTTATATAAATATCTAAAGAAATAGTGATTATGACGTGTTAGACTGATTAGAAATAAACGATTACAAAAGTTTTCCAAAATAGCATAGTCATAATTATATATTTTAGTAGCAGTAGAAGTTGTGCCAAGGGGGTAATACTGCGACCATACCCATTTCTGCCGCCAAGTAGTGATGCATTCGCATTACTTTGTTCCGGTGGTTGAGGTGAAATTATAGGACATTAGAAATTCTACCTTTACGTCTTAGGGTTACAGACGCATATGATGCGACTTGGGTCTTGTCTTACCTAAATAGGGGAAGGGCCAATTCGTATTGCGTATATAAACTCTTGATAAACGTAACAGACACGAGATGCAAAGAAAACTGTGGAATGAAAGTAATTGAAATCGCCACTTAGAGAAATGGAAAGCAGGGTGGTCGGATCGTGAACCACTTTTTAAAAAATATCTGCCAATGCAAAATCTTGGCCGTGTGCTCTTCAGTATTAACATAACCTCAGAATGTAACGTGGAGAAGGTTTAGCGTATTCATGAATCACTGAAGATGTAATCACGATAGAATATTTGCGAAATCAGCAGAAAATACATATATTAACCCAAAAGCTAATGCGGTGCGAAAACGGCGAATTAGGTAATAACACGTCGATAAGAAAAAGTGTCGTCGTCGGCATAAATAGGTGCTGAGTCTCCAGTGAGGCGCGAACGCATTAACGGTCCGCCACCGACATGTTATATAAGGAGCGTTTTCTTATCCACGAGTGTTCGCTCCGGGATCCGGGCCGACCCGACCAAATGACGCGGAAAAGATTCGGGATGACGCCCTCTTGATCGCAGAATGAGACGCTGTGTGAACTTACGGCCGCGCACGCACACATATTGTGGGGGGGTTGGTGATTTCATCACAATACGTGTGTCATTGCAGTCTATCTATCTATTCGAGTCACTGGTTCTCTCGAACCGTGAAAGGATTTTAAGTGCGCCTCAAAGAGGCTCCTTTCGTGCACTTGACACATGTCTTTGAATTTTCAGTTCTAGGACATGTCGGTTTCCTCACGATGTTTTCCTTCACCGTTTTGAGAACGTGGTATTGCGCACATAAATCTTTCAATTGAAAAACTCATAGGTGCATGTCGGGATTTGAACCGGCGACCTCTGGATTTAAACTCGGGGTCAGTACCACTAGACCACCGCGCTCTATATCATTGCAGTAACCGAAGGAACTTTTGTCGTTTAAAGATAATTAATTATTTCTTTCTTTCTTTCTTTCTTTCTTTCTTTCTTTCTTTCTTTCTTTCTTTAAGACTATGGACCCTTAAAATGTATTATCTTCCGGCGAAAGTTACCACACTAACAACCAGGTTAGCCTCCTCAATCATCATCATTACAAACCATTAATCATTGCGAAGCAAAACAAACGATTTCCAATTTTGTTGTAAAATTATTCATTGAACAATGAAATAGAATTAATTTTCTGTGATTACTCAAAAAGATATTTAGATTTCAGGAAGCTAAAATAATTGTACAGCTAACAACATTACCCTCAATTAAGGTATAAGTGAAATGAATAAATAGATTCACAGTTGCCATATTTTCATCTCTTCGAAACGATCTCGCATTAAATGAATAAGTCATTGAGAGGGGGAGAAAGTGTTGATATTTATGAGAAAGCGTACATTCCTGGTCGAGTCTCCCCTCTTTGATGTGAAACTAATGTAATAACAATCATCGCAGTCTTCATAAATGCGAAATTAAGAATGTTATGCCAGTTGCGCCGGGTGTATGCGATTTTTCGCGTTGTCTGTGAACAAAGATGGTTTGGTATTTGCCAAATTTTAATCACAAATAAATAAAGTGAAAAAGGTTTAGTAAAGTAGAATTGTTATCGTTTGTTAATCACGAGATTCACGGCGCGGCGGTAAGCGGCCCGAGCGAGCGCGTCTTAGACGTAAACAAATAGCTCTCACGCAAATTGAATACAAGATATAAATCTAGCATTCTAATAACATGCGGTGGATTTCTCAGCGGGCCGTTTTATTTCAGCCCACAAAGCCTTCGACCCAGTAAATCCGGCGATATCTCGGGAAATGCGACAGAGTGCCACGGGCGTTCGTTTCGCGGGACGCACTTTAAATTTCCCAACTGCGAAAGGATATCACTGTGAAATTTAAAATGCCGACGCGATCGGGTTCCCTAGTGGGAACAAAAGTACGTTTGGATGGGATGCGCGGGTTTGACATGCCGCGCTCCCCGCGCCCCCCCGTAACCGACCCATGGGGGAGAATGATGCGGCTAGATTTATCTTAAACTAGCTGTTGCCCGCGACTTCATCCGCGTTTTCGGTTTTATCACGCAAAAAGTAAGAAGAAAATTAGCCTAAGTTACTTGTTATCTATGTTATCTACCTTGTTACATCAGCTATCTGCCAGTGAAAGTCCCGTCAAAATCGGTCCAGCCATTTCAGAGAATAGCCGGAACAAACAGACAGACAGACAGACAAAAATTTAAAAACATGTTGTTTTGGTATATGTACCGTGTATACATCCATATGCACTTAGTAATAAGCCATTATTTTAATATTACAAACAGACACTCCAATTTTATACATATGTATAGATGTAGGTTAATACCGAAATTTTCACAATGCGAAATGTTAGCCAGTGAGATAAATATTCAGTGGAAAATTTATGGAAATTGTTAAAATAACTTTCTGTTTTGTGTAATTTCATGCTGAGAAGCCTAATTACTCATTCACAACAACACGGCCAGTGAACATCCCAGTAACGAATGATTAATCATCTTTGTGTATGTGGATATCTAATACCATGCTCCACAATTGCAGCTATGACGTGAAAATTCAGTTTCTAACAATTTCAATGATAAATGTATGGATTGGACACAACAATTAAAGAAATTTAATGAAACATATTTTTTTTTTAATTTTGCTTCTCGCTTGTTCCATTTGGAGTTGTTGTTTTATTACTGAGTAAACTTCAATTTGCAGTTCTTACAGACATAACCTCGGGCTAAAATTAGGAGTTATTTATCATACCTAAATGATAACATAGATCCAGTACACCTAAAGAGACTTTATCTTTAGACATATCGTGGTTTAGCTGGAAACATTCTCCGTAAATCAGACCGTTTTGACGAAGCACTTTGCATAATGTTGTCATTTGGACCTGTCTCGATGTGTGGCACAAATTTCAGTGTCCTGGAGTTTGGAAGAACGTTCTCATAATAATAATCATAATGGTGGACAATTCACACAGCGCAAAAAACCTACCCAAATAATAGTCGATAATAAAAAAAAAAAAAAAAAATTAAAGTTTTTATTTTCATAACAAGTGATGCAATTGTACCGGTGGTTATTCTAAATGGAAAAGGAATTAAAGTCATGTAGCAAATTATTAGAGACACTGTAATTTCCTAAAAAAATATACGTATACAACAAGGAAATGTAAACTGCAGTATGGCATTGATCTAGAAAAAACAGTAAAATGAGACGGGTCACATATGAGTGAAATAGAAAGATTATTTAGTAAGAATATATTTAAAAAAATAAATGACTTAATCTTTCACCGTTATAAGCTACTTGAAATTAGTCATGTTCATTGCTGTATGTTACTGATACGCTAAAAAGCTCTGTCTTCCTTCATATTAGAGTTTGAAGTTGTAACGCGAACACGGTGAAACCAAGCGGAAGTCAAGCTCATTCGTAGAAGGCCGTGAAATATTTTTCTCCATTGTCCAGATAAAAGCATTTTACTCCAATTAAAAATCTCATTTCAGTTGTCTGCAGTTTAGTAATATCACAACCACCACCCATTCACCCTCTAGATTTGACCAGATATGAATCTTGCCTAGACACGGTACGCCTTGTACCCGGTTATGTCCGGTCCTTGTGTCATTGCAAGGAGTCCAGTGGACGTGGAAATATGTGTTTTACTCCGGCCTTGCGGAAGGGTGGGTAGAATGTGGGGGGTGGGGGACTTACCCGATGATTTATTGCCGGGGTACGGTGCAGCACCTCGGGCAATAGACACTCTACTCTGACAAAAGAGCCTGTTTTTCCGTCATTGTTTAATTATTCATTGATATAAGGAATTGTGTTATTTGTCGCTTATGTTTTCAGCAGAGAATTTATGCAGATTGCGGTTGAGTAGTATCTTAATAAATCTTATTTGTTATATTACTTAAATAGTTTACAAATTATAAATAATAATAAATGCTCGTGAACATTTCACAAAGTGCCATCGGGGATCGAACCCACGACCTACAGCGCAGACGGTAGGGTTACTAACCAACTGAGCTATAAGGCCAGTCAGATATTAGTTGTTTAAATAATTTGATAGTGCAGTAGAAGTGTATCGTACAATGTTGATTATTTAATTATTTGAACTTCTGCATTATATAATATATCTGTATTACATTTTTTGTATGTAAATTGAATGTTTTTAATATTATTTTTAATTAGATGTTCAAAAACAGGGAAAATTTTAATCACATATAACTGAAAATCAACGGGAAACGTTAAAGTTAACGGACAAATAAAGAACATGTTCTTGTTACACTTAATAGGCAATAACTCATTAATATCCCACTAAAACACCAATTTTCCTCGGAAGAGATTGTTGAGACATTACAAAGGCAGTTAACTGTTAGGGCTATCATTTCAATGGGAAACCATTACGCGTTTATGTGTAATGATTATTTGAAGCTCCTCATAATTTGTGCCATTTGTAATTTCATCCTGATGTCTGCTCGTTAGAAATTGTTGGTACGGTGTAATTGTTTCCAGTTTTTGCGTTGCACTGTGCAGCTAGAAATAGGCTGCACTCAGATGCATCACACGTTTCTCTGCTACTTTCCGCTACTTTGGTAGGTTTATTTTTTTAAGTGATTAAGTTTGGCACAAGTAGTTGCCCATCTGGTGTTTAGTGGTTACCTCTGTCCATGGCAAGCAATACGACTTGAGACCTCCCCTACTTAGGTACGAGAAGACCCAAGTCACTGAGACGTGAAGGCGGAATGTTTTATGTGCCTGTAATTTCACCGGCAACCACACATTTGAAACCAGAATACAGTAACACGAATGCTTGGCGACAGAAATGGGTATGGTGGGCAGTACTTTCACGGACGAACTTAGCATTAGTAGCTACTGAAAGCATAATTATGCAATAGGCATAATACTAAAAAATGCAATAAGTATAGTGTTTAAACTCAGTCTATTTTTTGACCGCAATCTCACCAGATGTTAAGTGACGATGTGGTCTACGATGAAGCATGCTTGCCTAGAAGTAACCTATTCACTTTCCTCTTGAAGACTTTCAGATTGCAGGTTTAAGGAAATACGGACGCAGGCAAGGAGTTCCACTTTTGGGCTGTCCGCATTATAAACGTGGAAGGAGTCGTGGGCGATGACTAGTTATTTTGTAGGGACTTGGCACCTTCTGGTGTTGACTGACTGACTCGATAACCGTATCGGAGAACCTAACGCTATGACCCGACGTATGTTACCAGGCTAGACATAGTTCATAGTTCATAGTTTTTTTATTAATAATGATAATTACAGGTCAATATAAATGGTAACATAACATCACAGTCATATTCAAAATCTATTCAAGACATTTGACCCAAACACAAACCCTTATGACCACATTAGACTACGGTTAACGAGAATGGCTTGAAAGTGGTGTCTGAATAAAGCTTAATGTAGGTAGGGACGCGACGGTAAAATAAAAAGTTAATTAACGCTCTCGAAGAATTATATTGCATTGCAAGCACAAAGTCTTCCGTTTTACGTCGCCTGAAGTATCCTTTTACTATATTCCATTTTTGTCTGAACAAAATTATACCTAATTATACTTTACAAGACAATAATATCATTAGCAGTTAATATTATCCTCTATTAATTTATTATTTCATCCATAACACGTATTTAATAATTATATTATATAATTAAAGATATCAGATTATATACAGGAATTATACAGATTAATTGAAGTTTAAGAATTGATTAGAAATCTTTTCCCTTTCTGATATATGATGATTACTCATATAAAAAATTATTATAATATAAATTTATATGAGTACAAGAATTTACCCACCTTGTGGTGTTAAACGGTATCCTCTAGCCATAACAAGGGCAAAAAGGCCGGAGTGGTGGTGAAGCGGCTGAACTATTAACAATTTAGTTTCAACCGAATTCACATGCTGCATACGACCGGTTTGTTATAGCGATATAAAATTGAACCTCTCCCCTTGTGCTTTTATTTCTCTTTACTAATTGCAGTCGTATATAATAAAGGTGACTTTTAATGAAAACTAAATAAGTCGCTTACCTACCACTCCAGAGTCCGCCCCGACCATGCAGCACAATATTCTATTATTATCCGATGACGTATCTGTTCTATCTATTGTCTTTTATAGAAAACGACTTGACTCACTCCTGACTAAATCTCTGATATTACAAAGCCTACGAGCTTGAAATTGCATGAGGATTCCTTCCTGGAAGTAAACTAAGACAGCATTTTGAAATTCCATCCCCTAGGGGGATAAGAGAAGGCAAATTTTTTATACAATAATAGTGATACATTGAATTATCACGACAAAAATGCCGTATTTTATAAAAAAAACATTGAAAATTAAAGTTTGTTTGAATATCAGTTTGAAATGTTCAGAATCCCCTTTGTCTTAGTTTTTCCTTCTCTGTGACAGGTAGTGACTAAAAACTGCCCCAAATAAAATACTAATCACCTAAAGTCTTAGCATTTAATGTGACATTTGGTTGTAAATTAATTTGAAAAAAACAAAACAGTAACAATATCTTATCAATTTTCGAGTAAGGGGGTCATAAGCTTATTAATCAGTAACCAAAGGTTTTAAGTCCTTAGATGTTTAGATTTTGAAAAAAAAAACTTGTTTAAGATTAGATGAGTATAAAATTAAGATTAAGATACAATAAGAATATAAGATTAAAATGCAAAAAACTCAAACACATTTTTAAATCTGTGTAGGAAGATTCGGTTACACTGGCATTCAGTGCCGAATGTGGAGTGTGCTTGATTCAGACTTTGTGTTAGGAGCACTGTGAAGTGTTTTAGCCGCACAGACGTGAGTGCCTGCCCCAAGTAGTGCCCGCCAGTTCAATGGCGCTTTCCAAATTTGTTACCTATTCACAAACCTATTTGTCAGTGTTTTTTATAAGTTTAACGTCGCGTTATATAAGTTTTTTACTGTTACTACAACACTTCATATTTTAATTATGATATTATGTTGTTAATAAACTAAATACTATTAATTTTATTAACAATCTAATGCAGCTAACGTGACCACTAACCACGTTCCCAGTGCTTTTCAGAAAAAAATATAACAGAAAGGGATTATAAAAATTCTTCACGGGCCTCGTATTAAACCTTACCTTCTTTTATGTGGAAGGTCAAAGATTTTACAAACTTAAACATCAATAAATGAACTCGCTAACCGTATTATTCGCTGGAATAATTCGGTAACCTGAGGGAGTGACCCTCGCTGGGTGATTAGTCTAAAACTAATTGATTTTACGGTACCCTGGCGGGTCGGTCCGGCAGCTCGGCGGTCTCGCTAATAGGGCGTAAGTGCTCAACTTCCTCAACGCTTGCGGTTTTATAACGATTGTTGACGTGACTCTATCTTTGATGTGACCGGAACCGGAGCAAATTTATCAAATTACACGTGTTTGATGACAAATAAACGTAAATTTTATTCATTTCCTTGCTCATTATGGTGATTTCAAAATTGAAATACCATCCAACAACAAACCAAGAGAATCAATATAAACGCGAATAAATTATATTAGAACTAAACTGTAATTAAAACATATATTTTTAAAAATAAATCTGATTATGAGTTATTTGCTCAATTTAAATCTAAAGATACCTCAGTTCTGATGAATTATCTGGTTTTATAGTTTAGTTTTGTATCCGAAATCAATTATGGCAAATTACAGCCGCCATATTGGATTTTTAACTCTTTTGTCAAGCTCATAATCAACACAAATCCAATGGCACTTAAGATCAAAATCCATCAAACCGTTTATATGCAGAAACCTCAGACACACACACATACCTACATTCATCCGAAAAAAATCAACACTCCTCTCTCTGGCCAGTCTTTTAGTGAAACAAACTATGTATTTACTTGAAATTAATAAAATATATCGAATTAAACCTTAATACACAACAGAAAAATAATAATATGATAACATAATAAACGGTAGGGTTGCAGTCTTTGAGAAGAAGTCCGGCTACTCAGGCTCCGGCTAAAAGGGGCGTCCTTTGAGTAACAACAGAATATGAAAATAAGCGTTACTCATTTTCTGTTCACTAAAGAATGTTGCAATAGAGATTGTATAATCTTATTTATATTGATCTAAGAATAAAGTTAAAAGATTATAGATACAAATAGGAGTAAGATGAAAGCGTTAAAAAAACAGTAAGCTGTTCTATAAAAATAAACATTACTAACTTGCTTTTATTGTTTCAGTTCTGAAAAATATATTTGATATATTAAATTTCTACTATTACTATTTACGATTCCAAATAAACTATAGCAGGAATATTTACCGACTCGATGAGACTCATCTAAACGTCTGAACAATATTCAAATGGTACTTGTGAAATAATGAACACAACACAAGCGAAGAAAGCGGTACGTGAGTAATAGCAGCATTAGCCCGGAGTCCGGCTCGCGCCCGTTGAGCAAGGACGTGGAACTAAGCGTTACTTATTGTTCTGTCCGCGCGAAGGCATCGCCGACGGATGGTACTTCCGTAGTGGATTTAAAACAGGCACTGACGAATCGCTACATTATCGCCGGCGGCGTTCGATTTAATTCCAGCACGGAACCAAGATGTGGAGATAAACGCTAACATAGATATACTTGTTCACCCCCTTGTTTTAGGATCACGGATCGCTTGCTAGCTTGGGGGTCTGATCCTACCAATGTCTGTGTCAATGTCAATTTTGTTTGTTTCTGGCCTGATAAGTGCGAGGATTATGTTTTGCCGAATGCAGTCAATCCATTAGCATAATTTATCACGTCCTGTTGTTTAATAAATTAATTGTCTGCCAATTCTACCAGCGCTTATGATTAATGAGTGAACCAAGGATTTTTTTTTCTGGAACTGTGAGAAGAAAAATCTTTAAGCTGGCTGAAAATAATTCCAAACACATGACGGACGCATCCTATCACTACTGTCATCACTACTGTCTAATTATTCTTAACCTAAACATATAGCTAGTTCTAGTTTGCTACCGAGCTTCCGTTCACTTACTTAAAGTTGCAGCCTTAGCTTCAATTGTACCGTAACATATTTACCAAGTCTTTATAAGTTTGCCAGGTGCCTAGTCTTGGTTCCGAGAGAACTTTTAATTGTTTTAATGTTTCATAAGATGGCGACTGGCCTAAGTTGAACCGTTCATGAATTTGTACCGCACCGCCCGCCGGAAACGATTAACAGAATTTCGAAAATGTTCATGCAGCTTTTGTCGCATGAAATGGGTTTTAATTGAAACAAATGGAATAAAACATGCATGGATAATTTGGTATTATCTGAAAGGAATGTTTAACTCTGCAAACTATCTACACTAGAGTTTATTTTGGTATGTATAAAATATTAATAAGAATACTACTCAAAGGGTCCCAGTTAATTTAATCTTTTCATTTTATTGAATTACTAATAAATAGAAGGTACATGCAATGACATAAGATGCTCCAACCATCTCAGGGTGCAACGTGCTACGACTTGGATTTCCCTAACTTACCTAAATATCACCTAAGTCGTATTGCTATTGTAATGAGCAGAGTACTAGTACTAATCAAAAGGTGGGCATTCTGCTATAACTAAGAAAAAGTACCTATGAAAGAAATATTTGTTGAGAATAGACCCTCCTCAACTTCAAAGGCTTGGGTGGTTTTTAACTTTCCTGCTTCAATCCCTATGTCACAAACATGACCAACTCAACCGGCGCTTAAAGGGTTCAAGAAGTTACAGAAACTTGTATGTGAAACGTGTGAAAATCTTGTTCTTAAGTATGTCACGTTGACTGTTAATAACATTCAGTTAAAAAAAAACCCAACTCATCTTAAATTGTATAGAGAGCTAAGATACTACCCTGCTTAAGTATTTCTTCATTTTGAATCGTGGTTTTGGAAAGTCAGTATAAATTGGTGCGCTCCAAGCATTTTGGAACTTAAAAACAAAGATATGATATAATGCAAGTGATAAAATTGCTGTAGCAGACAGCTGCCTATGTTAGAAAACGCTTGTGTAACAATATTTGAGTAATACATTCTTGTAGCTATTTACAATTCAATAGTTTAATAAAAACTCGTTAACTACTTCGCAAATGTAGAAATCGCGTGTGCTTCGCTTCCTAATACAAATTGAATTAAATGATGTTTTCCCATACAACCATACAATAAGTATATTGAGCTTAGTGAGCAACTAAACGCTTCCTTGCATGCTCCGAGTGCCTGGTTGAACCGTTTCGATATAAGATTTCACGTAAATCATCTAACTTTAGTTTGTAGGATGAATAAATCCACAAAATCTCTTAACATGTTGTTAAGACTTTCATATTTCTAATGGCTGCCACATTAAGTGACACTTAACATACGATCATGCACAGAAGAAAGAGAATAAATAATTTAACATAAAGTAGAAGGAGGGAAAAAAGTATGACAGAGGGAGAAAAAGAAAAGAAGAGCCTGAAACAGCGGGCACCATAGAGGCTTCCATATAACACCATCGAATATAATCGAATACAGTGAATTCCGGCGAGCGAACTCGAGAAAACTTTGCACGACTCGTTGCGAATAATCATTTACAGCGAAGCGGCTAAGCGAAGATTTAGTTGCAAAACTTTTTTATTACTTTTTATATTAATTTGGGCACTAGCAACTTCTTCATATGACATATCTTCTAATAATATAAAATTTAAAATTATTTATAATTTTACGGACACCATGAGCGATCTGTTATGATCACAATATAAATCAATTTCCATCCTCAACTTAACGTAAAAATATAAAAATTTATTATTGGTTCCTCATTTCCTGAAAATAATAATTCATCTTAAAAGGATGCCTGACGCTATCCAGAGATGAGCCTATCTAAAATTTCCAATTGAAACAAACCAGACCTTTCAAAGAAACAAAAGATAAGGAGAATTTTAGATATTAAGGTAAGATTAAGATAAAGCGATACACAGCCTATAAGGTATTAAGTTCCCTTCATAGTTGTACAAAAAGATGTCGATTGTTTTCTAAAAAAAAATCGTTGCTTAGAACGCTTTTCATAAGTATATAACTGTCAAAATTACGAATACTAAGATAGTAGGTACTTATTTAAAATGATGTTAGACAGATTGATAACACTCCTGAGACTGATCAGACAATTAAAAAATAAATTAATTATACTACTACTAACTTATAATTTGATTGCAAGATTTATACTTGCAAATTTAATCGATTGACCAAATGAATGGTGGAGTGTAGAGAATTAGCCACTGGTTCAACAAGAAAGGTCCAAGTATCAAGACGGGCCAATGATGGCATTTACCGCGCTTCCGTTTAAGGTCTCTAACGAGCGATAAAATTCCCCCGAATTCCTTTTTAACTGCAAGCGAAGTTTACCTGCGGGTCGGTAAATACGCGCCCACATTTGGTCTGGATTGTGATTCACAATCTGTAAATAACAAGAAGAAAATGCCCCATTTTGAACGTAATGTGATTTGAAATTCAGCAGAAAACAGTTCTTTATGTGATTACTACCACTAACCATGGCACTAGCTCTCTCGAGTCAGAACTTAATGATGGAAGGATTAATGTGTTTCTTTCGCGCACTTTACACATTTCTTTAAATATTTGGTTTTAGATATGTCGTTTTCCAAACGATGTTCCCACACCGTTTTGAGAACGCGGTACTGTACTCAGTGAAATAACTCATTGGTGCACGTCCGAATTTGATCCAGTGGCCTCCAGATTGAAACTCAGGGTTTTTATCACTGGACCTACATGCTCTCTTTATGTGAGGGTATTGTCTGCGTGACTGATAGTAGCCTGGGCTCATTGCTGTATAAAAGTGAATAACCTAAATATGACGTATTTATATATATATATATAATAACTGTGCAGAAACGTAGCATTCTTTGCATACCACATATTATATTATATTATATATTCGTTTGTTATCCCTCTCTCTAATTTCAAATATATATAATATAAGAAATGCAACACTTGTTTTCAGCCTGAATCCGTTTCCCGTCTCCTATATCTTTGCGGTTTGGGATTGACATTTCTGTTTATATTTCTAGCTTCTGCCATTTCACCCTCATCGTATCGGGTTAAACAGGAGGAATGTGTTACTACATCATTATTAGCATCTTATTTATGGCCAAATCAACAAAACAAGAAGAGAAGTTTTGGCACGAAGAAGTAACAAGTATAGATGGGATTCTACTGATGCCATTAAATAAAATTGCGTAATACATGTCCAATATAATTGTCGGGCAATCGTAGAGCCACCGTTATACAAATGGATTCGATGTGTTTCGCCCGTCATAAAACGTGGACCTGAATTCCACGGTTTTGGGTCAAATGAATTATTTCCAGCACTGAATAAAATCGTGAAGCATTATAAAATAGTGGGACAAGTGTAACGTCATGGTTGAACAAATTGATGTTCCTAATGGCCGCCATTACAGACATCGTGTGCGCCCGATCGCACAAAAGGTATACGAATAATATTATTACAGAAGCGATAGAGTTAATTTAATTTTTAATATTAATTTATATGTATGCAACATTTAGCTACAATCAGTACGTGTCTCAAGAATAGCCATGTAACCTTTAGTTAAGTATACCGTGGTTTTGAGATTTTTTATTACTTTCTTAGCACATATGAATAGTTAACGTAGATATAGTAAAAAGTTAAGTTGACGAAAAAAACTGCTTATTTGTTTTTACACAGATGTTTTGTCACAACTGTCACACAAAATCTCTGTAAAAACACTTCCTAATATCTGATATTAAGATACTTACATTTTCCGTGTATTAAAAGTATCTAAAGTCCTGGAAAACATAACACCAACTGAAGGTTATACCGACGAAAACAGTTATATATAAGATACAATTTATTATGATACCAAATTGTTTTTCAAGAAAACATTTATTGAGTAAGGTCTACCAGAGATGGGTACTTTCAGCCAGCCAGTGGAAATCAAACTCCCATGAAGATAGAACTGAAAAAAGGGTAAAACGTGAAATGCCTTTGGCAACAAAAAAGGTGTGCATAGCTCAAAACAAATGAACGTTTACAGACAGTTGTGAATATGTACTGAAGTCAAAATATTATTTTTCATACTCTATTTATGTATTGTCGATAAAATTAAATGATCCAAATACTTCCATAACCATAATTGATCCAGAAGAAAGACTTCTATGGGATACGTATTCATAGGATAAAGGTCGACAAAGCTCCGCTTGGGATCATCTAAAGAAAAAGTATGAACTGATATTCATATTCATATTCGTGCGTGCTATACCTATGAAATACCAATTTTTCAGACTCCATTTTGCTTATTTATTCGCTTCCGATTACGTTTTCCTCGAGTTTTTCAGCTTCACCTGGCGCTTTTATGCTGCGAGATTATCTTAAACGACACGCTGATTAAAATTCCGCAGATTCGTTTTTTCGACCCATTTCTTTTCGCATATAATTTGCGCGTAACGTATTCGCGCAGAGCTGATTTGAAGCGCGAGTTCGAGCGAGATGATGATTATCGCGTGTTTATATTTCATAAGTCTTTGTTCGAAATATAACTAATTTAAGTTAGAAGGCTTTTCAGACAACAGTGTATACGCGGTAAAACGAAAGCCTTGTTTAGCAAGCAGATAAAAGCTATCTTGAAAAGTCGCCGCCGCAACAAACTTAGCAACTGTCTCCAGGTGGGATAAGAGAAACTCGATTAAGGAAAAAAAAAGTGTATTGGTGCCGCTGAAAACAAGACTTTAATAAGTGTAAATTTTCATAAGATAGTTTTCTTGGACTAGATTTAGTCATTATGCGTTTCATCCAACTATTCAGAGTAGTGGATACTTGGATTTACTTTCAAAAATGTGTAAGCCCAAATGTTTAACAGAAACGTGTCTGCATTTTTGTTTGCGCATCACGCAACAACTAAAGGCCAGATTAAGTCGTAGGCTTTTGTGTTTCATAACTGAATAATTAAATATTGGTAGATTTTTCACACAGGGCCATCTAGCCCCAAACTAAGCTGAGGTTGGCTATGGGAACCATACTACTGAAAGAATACTTATTATATAAATATATACATATTATACAATATAACACAAAAATATTATACAATATAACACAAAAACACAGAATACAAATCTATGTTCACTTCTTACAAAACTTTTTTCTTATTAGTAGTAGCTAGTCTTAGAATATGTTTGTCTTTAAAATTCATTCGTTTTCATTATACATTATATTGATTTTATTTTGAATTGGAATCCTTACGATGAAACTAAGGGTGCTAGTTAATCAATCTTCTATTTTAATAACAACATTTAAGGACATCTAAAAATAATTATCTCATAGACTATTTTAAGATCAAGCAATAGGTAGATTGCGCCCCTATTAATATGTTGGTTCATGTATTTGTAAGTTTTCTTCAGCATAGGTACATACAAGCAAGCAAACATATAAGCGTACAAGGTTGAAATAAAATAAATCTAACAACCCAATCTATCCAAATAGGTTCATCGAATGCTTGCTTGCATGATTAAATTTCGTTTCGGATTTAGTAATTAGAGGCACAGTTATTTATTTTGATGGTTGTTCTTGGCGAGAAATACATTCTTGTCACTTGCTGTATAATTCTCGTTAAAGAAGTGATGTTGAAAAGTTGTTTTGAGCCAGCTTTTCCGAAATTAGCTGGATGAGTGCGAGAAAGAGCAACTTTAAAAACATGAGTCTCCCTCAAAGTTACTTGAAAATATTTAAAGTAAATATATATTTGCAGCGGAGTTGGCGTCCCGTCTCATTTTGTGTAAAAATTGTTTATATCTAGAAGAATACGTAATTATGTAGATGAGTTGCATTCATGTATTTTAAACAAGAAACTTGGAGGCGACCTTTCTGTTTACGTCGAAGCTACTTGTCTTTACTTAAGGTCTGTCTGGGGCAGCTTAAGGGCCCTCATGCCTATAATGGTGACAATGCAGCCATCTTATTTGAAACATTCTAAGAAATAACAATTGCAACTTGACTACCTTTCTTTTGTTCAGAGGTTCTTTTCAGAATTTTAAGGGGTCCGATACTCAAAAGACGGGACTCTATTACGAACCCCACGATTTAATCTGTCCCTTCGTCTAATCTACGTTTAAAGGGTTGTCGGTTGAAATATTCACAGAATATATGCGCTGTTATCACCCAAACCCAAACAAAAAATCAAGCTGAAAGTAATAAAATAAACTGCGTAATACAAGAAACAATATTATTTTACGTTGCATTTTGCGTTATTGTTTTTGCTCTATCGTATAATGGTACTACTACTGTTGACGCTAGCTCCCAGTAAAGTGCACCTTACTGAGCTCCTTTTGTGCAGATATCTTCACAATCTTTAACTTGATCACTCGACTGTTCTCAACGACACGTCATAGTTCCATCATAAAATGGAATCAGTACCAAAGCTGGTTTATTGGATTAACCAATGAATATTTGATATTCTCTTACGGATTAACGGCACAATAATATTTATTGCTTCGTAAGACATCGAGATAGAATAAAATATGAGCAACTCAGCTTTTATTTGGAACTAAGCGTCTCTATGAAGTGGTAATAACAGCTAAACACGGGCCCAATATGGAGCTTAGACTGAGAGCTGGTGTCATAAAATCAACGGCAAAACAAATAAATGGTTGGATGTGTTTCATGATAAAGCTCTAATTAAAATGGTATCAGAGCTGATGGCTTACTGGTACAGACCTGATTTTCAAATCTAGATGCATACATAAAACCCTGAGTTTTTAGCTAGAAAAAAATACGTGGTGAAGGAAAACATCGTGAGGAAACCGCATGTCTTTAGACCAAAATAAAGAAATAAGTCAAGTGCACGAAAGGAGCCTCTTTAAAAGCGAAGACGCACCTTAAGGGTTCACTGCACTGGTTCGAAAGAGCCAATGCCACTATTAGAATAAAAGTAGTTTTAAGTAAAATTAAGAATCACATAAGAATTTATTATTAAGTGCTCAAAGTTAATATTTACAAACAGATTAAGATAGTTTTGTGAATTTTAACAGCGCTTAATTTCAAATCGATCAATATTTGAAAAAACATGTGAGTAATTTTCAATTTAATTTCATTCCTTTCAGTTTCTTATGAAAGGACGTTACATTTACGGACTAGCTCCTTATCTAAGAGTCAATAATTGGAAAATATCGTGGGCCAGCGTTTTTACGAGGGCCCTCACAGCTGGGCGACGGCGGCCAATATTGCACTGTATCATACTAAATTACTAAGCTGGGCTTAGCTGAATCTACCGGAGTAGTTTCTGTTGGAAATGATTGTTCATTCTGAAATATTACTTATTATGCTTCTGGTAACTTATTTTATAATATGTTTGTTCTGTATCCGGATGTAAATGTACTAAGATATATTTTCCATTTTTCTGTGTTGTAGTGTATATAAAGTAGAGATATTCACTTATATTTTACATATTTACAAATATTTATTGATTTAATCAGTCTGTTTTGTATGATAATACTAAATACCGTAATAGAATTACTAAATCAATTTAATTATGAAAATAATTACGGCAGCATGCTTTGGATTAAAGTATAGTAAAGTATATAGTTATAGACACCGAAATCAGTGGAAAAGATCACATCTTTGTTGTTCTATGAAATTAGGAAGTATAGATTATTAAAGTACATGCAATAAAACAAAAAATGGCTACTGTAGATCTTCAAACTGATTGTTTAAGGAAGATAAACTCTACAGCCCCTAAGGAATATTTTCAAATATTAATAGAAAAAGCATATATTTTTTATTTTCATCCCATCTCAGCGAGCTTCTACGTTCTGAAATATATTTACACATATCAAAAATCATTTTCGTGAGCCATGGTTTTCAGAGATTTTGTGTTTGATAAGTTAGTTCTTTTCTTTTTTTATAAATTTGAATTCTTAAGCTACTAAACTAATGCTTTGCATTTAAGAAGGTCTGGAACAATAGCTTCCCACCGCCGTGTAAGTCGACGACTGACTACTATTTGTGAGTTTGGCTGACTTACCCAAACTTCCTCTATTCAGTTCAGGAAGCTTGTTAGCACGACTTCTGCGGTTTTCGACTAGATAACATTGTGTTAAAGATTTAAACTATGTGTTGCGAAGTTTCTTGTGCTTGTAAATGCTTACATGCACTACGTGTCAGTTTATGTGGCGCTGCCGGTTGTCAGTTGTCTGACTATATCACCCTTGTGATGTACTTAACAGTGAGAGCGTGGTGGTCTATTTGTACTGACCCCGAGTTTCAATCCGGAGGCCGCCGGTTCAAATCCCGATATGCACCTATGAGTTTTTCGATTGAAAGATTTATGTGCGCAATACCACGTTCTCAAAACGGTGAAGGAAAACATCGTGAGGAAACCGACATGTTCTAGAACAAAAATTCGAAATCATCTGTCAAGTGCCCGAAAAGAGCCTCTTTAAGGTGCACTTAAAATCTTTTCACCACATTGGTTCGAGAGAACCAGTGACTCTAATAGATAGACTTAACAGTCGGTAAAATTAGCGAGACATGATCAGTATAAATTTTGAGGCTTGTTGGCTTATGACGTATTTCTATGAAATGAAGTCTCTTTGCGCGCATGACTGGCTAGCATTGAGCACATTCCTTTTACATTCGATAAAATGTAATATTGTCTAAATAATATTCAACCATGGTAGTTTCAGAAGTAGGTAGAATTATTTATATTTTTAAGCTTATAAATAAATCGCTGAAGTATGTCTACTGTTTGTGTAGTCAAACAATTTCCCCAACTTGAAATATCAATTGAATCGGTAACCGTATAGGTAACCCCACAAATAGGTGAATTAATAAATAGTTTGGTCGGACATGACTCAATTACATGAAAACAAATGGTATTTTATGAGTTTAGCTATGAAAGCGAAGGGATCCATCGAGTATGTATAGTATATATAAACACAATAGGAAACATATTGAGGTTGACAAGCTTCCGAGTCAATTTACATGAATAACGTATTACAAATTAGCCCACATATCACGTTACAAGCTTAAGTATAGAGTGTTCGCTCAGGGAAATCATTAGGCGAAGTCAGCTTTGACAAATTTTTGAACACGCTGTAAAATATCTGTATATCATGAAGCTAAAATTGACCAACTGACTGTTACAGTACATATTAACAGAGTACAGATTGGCGCTTGCGTCCCCATATTAGTTTACTTACACGCACGTTGTGTTTGCATAGGGAAGCATTTAGCTAAGTGGAGCCCGCCTAATGTTGCATGAGGTAAATTTGTACACCCTTGTTTGATTAACGCCTGCTTTAAAATTTATGAGCGTGGAGTTTTTGGCGGTAGCGTAACGTGAGATGAGAAGGGATAAAGCTCGCCATGTTAAAATATTATTTATTTACTTGCAAATGCTGACTCGTGGCGAACGTTGCATGTGTTCCCGATTATGTGTCCGAAAATCTATATTTTGATTTCATTTGAATTAGTAATTATGGAATTAGTTTTTATTTTCGAGCACGAATTATCTCGAAATGTAACTTTCTTCGTCATAATGTTCTTATTTATTCAAACTAACTATTTTGATCTTATCTTCGTTGTTTACTGCCAAAAAATTTAAATAGATGCGATTTAATAATTTTAATACTTGTTTAATAATTTCAAATTTTAATAATATTTCAGTAGGTACTTTACGATTTTCAGTATTATTAGTGTTCTCGAAACAGTATCTCTGAACTTGAGGCGTAATTTTTGTACCTTTGAGTCCCATATTCAGAACAGTGAATGTTTGTGAAAACACCAAAATACTACCCGAAAGATTACACTACATATAGGTAACAAAAAAAAGGTAGGTAATACGAGAACTTGATTTAACTATACTCGTAAGTGTAGTTAGCATGTTCTGCAAATAGATTGATAATCAAAAGGTATAAATACTGGAAATATAAATTAATTCGCTGTGCATAATACAGGTTAGCATATAGCAATTATTCTAATAAATATGAATGCTTTTTTAACAAAATTCCGGGCTAAATCCAATTATTACAATAAATAAATTAAAAATTTTTTTACAAACTAATTTAGGCAATCTTATTCCAAAATCTTGTTACACAATATCTGATTACCTGGATGAGAACAAGCTTGAGATTGGGTTTGCTACAATCATGACACAGACCAAATTATTTATGACGGCTTTCTTATCTGCTTGTTCCCATAACTAAAGTCGTTAAGTTTGAAGCCGAAGATTAATATCTTAGTAAATATCTAATTTATCAATAGGTATAAACTACACGTCTTAAATACCTGTTAGACAATCGACGCGAAGCTATTCCACGACACTATCGACATTCAAGAGTCCAATACGAATTGGTCACGTAGTAATCTGTTGCGTACTGCCAAAGACTACAAAGCATACTGGTTTAACACATTGACTTGAGAGTACATATTTATGTCTTGTAGATATTTTTTGCTTAATTTTAACATTCTTTCAAATATAAACAACCGATCCAAAGTTTCAGCTGCGTTCATGAATGGTTATTATTATTACGTCATAGTGAATATCAACAGCTTTCCAATTGGTTTTATTATTTTATACCTCATAAAATAATTAACGGAATTCCACAACTTTGTAACTGGTTGTTATCTCAGTCCTTGCTTTTAGTAGATTGCTTATTTAGTTAATGAGTTTCGGTTAAACTTCTCGCTTTCAGGTTCTTTAATAGCTTTGTTAGAATAATGAGTGAAATTAGATTCATTACATCATTCGCATAAATGGCTGAGTAGAATCTTACTACTGCATAGGAATACGGGTGCGAAACTCAAATCCACAGCCGATATACACAAGGATGACGTAATAAAGAAATATCACGTGTGCTGGTACAGTCAACGACAACAAAGAAGCCAAGTGGCTTCTTTCTTCAATACGAGTATGTTGCAAACACACAAATCTTATTGATTTGTGTCAATGTTAATCTGCCTTTATGCCTATAAGGATATATTATGTTCCATCGCGTGAACACTCAAGCTTCTCCTCAGCGACAATTTCCAGAATTTCAAGAATGTCAAGTGACGTATTTTGTCTGAAACCACAAATCGTTTCCGAACAGCGCTCCAATTTGAAGCGAGCGCTAAAACCCAAAGTGTGTGTATTCCAAAGTTTGATCGAAAAATGTTGTTACGCTATGATTCAAAGAGTCAGGTAACATTTTGGACATGTAAAGGCGCGGTACACAAAAGAATTTCAATTTGGTGCCGTATCGCGCAACCCTTTTCAACTTTACAAAGTAATTTCCTGACGCAAAATTGATTTGTTGGCTTCGTGGTTTTTGTTTGGTGGTGACGGTGGTTTAATTAAAGAGAAAAAATGACTTCGTTACTAAATTTATTCACTTACCCTTGCAAGTCTTTAATAAATCCACGTGGGGGCCCTTCCCGCATCTACACAAGCTCCAAAACATTGCACTATGATGCACGATACATCATTATTATAGACATGCTAGGGTAAGTGAATAACTTTGACTGGCTTTCTGCGCTGTAGGTCGTGGGGTTCGATTCCCGCCCAGGACATACATTTGTGTGACGAGCATAGATGTTTGTTCTGTCTTATATGAATGTTATATGGGTGTTCATATGTATTATATGTACGTATTTACGAAAAGTATATAAGTACCATATCAGTTCTCTGGTTCCCATGATACAAGCTATAATTAGCTTACTTATGGGCTAGATGGCGCCGTGTGAAATATCCACCACTATAATTATTATTATATTATTAAAATAATTAAAAACAAGACATACAGTGCCCTTCGAGAGAGAAGGGCTCGACCATAACCAATAACATTTCCAACAATAACAAAAGAGATTGCAAACTATATAATGTGTAAAATACAGTTGCTCACACACACACACACACATCTAGTTGAAAATAATTCAATTAACCAAACCTTGGCGTCGAAACTCACCCAAAGTGACGTTAATATGACAAATAATTTCCGACAAAGCCTACCTCCACTGTGGAATGCGTTGAATATGGTAATCACTTGACGTGTCTTGCTCGCTTGATTACTGACACTTTATACTTGAGAAGCATTTGTTGTAGGCATAAGGCACAGCGAAAAAGTAGCGTGTGCATCCAATAAGCGGAACTCCTTGCCCGCGTCTCTATTTCATAAGAACTGGTATAATCTGGTAGTATATAGTCACACTAGTTGCCCGCGACTTCGTCCGCGTGGAATTCGGTTTTATCACGCACCCCTCGGAAAAGTAGCCTAAGTTACTCCTTGTTAAATCAGCTATCTGCCAGTGAAAGTTCCGTCAAAATCAGTCCAGCCATTTTAGAGATTAGCCGGAACAGACAGACAGATAGACAAAAATAGTAAAAAATGTTGTTATGGTATACGATATGTACCGTGTATACATCCATATGCACTTAGTAAAAAGTGGTTATTTTAATATTACAAACAGACACTCCAATTTTATTTATTGTATAAATAACATCTGGTGACATGTAGACAAACTCATTCATGCTAGTAAAAAAAATGATAATGCAAAGAGAATCAAAATCTTAGATTTTATTTTACACACAGTTCAAATATTCGCAGTACTTAATAAAGTTATGAATACCTACCTTATATCTGTGACACATGTAAGTGTTGACAGAGAAATATATACGAAATTTGGCATGTCTATTTATTTATCGTTACATATTTTCCAAAGTAATGCAATTCCATTATATTTATTTGAAGTAGAAAATTTTCTGCGCGGTTATCGCATTTGTAGCCGTCCCCAGGGGCGAACAGCGAGATCGCTACTGTCACGGATGATGTTACAGTTACTAAGGTGTCTCGAGCAGTAATAATAAACGAGCCATACGACCCCAAGTGTAAACACGGTAAACAGTAGCTTTGCTGATGGAAATCCCTGGAAAATATTGCAAACAAAATAGAGGACAGACAATAATTTAACATGAATATCGTCAAGCATATGGCTTATATAAGCTTTTTTTTTTGGCTTTTTTATAGCTTATATAGCTTATATTTTTATAGCCATATGCTTGACGATATTCATGTTAAATTATTATGCTGAACCCAAACTGCATATTAACCTCATTTATAACTAATGACAAAGCGAAACAGATTTTGCAAATTCTTAATTGTCATAAAGAGAAATTGTCAAGAATTATAATAAGAATTATATGTAATAAGTAGTTATTGATATTTAATATCAATAACTACTAACTACTGCGACAAAGTAGTGCCACTATTTCTTGGACTTCAGTGGTGGACAACGAACGGTAGTGTACAAGATATATCAGAAAACCTATTTTATGTCCTTTAATATATGCGTAGATTTCTGTGAAATCGTAATCATAATTATCACATATTTTTCGATGGTCATTAAAGAAAACTTCATCTTACGAGTTATCGAATATTACTTCTTTGAAGTTAGTTACTATAATATAAATAAATAATCAATTTTCCAATAGGTGCAATAGGTATTTCAACTCAATAACGCTAGTAGACATTCTATTGCCTCACAATTTCGTTTCAAGGCAAATTTCTAAGGCCGTAACTAAAGATTAGGCCAATTTCAAGTGATATCCGTGTATGTGCCCCATTTAGGAGGGGAACGTTCGCAATGGTTTTCTGAACATCTCGCCTGTCTTTAGAGACCTTTATTACAGCGTCGGAATCTGAAAATATCGTTCCGGAATATACGTTCCATGACTGTCGTGCGGTACGCTTATTTAGGGAAATTAGAGATGTTTTGTGGAAATATATGTGTATCTATGTGTGGAAGACGTGGAATTCGCGGAGGCTTGATAACGAATTTCGAACTTCACTTCTGTTATAGCACTATGAATTTTACTGTGAATTTATAGTTGGAGAATTTACCTACTTAAATTGTTGAATTTTGTGTACGTAAGAGAACAGCAATTTTGGGTGGCAAAAATCTTACTCATTTATCTCGATAGTGTACACGAAAGGAGCAAGCGCAATTCAATCAAATAAACATTGTTATTGAGGGAGTCGCATGATTAGTTGTACTTATACTACTGCTACTAAACTTGTGACTCTCCATATTAAGTATTTTATGATCACAAGCAGTACAATTTATAATAATATTGGTGGACAATTCACACAGCGCCATCTAGCCCCAAACTAAGCATAGCTTGTACTATGGAACCAGACAACTAATAGAATACATATATACTTTTTTCTAAATACATACATATAATATATATTAACAACCAGACAGAACAAACATCTATGTTCGTCACAAAAATGTTTGTCCAGGGTTGAAATCCAACCAACGACCTACAACGCAGAAGACCAACTGAGCTGTGAGGCTTTGAAAGGTAACAGTTTATTACCTACCTTATAATCATGCTTCAAGCGTTCTGAATTTGCTGCTTACCCATTCGATATACAGCCAGTTTATCGAGTGTACATAAATACTTATCACTAAGTTATTGACCTCCGAAGTTTACCTACATTTCTTCACTAGGGATCCCTCCTCAGGCAATTCGTTTTTTCTTAGAACACTACGAAGTTTCGATTCTTCCAAACTTGAGACGTAAGTTTCTATAAATCTGACGTCCTTTAACTAGAAAGCCGTTAACCCTCAAAAGGCCAATTTTGACTTTTTAATAGGAAGCGATACAGTTCAAAATTCTCTATCTTTCTGTCTAAGAAACTTTGTAAATTATAATTAGTTCCGGAGATATAACAAAATTGTAGGCCGTTAAGTGACTGATTTAAAAGGAATTAAAAAGAGTTCTCTGAACATATCTCAAAAAAGACAATTTGGGATTAACGGCTTTTTAGTTAAAGGACGGCAGAAATAAGTAGCGGACGTTTTATTGTACGAGTATGAACAGAACCTGCACTTTTGAGTCCTGAAACATTTTCCAGCTCAATAATATACTCGTTCGCCGCTGATTGCACTCGTGGAAGCAATAATGGCCTCTGTTGTTGTACGTTAGAGTCGATTATCGGGTGGTAAATATGGTAGAAGACAAAAGGGTAATGACTGCCGGAAGCGAGGCCATCTGTTGGCTTCACAGACATTACGGCTATATCTTGCGGGACTCTCAGCGGTTATGGATGTTGAGACGAAAAATGATAGTTTTCTGTGTTTTTGATCCCCAACGAATACTTTCAAACCTCTTCTATGATAGCAATGCATATTAGATACTAATGAAATTCTTTCGGTTTACATACCAACTCTACTACCTACTTACCTACTCATATTGTTGCGATAAAGTGCAGCATATCGCGTACCAACGTTCACGACGCTGGCACTCGCTATAAAGCGTTAGATCATTCTAAATAAATAAAATGAATTAAATAAATTAAGGGAATATTAGGACAGCTTAGCTACTTTGAGGCTAGATAGCCCTGTGTGAAATGTCCCCAAATATTTATATTTTTTTTATAAATGTCCTTAGCTGATGACCATTTACTTACAATTAAAATAAGTACACATCTACACAGACCCTTTTAAAAATAAAATATAAAATTAAATATATTAAAATATATTACAATTCCAGTTATGGTTCTTTCGTGATAATGGAGAAGCTTTCGGGCCCTTTTGCTGGAAACCAAGAGGATCACTCTGACAGAATGAATATAGATCACCAGCTCTAAGAAAAGTGATCAGTAAACGAGAGAGAGAAGTCTGGAAAAGAAACCACAAAATAGACCATACTTAAATTAGGGACTACAGAGATACTACACCTGACAGTAAAAAAATACTCTTTCATGTAAATCACTGTAAATAATGATCTCAATGATCAATATTTACAGTGATTTCAGTGATCATATGTTTTTAGTTTTATCGGTATATAAATATATTTATATGTATTGTAGTTTATATAGTATTGTTTAATAATATATAATCTGTGCATATAACTAGCAAGCCAAAGACCGACCAATTGCTCACCTTGTTGGCCTAATGACTCCGACATTTGACCGTAGTTCTTTTACATCATGCGTAGTCCTACGCGGATGGAGTTTTATAAACCAGCTGGTAAAGTATAAAAGCTGGTAAACGTAAGACCCATTATTGAAAATAATAACTAGAATATATCAAATGGTTGAGACGCATTAGCGTAGATCTCGCCTTAATCCCTAATTTATAAGCCTAAAGAATATTTTTCTTTCTTACGAGAATAAAGTGAAGTCAAAGATAGCTCAGAAAATATTCTTAAGCCTTCAATAAATTATGAGTCAAATTCAAAGAGAGGCTAGTTATATTATTTTATCTTTTATATTATTTATATTATTATAGAGGTTATTAGAACAATACACAAACCTTCTTTATCGTTTAAATAATGTATACGGGTAACAATATTTATGACCTATTTTATATTCCATAACTACTGTTCGTTATTCGCCTATGTAATTATGTTTTAGTTTATAGAACGAAGTTTGTTGAATAAACACTGAACACTAGAATGAATCGCGTACAAATAAATTCTAATAAAATTATGGTTTCATTTCAAATAATAAATTTAATATTGCGGGCGTGAAAAACATCATGGTCATATAGAAAAACGAGTCATTTTAGTCATGTTACTAAAGCATATAATCATTTGAATGCTTTCAGAGCCTAGCAAGTGTCCTACGAAGTCATTTTCATGATAAAATAAAAGATTAAAAAAAAGATACATACATAGCTTCACTGCGTAAGCTTTCTCCCTTCCTGGATTGCCCTAATTTCAACAGGTTAGGGAGATAGGATCATGCAATCTGATCTACCCTATCATACAAATCCATCTGTACTTTTGGGTTAATATTATACAGGTAAATTGATAAATTAATATTTATATAAACTATTTTTAAATTTAATACCGCTTTAGTTACAAGGCATAATTGTCTTAAAATTATTGGATAATTTAAAATGCTCGTAGCAATATCCGATTGTTGCTATCTAGGTGCAGAAATTGTTTTAAATGTCAGCAGAGCTCCTTACAGCCCGCTATGGGGTCATTGCCTGCTGAAGAATATAGTTAGCTGTGGATTTAGTCAAGTTTTTTTACCTATTTGCGTTACCATCTTCTCCTGTTTTTTGTGCGTTTACCAAAGTAACGATTTATTTACGTTAAAGATTTTATCTATCATTAATTTCATCCGTTCTCTACAGTAAAGTTTAGGTTCAGAGACTTTGATTCTGTTATTATTTTAATAATCATTTATTGGTAAAAAAAATACTTATTATTTTTTATTACTTATTATTTATATTACTATTTTATAATAAAAATAATTTATATGATATACAATTTAAAAGCTCACCATCTCTTTATTTTACAAAGGGATGTAGCGATCTTGTATAGTGGAATTGATATACATTATTATCTCACTGAGGTAATAAATGTTTGATCCTAGTCAATTTTGATATTGTCTGTAAGCGGTGCCGTTTGTTCGGAAATTATGATGTGGCTTTTTATATTTAAAAAAAAACACATATCTTCAAGCCTGTTCTCACGAAGGGACTGGCAGAGCCTCAACGGGCAGCTTTGCGTCATGTGGTCAACACTGTCGTGGGAACGCAGACGTGACAACAAGAGGTCTCTACGACATCATCGTTTCCCCCGAATAACTTAGTGAACACTTTACGCATGTACCTAACATGTACATTCTTTTGCTCATAATACAAGAGCCAGGTTAATCCTACTAAAAATTACCAGCCACTTAGGGTGAGCTAACTTTTATGACTACGGATATTTTCGTGTTTTATAAATAAAAGGAATGATTATCGTAAAATTATCTGGGTATAATCCTCGTTTCAGTTAAAAATATATAATAAATAATTTTTTTACTTCGTTTCAGATATGGAGAATTCCATTATTCTGGCACGCATTAGATAGCGTTTTAAAGCGAGTCCGGTGAAATTAAGTGCACGTGAAAAACCTAAGTGTGTATCGAATTCACGCGCCAAAACCTCGAACATTGGCGTGCGCTTCAGCCATGCAAAATGGATACAGTGTTGGCGCGCGCGCCAAATAAACCCCTTGGCGCGCTCGATAGCAGTGCGCTCGCCAACCGCACACAATCGATACACACCTTTAAAGTTTTTTTTTATTTTAATTCATTTGGGTGATAGACGAGCTGACGGCCCACCTGATGTTAAGTGGTACCCGCCATAGACAACAGCAATACGACAAGTCCAAGTACAAGTCCTCTCCACCAAAGCACGAGATGACTCAAGTCTCATTGCGTTGCGTCCATCACCCCGAGACGGGGATGGACGTCTCATGCGCCTGCAATTTCACCGGCACCCACTCCCTTCCACTGGAACACAGCAATACCAGTGCATCACTGCTTGGCGGCAGATTACCAGGTGGGGTGGCAGTACTTCTCCGAGCGAACTTAGCACAAGTTCTACTGCTACTTTGGGTTGGGTTGCTCCTTTTGCACCACCCGGGGGACATGTGTAGGGATTCAGAGGGTTATCACCTACGGACACGAGCAACGTGGCCCTCCGAACATCCTACATGTTACCGATCTATAGTATGATCCCGTAATAATAAAGTCTGTATTCACTCCTACAAGGCGCAGTTAGGTAAGTCTGTTTCATTAGAATTTAGGGATGCTGGCGTGGAAAGTTGTACCCTTATCGTATTCCTCCTTAATTGGCATTTCTCATCATCGGTTACAGCATCGGGAAATATTCAAGGCCTTATCTGTAATTGAGCACGGTCCAAGTGCGAGGGGATTTGGGGTTGGATCGAGAATCACAGAATCAGATAAACGGCAAGACCGGGTGTAGCGAACACTTGTTTGATTTTGAAGGCTTACCGACCGCTGTAGGGCTCAGGCGTTCTCTTACAGCCGAGCTTTGTACGTGTGTTTGTTATCTTGTGTTGCGGAGTTTTTAAATGTATCGCCAATTTTTAGCCATGGCAATAAATAAAAATTTGTGGACATTCTACGGAAGGTCATCTATTCCCAAACTAAGCGTAGGTTGTCCTATCGGACCAGACAACATCCAGCGCAAAACAAATACGTCACAGAAATGTTTGTACTGGGTGTGGATCGAACAGTGTGCGCCTTAAAGAGGCTCCTTTCTTGCACTTGACAATTGTTTGCTTTCATCAAGCTGACAGCGGTGCGCATTCAGGGCGTAATTTAGCGCCTTTCAAGCTATTTAAGAAAACCAACTATGTCACAATGTGGCCTTCATCTGATTCATACTTACCTGAAAACAGCATTAGCTAAGAATTTTCCTGAATACATTTAAGTTTTTCCACTCTATAGGATCTAATTTAACATAGAATATTTTTCATGGAGACCTGTATTGACAGCTTTGGTGTCTGAAAACAGAAAGAGAGAGAACTCGTAATACTTGGTAATCTTATGATGTAATACTTTCAAGGAGAGAACGTAATGGAGTCTGCGACCTTAGCGTTCTCGTTTTTACATAACGTTCGACCTGTTTACTTAAATAATTATATTTCTTCAGAAAACGTTCTATTCACACTCAGTTTTTTTATTTAGTTTATCACCTTTCACCTGAATTGTTGGTGAAAATGCGGTAAAGAACATTTTATATACAGCAAACAATTGTTTCGTACAATTGCACCAATCGCGGTGCTATCTTGCTGTAATACTAGAGCCAACTGTGTGGGGGTGTGTGTTTGTCTGGGGAAGTACTGCCACTCTACCCATATCTACCACCAATAGTATTATTATATAAATACGTTATATACATTGGTACCGTGAATTTAATTTTGCTGTCCGAGTCGCAGGTATTTGTATTCCGATAATTTCCTATATACGGAAATACTTATGTTTTTGCTGTTCTTATGGATAAAGATGCCACGTAATATCATCCATCTATCCTATTAAATATCATAGTTAAATTATTATTAAGAGGAGACCGTAGACCGCGTCGTCACTTAACATCAGGTGAGATTGCGGTAACGTGTTAGTCTTCAATAAAAATATAAAAACCTAATTATTAAATTATCTAGACGTTAATATAATTTGCAAGGCGTCCAATTGACCGAAACGGTCATATGACTTACTTTATAAATTGGCTTAGCTAGGAAATGGCCCGACATAAGCACATAAACTCGAAACATTGATAGCTTTCATCGGTCGTCTTGTCTCCGTCTTACGTATATTATATTATGTAAGTGCAAAGAGTATAGACCTTTCCAGCACCTGCCGCCAGAATCGGTCCCGATGAATATTGTAATGAAAACAAATATGCCCGACCGTTTGCTTTGCTATTACACACGCCTTTTGTTAGCTCGTTGGTGCTGTTTATGAATTATGTTCGGTAATACACTGAGCCGGTAATCTTATTATCGGGGAATATTGTTTTCATAAACCACCAAAATGTAGGCAGATTTTGAGTCGTGATGTTGTTCGTAACTTTGCCTAAAACAACGGAAAAGAACAAAAAATACTACTTTGCAAGAAATCTTAAAGAATTATTAATTAATTAATCTTTTAAGAGCAGTAGAGCTCTCGCCAAGTTCGTCCGGGGAAGTACTGCCACCGTGCCCATTTCTGACGCGAAGCAGTAACGCATTCGCGTTACTGCGTTCCGGTTTGAAAGGTGTGGTTGCCGGTGAAATTATAGGCACATGAGACATTCCACCTACACGTCTCAGAGTTACGGGCGCATACGATGCGACTTCGGTCTTGTCGTACCTAGTAGGGGAGGACCCAAGTTGCATCGGTTGTTATGGGCCGAAGTTACCACTTAGCACCAGGTGGATCGTCAGCTCATTCCGTAACTGTATTATATAAAAAAAAACTTTTGTATTCTTGTTTCGAATAATATCGTGCAACTTCGCAGTAGGTTATAAAGCCGAATTAGTTTTCTTAACCATTATTTCCAGAGTGGAAATCCTGGACTTACCACAGAACCGACTGGACAAAATGGCGGGGAATTTAGCTGGAAGCTGGCACATGCTAAAGCCAGAATAATGTTAAGCTGCACAGCCACTCATTGCTGCCTGTTAGGAATTTTAAGCTTGTAGTCTTTTTGCGCAGGTAATATAATTAATGTTTCGCCTATTGTTATGAGACTATGTTTTCAATACGGCTGACGCTGGGAGGAAAAGAAACGAAAGAAAATTTTGTAAGATATGTCTATTTGTAATTTATAAGGGCTACCTGTTCTCACTGCAAAATTTAATTGCATAGCATATTGACATAGATGTAACTGTACCAACCAAACAATCGTGTAATATTTGTTGTCCTGTATTATATACTTAAGTTAGACGCTATTGTCCTAGATTAATTATAATATGATATTGCATAAAAACTGATATATTTTTTAGTAATTTTTACCAAGTTGCGTTACAATCAAGGTTGTTTTCATTCATGTTCATTGTTTCATTCATTATGTAGGTATATTGATTTTAATTAGATCTTTAATTTGTTCTGTATTAACTCCTTTTTTTATTTTTAACTATTTATAAGTAACAAAATGTATAACTATGACTTGCCTTGTTATAGCATCTACTGTTTTGGTCAATAAATAAAATCTAATAAATCTGAAATCTGAAATCTTGTAAGGTTAACAAGATTAAATTATATACTTAAGAATTTAAAAAATTCTACACATAAGGAAGTAGTACAAAAAGTAGGTTTATGAAAAGTCGTACTGATCAAATGCTTAACTAAGCGAAGAGTCGGGGGGTTCGATTTCCGAGCGGGGCACACCTTTGTGTGACTACCGTGTTTTCTTATGATGTTGGATGCAAACGTTTTATCCGAGTTATTGCATGCCACCTACTACGGTTATCCTTAATGTTTTATATATCAGGGGTATAAACGCATAAATAAAATACCTGAAATTTTGAAGCAAGACAAACGTTTATTAAATCTCAACACAAGTAGTTGGGTCAAGATTGTTTTCCGAGGGGGGTCGAGAGCATAAGTTTGTAAACCCTACCTGAGCTAGACAAAGGCTGAGCCCCATTGTGGCGCACTCCACTTAAACGCTGAGCAAGTGAGCTATGACTCCGCACCACGGACTTACTTTGTGATATACGCCCTCGGAAATTGTTGTAAATTGTCATTGAAGTATGAGAGAATATTGCAGTGAGTAAAAAAATGTTTTGATGATGGGATCTGAGGAGCTTTGAGGACCGCTTTTAAACTGGTTTAAGATTACATTAAACGTAAATGATGTGTATTTCGTATTAATACCATGTGACTTGCGTCTTTCTTCCAGCTACTTTTTCACGTGAAAAAATATTTGAAGAATCTATTGTCGACTTTAAATTATCACTGTTGTTTGAGGACCACCATGTGACAAAATTGCAGACAGAATGAATCCCATTTAGCTTCGCAGATCAAACCTTTGTGATGATGATAATAGCACAATTCTATTGTAATTATCACCATCCTTAATGTACTTTGTTATTTCTTCTCGAACTGCTCTCGCAAAGCACAAGCAATCACTTTGTACTCGTATGTGTGAATTTTGTATCTCCATTCAGTTCTCTTTGGCATGTGTATGATATGGTGTTCCTGTTTTTCGCTATACAAGCTTACATACAATGATATTGCGATTCATCTTTTTTTTCAAACTTAGGTATCGTGCTAGGCAAACAGCTCATTTCGTTTCATAATAATGTTGTCAACGTCAAGCAACATAGTTGGTTGCTATCAAGTCATCAACAGGTCAGGTGGCAGCCTTCCAAACTTTTGATTGGCTCGGTTTTAAGTAGAATTTGTATTCAAAGTTTGGAGTTTCTTCATTGAAGTGTAAATTGAAGGCCGACTTTGGAAGTCATTTTGAAGAAAAAGTTTATGGCACTGCCACCGAGTTGCTCTTTTTCATTCGGACACATTTTTGTTTTTCCAAACGAAACTGTCGGCACTTCTTTAACATTCATTTTCTCAGCACATTAAACGTTTGAAATTTTACTGTGAGAATTACTAGTTTACTGAGGTTACCAGGAAGTTAAACAAAAGCAAGATTGATTGCGGCTCAGGTAACTAGAACAGTTTTAACCAGCATTTAATGTTTTTTGATATTGTTATTGTTACACTTACAAGGATTCTTAGTAGTTGTTCCAACATAGACCTTTATCGGTTTATATAATTTGATCAAGTCAGATACAAATATACACTGCGCACAGCACACAGCACACATCGCACAGCACACAGCACACATCACACAGCACACAGCACGCAGCACACAGCACACAGGACACAGCACACATCACACAGCACACAGCACGCAGCACACGGCACACAGCACGCAGCACACAGCACACAGGATACAGCACACATCACACAGCACACAGCACGCAGCACACAGCACACAGGACACAGCACACATCACACAGCACACAGCACGCAGCACACAGCACACAGCACACATCACACAGCACACAGCACGCAGCACACAGCACACAGGACACAGCACACATCACACAGCACACAGCACACAGCACGCGGCACACAGCACACAGCACACAGCACGCAGCACACATCACACAGCACACAGCACACAGCACGCAGCACACATCACACAGCACACAGCACACAGCACGCAGCACACATCACACAGCACACAGCACGCAGCACACAGCACACAGGACACAGCACACATCACACAGCACACAGCACACAGCACGCAGCACACAGCACACAGGACACAGGACACAGCACACATCACACAGCACACAGCACGCAGCACACAGCACACAGGACACAGCACACAGCACACAGCACGCAGCACACAGCACACAGGACACAGCACACATCACACAGCACACAGCATACAGCTAAAAAAAAACGGTCGAGCCGTTTCTGAGGAGTGCGACAACAAACACCGTGACACGAGATTTTTATATATTAGATTACTTTTTAATTTTTTATTTCTTAATGTTTATTAATGTTTTCGTATAGCCTAGAATTGTAATGAGTTATTGCAAATAACTTCTATTCTTCTAAATACTATTCTTTCTTTCAATTAGGAAAAAAAAGTTATGTTTATTTAATATATTTAATTGATTTCTTCTAATGTTATTTCATGCAGAAGACAAGCATTTGCCTTTAGATATCTGTGTGGAGCGTTTGCGTCTAACAAATTATTTTATGGAAATGCATATTCATGGTTTTTGTGAGTTTTATGATTCTGAGTTTAAAACAGGGAGAGAACAGAGAAGTCTCGCTGTGATACTTAATTGTTAAACTATTCATCATATATATAAGTATATAATATATTAGCAGAAACCCATAAGTTGGAAAACCTGTACAAATCGTTCCGAATCCAATACCTGGGACTTACATATTACTGCAGTAACTCGCAGAGCTCGTGCCGCAAATACTAGTCTAGGTAACAGTTGGTAATGATACTTACTTGAGTATATTGCGGGAGTTACCAATGTAGGTGAATTTATTTTCGTGTAGTGTAAACTATTCTCATAGAAATTGGTTGCTGTAAAGATAACATAATAATATTATTTTAAAGATTATTTCCTATTTTTTTATAAACCGATCGATGTTATTATAAGCAGAATAGTAAGTTACTATACAACACGCAAAATAATCTTGTTCATGAACTTATGGAAATAAAGTCTATTTTGTCTGTTATCACCGCAATTTGATTCTATATACTGAGAGTTAAATTACAGGCAGACAGGCAGGCAGTTATAGGCAGAATAGCGCTTTACTACACAGCACGCAAAATAATCTTGTTCATGAACTTATGAAAATAAAGTCTATTTTGTCTGTTATCACCGCAATTTGATTCTCTATACTGAGAGTTAAAGTTACTCTGAGTATGATGGTATCAAATGAATCAAGTCAGAATCTTTTATTATTCATTAATGACGTATAAGATGGCGTCTTGCAGGTTCGTTTGATCCACACAAACTTGCACGATCAAAGGCTTGCTGCCTTTGATCGTGCAATCATCTGCATATTCCTGCAAGTTGTAAGAAATCAGGCATCATATATATCATCATATAAATCACCAAATATTTTGTGATCTGTCATGATGGATATAATCCTGTTATGGTATTCGCTGTCAAGCTGTTATTGGGTAGGCATCGTTCAGATTACATTGACTTTCCTTCTCGTGTGACACAAGGTTCAGGTCTTGGCCCTATTACTTTACGCGATGTATTTGACAACGCAGGTAAATAAATTCAATTTTCTAAACGCTGTATGAACTCAGATGACCCAAGAAATGAAAGAAATATCTGATTGTTGAAATCTACAACGAAACCTTGAACATTTGAATCAGTACTACAAAGAAAACAATGAATTAATATCTTATTAATAGGTATATAACTATTACTTTCACAAGAAGTGTGACTTTTACTTTACGATCTCTAACATATCCCTTATAAAAACTTAGCCAGTTAAAGTGATAATCTTTGCTTACATATTATTAAATAAAATAAACAACTATTAGATGACAGGACTAGTAAATAAGATAACTTAAAAAAATTAAGTTCTGTGCATTTGGTGGAATAATTCGACTAATATAGTACCTACAATCTAATATTTGTAAATCAGGCGACCATTCATCATCAGCTAGAACCACTTGAATAACATTTTACTAGTCTAAGACCTTCACTACTTTAATTATATATATAGGTTACTATATACATAGCGAATATGTTACCTATATCTTAAAATAAACAAGGGAAAGAAACATATTCTTTAGGTAAACAATTTGTCGACATAGTCCTTAAAATCTATTCTCAGTATTTGAGTAAACACCGCAAGTTTAAACACAGATGTAAGTAAACTTCGAATCGTTATAATTAATATTCGCAAATAGCCCTTGATACCAAATCGAATAAGCGAACTCTAAACTGTATTATTGTAAGATATAATAACGTCTGTTACAACTCCTCGCTTACAAAGGCTGACGACATTCAGTCAAAATATTTATTTTATCCGAGACTGGAGCGAAGAATTTATGATGAATTCCGAACAATGATAAATTAATTTACATTTTTATTACAACTGCTTTGATTGGCTCTTTGATTCAAAGAACACTATATGATACGACAATGGAATGGAGATCATACAGACGCATAATACATTCAGAATGGTTCTATATGATACTTCTACATATTTTTTGAATGATGATTATTGCTGGGCGTTTAAAGCGAGATTAAAATAACTCGTACTTTAAGACAATGGGTTTGTATGTGTGAGACAACTTTAACAACGATTCCTTCAAAATAAGGTAGATAACAAATTTTAAGGGAAATTTTTCGTTTATGTTGATAATGAAGTCACAGTGAGATCTTGATAAAACACTTAAATGATCAATAAAAAAGTATTGTATGAATATATTAAAATTATTCAGAAAATGTCCTGCACCAACAATATTTGTCTATCAGGCTTTGTTCCCATTTCTTCGATTCTTTTCAGAATTCTCAATGTTTATAATTGTGTCACGTCCAGAAAAATAATATTTAATTCCTCGAAGTCGATTTGTTAGTTATGTCAATATTTGTAAAGCTGCGGTATTCAGACCCGGCCAATAGCCGAATGAAACCTTGTTTATGTTCTGTGTAACCGCTGTATTATTTGTAATAGAAATTCTTAGAACAAGTACTGGTAAAGTTTGTGTAGATCAACTGTTATATATTTCATTATACATATTCAATGAATCCGATGCTCACTGGGATCGATATTGGTACTGCCTACGCTTGTGAATTGATTAGGGAACATTAAGTTCCGGTTTGAAAGGTGTGGTTGCCGGTGAAATTACAGGCACATGAGACATTCCACCTACACGTCTCAGAGTTACGGATGCATACGATGCGTCTTTGGTCTTCTCATACCTAGATGGGAGGACCCAAGTCGCATCGATTGTTGGGCAGAGGTTACCACTTAACACCAGGTAGGCCGTTGGCTCGTTCCGTAACTGTATCACATAAAAATAAAAAAAACTGTTTATAATACCGATTGAAGCAAATCCAAATAAAGCGGTATGTTTAGTAGGATCGGTAACTTTAACGGATTCAGAATAGTGTCAAGTGTCATTAAAAGGATCCTGCAAACTGTAAAGTTGGGTGTGAACGAACACTAAACATTGCAAGTTTTTTTTTTCTGACTGGACATTATGCTGTTGGCCGCAGATGGCCTTGACAGCGTTTACACGGGCTTTTGGTGAGAGCAGACGGCTCTCAACCGGTAAAACTTAAAATTATACACAACGTCACCAAGGGCACTACTTAGGTTCGGACCTCGGCTTGGGGCTTTGCGAGTCGGGAGGAATTGGAGAAAATGCGCCCCGCGCGGGCATTTACGGAGATACTTCGACCCCGCCGGCGGGGTCGGTGCGAAGGTTGAGTGTTTTCTCTGTGGGGGGCTGACGATAGGAATAACTCCGGATAGGCGGCCGTTATCTCGTCAGGGGGGTCACCAAGTACGTGTCTTGGTCTACGGAGAGAAACATTGCAAGTACGAATGTATTATGTTTTTATACAATTGGCCAATGAGCTACCGGGGTAGGTTTACTTACTACGTGTAGACGCGTTTTTACAATCAGATGTGTAAGTGACAAGAAGCATTAGTTTGACCGCGCTATTTACGTATTGTCTATATATGACACGTGGTTATGTAGTTTTTTAGATTGCTAATTAAAACAATTCGTTTATAAAAACCATTATTTATTTATTAAATATAAAATTGCCATATAGTTAGGACCACAGGAAATTAGGAGCTACAACAGTTCGATTGTAGGTTGTTTAATTACGCCATTTATTAAACTCTATTCGATAAAATTAACGCAAAATTGAACATTAACAATTTTTTTTTATAAAATGACACTATTTCTTCACTGGACACTTCTGTAACTTAAAGCATATGAAATTAAAAGTGGAACAACACAACACTGGAAAAGAAATTAAACATTAAGGCTTTTTACTCAACCTAGCACCTTCATACATATTAGAAATATCATTTTCACTGACCAATCTAAAATTTTATCGATGTTAACCAAAATTTTTATTGAATTGCTGGTTTAAATAAATAAGTTTTTCGTAATAAATAGGTAATCCTCACGTTAGTTAATAGGGGTACGGTAATATTGTAAGTGTTCCCTTTTAAAGTAGCTAGCTAAAGAAGCATCCTTTAATAATTTAAGTTACAGCGATTCCCCAGTGTTTTATGTTACCTACAATATTGTTTTTTTACAACATTTGCCTAATAAATACATTCACATAAATTGACAATGAAAGCGTTTTAATGCAACAATTTTCCTATTCTTTACATCTTTGGGGATCATTACATCTATAAATATTTACATTCACACAACCGAGTTTTTATTAAAATAAAAATAGAAGTCTCTACAAGCTTTTTTCACTCATAAAGTTGAAAGTACAATTATTTGAGTCTAGAATGAGTCGTAGTATATACATTTTACTTATTCAGAATATTTCCTTTGGAAACTTTATAGAAGTTTATCACTCAGCAAACTCTTTAAATATTTGGATGATGTCTAAGCAGAAAATCTGAGTATTTACACTTCAGTCTCCTACTTTGGAAGTAAAGAAATATATACAAAGGTATATGATTTGAGCAACAGCAAAATACACTTTTTGCTTCCATTCTCCGTCGCGTTACTTTAAAAAGAAATTGAAACATTAAATCTGAATAATGCTTTTCCCTATAAAATATTTACAACATTAGAATATTGTCAAGCCAATAAATTGAATTATGGTTTTGGCAAATACAAAACAGATAACGCTTTAAAAACTCAATAATTTTACAATCGTAGAATGGACCACAGTAATTTGCTAATCAGAAAATAGCATTTAGAAAACCTACGCTAATAGTTAACCTGTCCTCGTTGAACGTAACACAAACTTCAAATCCATAAGCAAGAAGCACTTATATTTACACACAGCTTTCGGGTCCCGGTAGGTTTTCTGCCAAGACGTGTTCTCTTCTCCGAGCATTGCCCTTACCTTTGGTCCTGTGTAAGGTAGATGTCGCGAGACTCCCTGAACTGAGGGTCGGCCCGCTGAGAGTCAGGCTTTGACTTCCAAAGGGCGAGTTTAGATTACCGTTGGGGCACACAAAGTTGGGGCTCCCTAAAGTCGGGCTATCAGAAACTACGTAATTAGGTCTAAAGTTAGTGGAGATAGCTGGTTGACCCGTGTTCTGATTGAGGACGTCCTCCTGCCTACTGTGCGTATTTGATACCAGGTCACTGGCAGGTGTCAGCTGTGGGAGAAACGAGCTATTTAGATAAAACTCCCGAGAAATATACGAATATTTAAGGAATATCTAGGTTAAAAAGGTTACTCGTATTGGCTATTGCAAAATTATAATCGGCTGACTAATTTGTTAACGAAATGTTTACCTGTTGTGGTCGTCCAGCAGAATCTAAAAGGGCCAGGTCTTCTGCCGAAAATACAGCACCAACTTTACTCCAATCACCTGGAAAAAAACAAACTGTTAGAAGCTATAAAGGGTTTAGATGCAAAAATTTTATATTATTATTCAACTTACCTCTTACTTCTTTTATACTAGGCCATTCATCTGTTTCGTCTATCGTAGGTGCTGATGCACGATTATCAGTATCTGCAAAAGAAATTGTACTTTTAGATCTTGTTTCAATCTTATCATACAGATACAAAATCTACTGTTCACTTATCCGCTGTAAATAATTATAAATACAAATAAGTGCAATTTCCAAAAGAAGGATCTCTCTGTAGGCCAAATAAGGTAAACTACATTATATGAAGTATGTGTTGTTACAAACCAGCAAAAAAAATATACTTTTATTAAGACTATGATTTACAAACTGAGTGTTGAATGTTGAATCAAATATCCAAATTTGATCAGCTTATTTACTATTTAGTGATCAAAAAACTTGTTCTGGTAGGCCCGACGCAGCTGCTAAAAATTTCTGCAGTTGAAAACATACTACATCTAACATATTTATATTTATACAACGAAGATTGAAATATAATTCCTTAAGGATAAATACCTTGAGCGTTCAAAATGTCCGGCTGAGGCTCTGGTGTCTTTGAGTCCGGTGAAGGTTTGATAGTGTATGCCACCACGTATCTTCGGCCACCATCACTCAATTCCAGCATATCGCCTGGTGGGTGCTTTTGAGGCGGGAGACTGCGTCGTTTCCTAGCACATAGGATGGCGACAATTCCGCCCATGGCTACTACAGCTCCCAGGATAGCCGCCACAACTACGCCTAGCGTCACGCCCCCTATCGAGCTTTTTCCATCTGAAAACAATCATAATTATGACCGGTTTCTGCTGACATGCAGCAATGCTAATTATGCTGAATTGTGGTTTGAATATTACCTAAGAATGCCAGTGAAAGTTAAGGCAAGCGGAGGTTCAACATTTCACTGTCATAAATGTAATAGCATTTCCTATAATAATTCGTACTGGTGTTTTTATGGACAGAGGATACCGTTCATCATCTTGTGGGCCATCTGCTCGTTCCATTACTGAACTTTCACTAGGGTTTTGTATATGTGGACGTGGATATCTTGAGTGAGTCTATTCTTTACAATACTTTAAATACTTTTTTAATAAAAAAAATTGTAAATTAGGATATTAATTGTTAGTGTGACCAATTTACTTAGCAGTTTTTTTATTACAATTACTTAGACTAGCCTCACAGCTCAGTTGGTAGTTACCCTGCCTACCAAGCTGTAGGTCGTGGGTTTGATTCCTACCCAGAACAAAAATTTGTATGACGAATATATAGATGTTTGTTCTGTGTCTGGGTGTCAATATGTATTTTATGTATGTATTTACAAAAGAAAAGTATATAAGTATTATATCAGTTGTCTGGTTCCCATGATATAAGCTATGCTTAGCTTACTTTGGGGCTAGATGGCGCTGTGTGAAATGTCCACCATTATTTATTTATTTATTATCTTATGCCATCAGTCAGTTTACTGAGATTCTTATTATAATAAACGTGCGATATAGCTATGCGATGAAACAGTACAAGAGATTTAAAAACTTAGTGCAATACCGTCCTTTATTATGCATAAACGTGTATTGCTATATTAATAAAATCTCGTAAAATATTTAGAGGCAAAGCATCTGGGCACTATATCCAAATAAACTAGGTCGTCTGCGACTGCGACAGGCGAATAAGGCAAGGAACTGTATTGCAAAAGTTGGGGACGGAGAGAACTATGACAACTTTATTGGCTCCAACCAGAGTTTTCTCGGTAGCTATGAATCTAGATTTAAGAGGCCCAGGTGTAATGTTGTTTTGAATTTTGATTATTAAATTACAAATATTGTTTAGTTCAGACAGCGTCTTATTCGTTTGAAATGTAATATTTTAAGGCTGATTTCGGAAATAAGATATCCCACCGTGCATAAAATGAACTGGCCTGGTTTACCATTATGAATTCAATAAAGTGTTCAATAGAAATTTAAACTGTCGCCTGCTAATCACTTTTTGTTAGAAATGTTTAAAGTACTCTCTTAATGTGTTAACAGTAAATTCGCTAGATTGATGCGAGTTTTTAACATCATGCGAGTGGAAGGCGATAATCATACGGCTCGCATACAAAATACAATCACAATGCATACAATCACATACGATTATCTCGCCCGCATCGTGTGAGAAATCATCTTTTAATAAGGCTTTCAATAATTCATTTTGCATGAATGGAATGGAAAACGTCACGAGTGCGCTTTAAACTCAGTCAGTTCTTCTTATCAGACTTTGCTCAGTTTGTTCAAATCTATATGGTTTGTATTACATGGCCACTCTACTGTTGTCACCTACCTACCTGCTGTTATACAAATACGAGTACACAAATATCATACCAGTCTCGCTACTCGCTACTTTTCCGAAGGCTAAAATAGGGGTGCGTAATAAAACCGAATTCCACGCGGACGAAGTCGCGGGCAACAGCTAGTTTGTTACAAAGTTTTTGAAAGTAATATTGAATCACTTACCTGTTCTTTTTGCAGCATCATTGAAAGCGATATTTTCCAATAAAGTTCTTTCTGATTCTCCTTTCATATTCCTTGCGTAGATGAGCAAATTGAAGGTGGCAGTATCGCTCTCTCCATTGGATGTTAGTTGCGCCAAGTCCAGCTTGAATGACGCTAGGCCATCTGAAAGTAAACTGTATCTCAAAATCGATAAACCCAGAATCAAGATGTACGACGGATTCGTTTGACACAAAATGAGTCGATGCAACGTACGACAGCAATCCGAAGCACGTCCTTTGGTGCTGCAAGTTCTCGCATCGAGTCAGTTGTATACTAGTTTTACTTTTTATGTGGCAATGTTACGGAAGGAGTTGATGGCCCACCTGGTGTTAAAAGGTAACGTTGGATTGCTTTGGGCAGGGATGCCCAAAGCAATCCAACGTGGTTCCTCTCCTACCTGGGTACAACAAGACTCAAGTTGCATCGTATGCGCCCGTATCTCTCAGACGTGAAGGTGGAATGTCTCATATGCCTACAATATCACAGGCAATCACAGCCTGCAAACCGGAACACAGTAACGCGAATTGCTTGGCGGCAGAAATAAGTGTGGTGGCAGTACTTCCCTGGACGAACTCGGCATAAGTTCTACTGCTTACCAGTCTCATTGACACTTCCATTGAACCTCGTCTTCCCAGTGCCAGGGTCGATGGCTTTTAAGACAAAGGATTGGGGCAGGCCGCCGTCGTAGCCGGCCACACAGCGGACCCGCAGCCAGCTACTGGCACCCTCGTTACTGTTGTTTCCAGCTTGGAGTGAGCAGTTCCTTGGTGCCGAAGGACGGGCTGTTTAACACAAATAAACATAACGCATTTTTATACGTAGATTTTTCTCGAAAGACTCTTTGGGACTTCACTTTAATCCAGACACTGGTTCAAGAGAGCCAGTGGTATTTGTGCCATTGGCTCTCTCGAACCAGTGTCTGGATTAAAGTGAAACCCTAAAGAGGCACCGCCTGTAAAATATCTAGTTTTTAAATTGCGTTGTGATATTGGTTTTAATAGCTTGTACACAACCATGGGATAGGAGCCTGTTGGTACATATGTTGGTATAAGATCCAGACAGAATTAATTATGGGAAGAAATTGTGTGAATTATTCGTATGAAAAAAGTACAGTATCACATAAATGTCCAGCACCCCCCACTTGTCGCTACAACAGTTAGGTACCCACAATAGTAACGACTCAAATGGTGAAAAGTGGCCCATACAAAACCTGTTAGTTGATCTAGTAATATTCTATTACTTGGTATCGCTTTGAATTAAATTGTAGAATAATAATTATATGTTCAACCCTTTGAGGATTAATTAGTCAAGATAATTGAGTCTCTTGAAGATTCAACGATTAAAAATGAAAAATATTGAGAGATTTTAATTTTAACGTAAACGGCATTTCAGAAATCAATTTCGTGTATATTTTAATATTCCATTATAGAATGTCATCTATATAACAAGCTACCTGGTAAGAAAATTGATTCTCCGAATGAAATATACAAAATTTCTTTCCATGAAATTATTTCGGCAAGAGTAAAATATGAGTCGGATGCTCATGTTTTCCCAGAAATAAACGTAAAACAGCGATTGAAAATACTGATTTACCGAAGTGAAGTTCTCAGAACAAACAACAGCTTTTCCAGCGCACATCGTTATTGTTACGAGTATGTATTTTACCTCAGTAATCTATTGTCAAACACGTATACATATATGGAACGAAAGCGAACAAAGGCATTTTTGGGTACAGCATGTGGGTAGCACAATGCTAATATATTTTATACTAGCTTTTGCCCGCGACTTCGTCCGCGTGGAATTCGGTTTTATCACGCACCCCTTTTTACCCCTCGGAAAATTAGCCTGTTACTCCTTGTAACATCAGCTATCTGCCAGTGAAAGTCCCGTCAAAATAGGTCCAGCTATTTCAGAGATTAGCCGGAACAAACAGACAGACAGACAAAAATTGTAAACAATGTTGTTTTGGTATATGTATTGTGTATACATCCATATGTACTTAGTAAAAATCGGTTATTTTTATAATACAAACAGACAGTCCAATTTTATTTATTTGTATAGATTGGTGAATCATTGTCGGTATAAAAAAAACAAGCAAAGTTATATTAACCCTGTCGTTGGAACTTTCAGATTATAAAAATCTTCTAAAGTCGTATGTCGGATGTTTCTGATATCCAATAATTATGCGTGTACATTCCACCTGCAACAAATTCGTGCACGGGGTATGAAGAATGCGAGCGCTTACTTGATGGTTTAAGTTCAAAACATGTTCTACGGTAATTGTTCTAGCGTGCGTTCTTCCTCGTTCGTTGTGTGCGTTTCTGACATAATAAACGCAGAGAGTGCGGGCAAAGTGAATTAAGTGCAACGCCAAAACTAACAAACTTCGTCTTGAATTATATCAGCTAGGTGACAATCCGATGTGTTATGTTTATGATTTAAAGTCTGATATTGTAGTCCAAAGATTTTTTTTCTTCACTGATAGCGAAGTTTGATAAAACTAAATAGTTTTGAAAGGATGATTACATTTTTCAAGAAATATAAACGTTCTGAAAATCCTTTGTTCATGCATTTCTACCAAAAGTTTTTGATATTAAGATTTTCAGTAGAAGACGTCACGTTTGTAAGATATTATTAGCATATAAGAGGTGGTGAACACAACATAAGGGTCGCGTTTTGGTGTAGCTCCGTTAGAAACCTAGCAAAAATATTAAGTGCTAATTTAGATAAGATTTCATTTGTAATATTCCACTTGGTTTATTTTAAAGACATATAATAATTTATATGAAAAACAAAAACAGAAATTTTATTCTGTTTATGATGAGAATTAATCGAAAACAGCCTATGGTCCCGTTTAAGTGTATGGGAGTAGTTTTTGTTATAATTAAATATGAAAATAATCGTAACATTGAAAGTAACATTTTGTTATAACATATCCATCCATTTATCCGCACATTTCACAACGGAGCACACATACTTGTTATCCAAGAAGTCCAACAAAATAGGAAACGCGTCAGCCTCTTTCAAAAACGGAATTCAATCCAGACATATCCAGCGAGCAAAACATCTGCACAGGAGAGTTATGAGATTTGGCGCGTACGAGGGAAAGCCACAAGCCGAAATTATAAAACATGCTCAGAGTTCGGCGGCGCGTTGTTGATTCAAATTGTATGCACATGGTTTTATTAATGCTTTTATTGGAGTGTTCATTTCGACAGCCCCTGGAACTTGGATTATTGGAATATTTCATCGTTTTATTTCGTCTGTGCACGCGAATACATACAGACTGTTTGCGCTCAACAATGCCACATTTTGCCGTTTGGATATGCGTACATATTATATATTCATTATTATTTTGGTTAAAAATAGTTCGTTAAATATTTTTAACCAAAATGCTCATGAAAGAAGAAGAATTATTACATAAAACAAAATATATTACGAAACTTCTATTCAATTCAATTCAATTCAAATAAATAACGTAAAGGCACTTTACATAATATGCGAAAACTAGATTCAGTAAATGTTATGAAAATACTGTTAGAATTATAGAGTCGCTGTCAGTTACATGCCAATACAGATAGTATTGAGACTCTCAGTCTTAAATTTTCAATGTTTCCAAATTAATTATGCGTGACTGTACTTACCCGCTGGTACTATTTGAAACACACAGGGCTCCAGCTGCCGCCCCACCGTGTTGGTGCCTCTGCAACTAAGTGTACCGTAGTCACGATCACTTTGCGGTTTGTAACTCAGCTCACTTGTACTGCCATTCGCTGTACCTATGCAAAACATGCCACTTAGTATTACATCTATTCTGAAAAAGACCAAGAATGAATTAATTTGCAAATTGAGACCGATACAACAACTATACTCTATCAAATGTAATAATTTGCAGGCAATTTTCTTCTGAAAATATCCTATCCATTACTGAAAATCTGAATAAAATCTATGAGTACCTGGTTACTCTAGTTTCGATCCTAGTAGTAGCTGGATCAAATTTCCCGCGTGCACCAAAGAAATTATTCACTTAAATAATTTATGCGCGCAATACCACGTTCTCAAAACGGTGAAGGTAAATATCGTGTGGAAACCGACATGTCACACATCTAATGCACGAAAGGAGCCTCTTTGAGGCGCACTTAAATCCTTTCACCACACTGGATTGAGATAACCAGTGCCTCGACTATGTACCAAATCGCAGACAAAGACAACACACATACATAAACTAAGATTAGACATTGACACACTCCATGCATCTTTTATATCATTCCTATAATAGCCTCCACCGGGCTGATAAATTCGAAGCATCTTTCAATCGCGAGAATATTTTATGCCAAATCTTTATTCGGATTCTACTTTGTAACTTCTCGAACGAAACGAAGGGTTTTTTATCACATGCATCCGTTTATAATTAACAAAACAACGAAAGAACGAGTACGAGAAACAGTAGTGGTTCAAAAAGGAAGGCTTCGTAGCAAATGTTATAAAAACCTGAGCAGATATTTTTCTAAAGATAAAACGTTTGTTGAATAAAAAAATGTTTATTGTACTCTGAATTGTGGATGTTATAGTTACCTATGACACTAAAATAATAGGAAGGACTATACGAATTTTAGAGTTGTAAAATGTAGTGCCTTCGGATTCAGATAAGAATAGTTTTGATACGTTTCATAGCCTCCACATTAACTCGCGAATGTGGAGCCTATAAAAAATAACAAATAGAAGTATCAATCATCCCTTAATAGCCTCCGTGGGTGTTCAGACCAAATATTACATTCTATTTGAGATTATCTAAAATAATAACTGTTTTCAATCTAACACTTTCATTATCTTTCGTAAAAGAAAGGATCTTTAGGAGACTATCAGCGAGTCGAATTGCTTTAATCATATAAGTAAGTCGATTCAACCATGTCTTGTTAGAAGCATTATTAAATTAACTGACATCGATTCTGTTATATTCCCCTTATAACTAAAACTTCTCGGAGGAAGGGAAGAGACGCAATCCATTACCGCGTCGCATAGGGGATGGCAAGATGTCACATTTGCCGGGAAATATTTTCCAGTACTGGTTTCTTAGTCCGCGCGTGAAAAATATGAACGACGAAATCGCATTACTTGATCATCTTAGTAAACCATGCATCAGTGCGACGAAATGGCTATATTTGATTATGAGCCTAAAAGGCGATACACCTAATAATATTGGATGCAAATCCATTTCATATGAAGCAGTTTACTATTCACAATTACTATTATTATCTATTGGTTCATTTGAATAATATTACTTTTTAAACTTTCAGAGAAAATTGTTTCATCAATTTTTATATTTCATAACTGAGTACTGAATCAAGGTAGAGTAGAATAGCATTCATATTATTTTGTGCCCTGATTCTTTTTGAAATCTAATCGCGCTACGCTTCAAATCAATATAGTCAGATATCAATATTAATGGTTAGTCATAAAAGACGTGTAACTTATTGTCTGGAAGTTTTTGATATTGTCATAAATGACTGAAAACATTTTATTCCAGTTCACAGACAGAAAAGGCGGGTTTTATGTTCAGTATAGCTACGAGATTATACTTATACTGAACCTCCTGACTTGATAATCTGTTTACCAAATTTAAGCGGGGATACGTCAAGGCTCTCTCCGCTGTTGTTGAACTGCCAGAAGAAAGTGACGTCGGGCGGGTTCGCGGTAACTGAGCAGCGCACGCGCAGCTCTTCCTCTATCTGCGCGCCCAAAACTTGTGGCGAAGGATGCGTGCATACTGGAGCATCTGTAGGAATAAACAAATAGTTGGACGAGCGAGAACAGCGAGCAAAGCCTAGCCTGTGCATTAATATAGCCTCCCGAATCCAAGTCAATCAGGTTGGCGGTTTTGGTTGTACGTTGTTTATATGTAATGCTGAGTTGGGGCGTTTTTGCAACACAGCTTTTCAATTTCATTTCTTGTTTTTTTATAACTTTATATTATCCTGCGTGTGCAAATAAATATTTTCTATTCTATTTTATACGTCAGTCAGTCATGATTTTGTTTTTATGTAATATAACGATAATAATTGTGATATGAGAAACATTGAAATAGAAACATTAAAATACTAACAGTCAACATTCAATTAACATTAGCTTATCTGAACAGTTAGAAGCGGGAGAAAGTTTAGGCCCTTAGATTCAGTTACTCAGAAATTGAATGTTTAACATATAAATAACACATAACTGCCGCGCAGTTCTTGTTCCAGGAAGTGTTTCACTTTAATTCAATACCTATACAGAGTTCCTTTTATGAAAACTTTTTCTTTCTTTCTTTCAGAGACCTCCATGTCTGAGACCAGGGAGTATCGGCCTCCATGGTGTCGCCAAGCAACGAACGCACTCCAAAAGCTATTATGGTATGTACAATATAATGTATCCAAAATCGACGCTCTAATTTGAATTTGCTTGTAATTTGAAATTCTATTTCATCATTTAGCAAACTCAACTAAGCCATTTTGTGGTTGTGGGGCTAATTTGAAGCGCGGATATACTCAAAAAGGTTCGTAGGTTTGTTCTAACCACAACATTATATATTCTGTTTCAGGTATTTTGAGTACACTTCCCATTATTTTATTTGATTACATATTGGCTTTCGGCGTGGGTATAATTTGAGAAAACCACGGATCATTTAACATGTAAAAAGCTAAATGTTATAATTTATCTAAGAAATATGACTTGCTAATCCCAGCCAAACGAGGATTTGGGTCATCCCATAGTTAAATAGGGGAGCAACATAAGCAGTGTTACTCTGGCACTGCTTTTGTTATGAGCACATGTTACTGTTTAATATCGGGTGGGCCATCCACTTGTTTCTTAACTTTTACACTGAAAAAGTACTGCACTTACGTTAAGCTCTCATACAAATGTTTGAGGGAAAAGTTATGCATAAACAAGTAGTTCTTGCTTTAAATGGTAAAACCACAATATGTTTGGAAGTTCTAGCAAGTTAAGCAGGGTTACCACACAATCAATTCAGTTCACCGGCACAAATTTCCAACAGTATAAGCTTGTTTAACAAAAACAAACAAACCAACAGAACGTTTTCATCGATATTCCATATAACTTCAGTATCGACGTTACAAACGCATCACTGTTTATGATTTAAACTCATAAAATAGAACGAAACAGCCATTTAATATCGAAGAAATGAAAAGAAACTATCTAGTTCACGAGGTTCGAACGGCAGAAAAGAGTGATAATAAAGAAGCTGTAAATTTGGTTCGTTAAATCATAGCTGAAGTTGGACGATATATAAATTTTATTGCCCAACTCGAAGCAAGCGCAGTCCCTAGCCATGATTCATTTAGGTGTCTCGAGAAGTACGCTCCCCACCGTCTTAGATTTTCATTAAGGCTTCAAATATTTGAACGGGAATGGGAACCTTTTGAGCGAAATTTACTCACTGTTATGAGATTGAACATTCTATGGGGTAATAGTAGGTATTATTTGGGCAATCAATAATTATAATAATGAAACACCTCAGGGACTGACTAACTGACTGATAATTAAAACCTCTACCGTTCTGCAATTGTTATGGGCAAAGATTACCATTTTAAAATCATTTGGGCCATTAATAAATAGGTGTCACAGCGAACTTAAAGATTTACTATTAAGATGCAGTATGAAGTAGTATGTTAAAAGATATTTGCAAGGTTGGCACGCTGCTCCTGTGTTCGATATCTAACAATAGGGGCGATGACCACTGACCATCCGGTGGGCCGTAGGCTTATTTGCCAACAAATAACATTAAAGTAAATAATATTAAAAAGAATGTATAATTTCAATGTGAAAACATACGAAAACCTTGCATAATTTTAATCATAGTAACAGATTTGTAAGCTACGTTTCTACATAATTCTTCACTGACAATGCTTGATTATCTTCCGTACATGCAAAGACCAAATGATGACAATAAATGTGTGCATACTAGATACACTGCATCTGGAACTGTAAAAACGCCATCCGAAGAAAGCTGACTCTTTCGAATTCAATCTATTCGTCGTAAGGGAATGATACCGATAAAACAGACTTTCTTCAACTAGGAAATGTGGTCTTGAAATTTATTACGTGAACTCAATACGAATCGGCAGACATCACATCACTCGGTAGTACAGCTACGTAGCTCGTAGACACTCAAATGAGCGACGCTGATTTGAGATTTTTTAAAGGTATCGATGAATATTTAGCTTAAACAGGACAGAAAATACTTAATCCCATTTTGACAATATAGTTATAGTATAACTCTTCGCCAGCATGAACCGTCCCATTATTTTATCAAGCAAAGTTTCAAATTCAAGGTTAACATCAATTCAAGTTAAAAAGTCGAGGTACATTCATCATAAGCAAATTAAAACAAAAATTAAATGAAATATAAAAAATTGAATTAGAAAAAATCACAATGTATATATTGAAATGAACTCGCACATAATGCAAGGCGATAACTGTTAGTGCATGGATACCACTTGAACTCCAGTTCAGAAGTGGAGGTCAGGGGCCGATCCGATACCACCGCTGGGCGAAATTTATGAATATGTCTCTCATTTTGGTGTATAGCCCCGCAAATACAGTTCCCCTCTCATCCAAAACACGTTTCGGCCCATAACAGTTTGCTTTCCCTATAACCTCAGCGGGAATATGAAAATATAGTCAGATTAATGTTAGGGAAGGCAAGTATCGGCGCCGCGTGCGTATAACAACCGGCATTTCTTCACCTTAGATTTGTGATGGTGGAGGTTTTGGTTACAGTATAGGTAAAAGCAGTAACAACATTTTTATGCATACACTCTTCTCGCTACACAAAAAGAAGGACAACTTAATAATACACTAATAAATAAAAAACATTTACACGACTAGAACTATAAATTATATGTGACTTGCTTAGATTTAATAAATATTTGAAATATTACTTACTACTTCAAGTTAACTTTAATAATGGTTATATATATAAATACAAAGTATTGGATAGTCATGTTTCATAAATTGTATTTTACCGTTTGATCACGAGCTTCGAAATACACTGTTGATGTAAATCAATTTCGTACCTACTGTCTGAAGTTTATGATTTAGTAGTAGTATAGTAGAGTTTATTGTATGACACCTAAAATAGCAGATGCCAGCTTTCATCGATAACTTATCTTTGATTTACTTGATAGGTATAGAAGCTGCTCATTTACAAATGACTCACATAAATAATGCAAACATATGGATATTGTTTATAAATTATATAAATCGACAAATTGTTTCTAAATTTTTTCGACATAATCAGAATGCGTTTGAATGTTTTGTTAAAGTAGTGTTCGCCCAAGTGGTTGAAATTCAACCGATTATTGGCAATTTCAGGAAAACATTCACAACATAAAATAACTATTTTGATTTCGCCTATTTATATGGTAAAATAGCAGACTCCTTATTTACTTGAATAATCTTACCGCTTGATTTTACTATACTGTGATGCAGGCCTTGGTTCAATAAAATGGAGCAAACTGTCGACTGCGAATGTACAAAAGTGAAACAAACGAGCTAAGGTAACGAACAGAAGGGGATACGGTGCGGTACAGCCGGCAGGAAAACTTATTCAAATAAATCTACAGCCGTTCAACAACTTTGCAGAATTATAAAATATTTAGGACGCGATGATGCAATACTGCTTTGATATAATAAGTTGATTGTTACTTACCATAGATTCACAGTTTTTTGTATCATACAACTATTCATTGAATAAAAAAATTAATTCACATAAATTGACATAATGTATTGAAATAATAATAATAAATACTGTGGATATTTCACACAATGCCATCTAGCTCCAAACTAAGTACTAAGTGCTTGTACTATGGAAATCAGACCACTGATAGAATACTTATATACTTTTGTTTTGTAAATATATACATATACTTTTGTAATAATACATTACATCCAAACAGAATAAATATCTATCTTCGTCACACAAAAGTTTGTCCTGGGTGGGAATCGAACCCACGATATACAGCGCAGAAGGCAGAGTTACTATCAACTGAGTTGTGGCCCCTGTCAAATATATTATACGGGTATCATAATATCTAAGAGCAGTAGAACTCTCGCCAAGTTCGTCGGGAAGTACTGCCACCATGCCCATTTCTGCCGCCAAGCAGTGAAGCGTTCGCATCACTGTGTTCCGGTTTGAAAGGTGTGGTTTCCGGTGAAATTACAGGCACATGAGACATTCCACCTTCACGTCTCACAGTTACGGACGCATACGATGCGACTTGGGTCTTGTCGTACCTAGTAGGGGGGGACCGAAGTCGCATCAGTTGTTATGGGCTGAGGTTACCACTTAACACCAGGTGGGCCGTCGGCTCGTTCCGTAACTGTATTACATAAAAAAAAAAGTTGAAATTTCTTAAATTTTTCATGTTGTAGGCTGGTGAATCTGTAGTAAGAACTTCAATCATAGTGTGTTGTCCCAAAATGTTAAATAATTTTGTCTATAACTGTACGTTGTATAATACTGCTGGCTGAAACGGAGATGACGGAAATCTTCGACACAGCTCCCCTATGATTGATGTTGGCACAGTGACTACGGTCTGACGAATATCACACTTCCCACTACCAAACTCTCAGCTTGTTCACGGAAACTATGTACTCAAAAGTTTAGCAAGAAGTTTGACATTTTGGAACCTTTACATTTGGAATTTCCCGCAAATCAATCGCCAAACAGCCAGATCAATCAACAAAATCTACGATTTACACACATATTTAGTACCAAGCAACAATATATCTGTATAAATATCCAAGAACCTAAAAATATTAACCCACGCATACTTCGCAAAAATCTCTTTTCCAATGCATTTATTTTACTCCATTTTTTTCTAATACCAAAAATGTATCAAAAATTATAACATGTAAAAAACTTTGGCAAATCTAAAAAGGGCAAAGAAATGAGAACACCACAAAATTACCACACACGGTGAAACAATGGCAAATTGAGTTTTTATCGTTGTAGATAGATACTTATTGTCCAGCAATATTTATTTACTTATTCTTAAGTCGCAACTGTCTGTCACTGAGTATGAAACATATATATTATGTGCATTGCTATATCATCAGATTCATAAAATATCTACCTATTCATCATTCCTTAACGCTAGATCTGATAATAAACATTTACTCGTCACACGCTTCCTATTCATACTGATTCTAATTATTAATAACGTTTCCGGAATTGAGTTTCGAAACAATTTGGAAAGATGCCGTTGAGTTCGACACTCCCCTGTGATTGATGTTGGCGTGGTAACTTTTCTGAAGATTATTTAACACTACATACCATACCACACCTGTGTCATTCAAACACACCTGAAATGGATTCTTATGAAAAAAAACAATTTTATCACGTCTAGTTTAAGTTTAATATAGCCCAGTCACGAGAATTCGTAGACGTTATAAGTGGTGAACAAATTGCCCCCCCCTCAATTGCTCAATTCTCAATTAATCGACAGCCAGGACAAATTATTGGAAAGATATATGGAATATTTACCTCTATAATAAAGTTTTACTTTATATTGTAACTTTAATGCAGGTTGCTTAGCACACGATTGGACACATCGGAATTGGCGGAGCCTTCTGTTACTTACTTAGCCCCAATAATAAGATAACCTCCACCCTTACCATTGTTGTCTAACTATTATATGGTGCTAAACAACATTATTTTTATAATGTAAGTGATATATTTACGAAATAAATTCGGGTGTGTAAATTATGACAATATGCAAAAAGCTTTATTTATATGAGAGCTTATAAAAAGCTGGAAGAAAATGAGTAATCATAAATTTATTATGTGGATCACACATATTATATTTGGGCGCTAATCTTAGCAATCCTTATTTAAACATATTATGTCCTATTAATATATTTTTCATGACTTTCATAATTAGTTTTACACTTGTACCCACGTAAAAACAGCAGTATCCACTTTTAAACCCAGGTATCGGAAAGGCTCTTCAGTAATTGTACATTCATTGAGATTGATGAATTCAAGTCTCTAAGCTGTTATTTCCTTTCAATACAATTATTCCTCACTCCATTGACTGGTAAGAAAACTACGCAAGGGTTTCTGAGGATGATTGATATCCAAACGGATACTCCACGAAATGGAATGTAATTTACTAGGATCCTGATTTAAATAACAAAAGATTCCCCGTTTTAGAGGAGGAAGATATCTGTGACAATTAACTTATTGATGCGCTATTTATGTTTCGTAATATTTCGTTTATTTTCAGTTGAAACTGAGCTGGGTTTATGAATTTTTGCGAAAACAAAAGACTTACGTAGCATACGTAAGAAAGAGACTATATAATATATTTTGATATAACGAATAGTTCAGGATTATGATAAGTTATTTTTAAGACTAATGAAAAGCCTCTTTTTTATAAATTATATATGTAAAAAGATAAGTATGCACAAGTAGGTCACAAATATCTACATTTAAGAGACTTTTATCAGGAAAACGAACTATAAAAGTTTAATTAACTATAGTAGACGGTGCCTAAGAACATGTAAATTAAATTCATTCTATCAGACTTACCACCGTTACCAAAATAAATTACAGTAATTGAAAAGTAAATTGGTTCACGAAAGATGGAAACTATAATACAAAAGAGACATTAATAGCATGGATCGTTGTTTTCCCATCTTCTAGCGAAATATTCCTAGCAGTGAAGTTTACCGCTGCACTTTGTGGCTTGCTTGCGCCACCACTCCTTTCGCATCTCTGGTTTTCTAGTGCATCTTGCAGAATACTGTATCTATATGTATAGTTAGAAATTTGGAATGTGTATACACTACACGTTAGCTATCCGTTTGTGGAAGGCAGCACATACTTCAAATATCCTGTTATACAATCAAGGAGCTTAATTATTTAAAGCGCTCGAATTCTAATTTGTCCATTCATCCCTAAAATATCGATTACGTCGTTACGGTCTTCACTTAAATGGATGAGTACAGTGATGATTATATGATTTGAACTTTGCTGCCATGTTTTGAAATGCAGGTTAAACGTTCTGACAATCATCTGAGATAATTGAATAATTATTAAACAGATTATCGGTTGGTTTTGAATTGGATCAGCTAATGGAGATTCAGAACAATTGTAACCATGAAATAGATTTCTGGTTAATAGAAGATGTCATTACTAACTGCGATCACCTTTTCACCAACGTTAGCTGTAATCGAGAACTTACACTGAATACTGAGATGGGTCGCTTCACTGGCGGTCTCCCCGAGCGCGTTGGTTGCCCGACACGAGTAGTCACCTCCGTGCTCCCTCGTGACCTTCTGCAGGACCAGTGATTTCGTGCTCACGATAACTCCTGACACCACGTTTTGGAGTACTGGTTTTTCCTGTATACAAACATTTATTTTATCTAATTAGAAAAAGGCTAAAATGTAAACATTTATCTGAATGTAGACTCGGTTAGAGCGATGATCCCAATCCTATCTATTTAGGTATTACCAAAAAAAAATTGTTATTTTTCTTGGTAAATTACCTGTCATGTGATGACTCTAATGGAGCAATGAGATTGTCTTTAATCCGGATTTTGAGAATCTGCGGTAGATTAAAAATTTGTTTATACTCTCAACTATCAAGAGTAGGCATGCGAACCCGACATGAGAACATCAAGGGCTAGTACAGTAAGTAAAACATTATGGGAGAAGTCTTATTTCAGCCTGAATATTTTTGACAGATTTATTACCTACACGAAAACAATTGGTATAATAATGTAATGTAAAATACACATGCAAAACAATTTATGAATTACTGATAAGATTGTTAAATTTTCGAACTGACCACAGTAGTTCATATATCCATAAGCTCTATTAATTGGAAAGTACATCAGGTACAGTGGCAATGATTAAATTTTGTGGTCTATTGTGTATCTGAATTGCAATAACTAATACGATGTTTTTAACGATAGTTCAAGCTTTGATTTATATTAACACACGGGTTATATTAACATTAGGATTTCGTTTATTTAAAAAACGGTGTCATTTGCAAAATCGATAACAACACAAAAATAAAATTGATCAAAGATTATTTCTTCGTTTTATATATGCCAAAATTTCAGATTGATTTAACTCCAATGAAATGAAACTGTTAATTAGACTATATTTTGCAACTTATGAACTCCAATTACATCTAAAGAATATAATTTCACCAGGAAATTCGACTCCAGTCAGTAGTAATTTATCAACTTTATACTTCCCACCGACTTAATTTCATCTTTCCATCTTCTCGTCCATGAAACTGTTTATCTCCATCAATCCTGAACTGAGATTTACCTGCCCATTGTGTCCATTATTCTCAATTTTCCAGTCGAGCGATCAAAAACGGAGAATTCTTTTGAATTTAGCCAAAACCGTCGCAAAACGGGAAATTTTAATATTCTAAACAGAATGGTGGATAAACTCAATCAATGGGGTTTTATTAGCTAGACCCAAAAGATTAGCATTTTGGACTTTTGATCTTGTTCTGGTACATAATTTGACTTATAACATTTTACTAAGGTCATTCCAGACTTCAGGTAGGTCTGGTTCGCCTTATATTGTATTTTACTACGCTATAGTTTAATGTTTAGAAAAAAATACGAGTCTAGACAATTTATGTCTGCGGCTACGAGGCTCACTATACGGTGTTATTATGACTCACGTATATCGTACTCACTTGCTAACGACGAGTTACTTTTGGATCGCTACAAGAATAAGCTCAGTCTGTATACAAATAAATAAAATTAAAGTGTCCGTTTGTAATCTCAATATAACAGCTTGTACTAAATGCATATGAAAGTGTATTTATATATACGGTATGTACGTATAACAAAACCATTTTTTTATATATTTGTCTATCAGTCTGTTTATTCCGGCTAATCTCTGAAATGGCTGGTCTGATTTAGACGGCTTTCACTGGCAGCTATAAGGAGCAGATAGGTAATGTTGTAAAGAGTAACATTGCTACTTTCAAAAATGAAAATAATACGGAATAACAGAACTTGACAGTTCTGTTGTTTCAAATAAGTGCTTCCAGATTATTGTAAAAGTACTAATCGATAAATTATTTTGGTTATTTCATTGTAATGGTACCGCGGTTGTAGTAGATTCAGTACGCCTCAAAGAATGCTAGAACAGGACTATACATAATACGAATATTTATGTAGAGATGTTATATTAGGATATTAGGTTGAGATATTACGATAGCTACTATGTGTAACATTGCCTGCAAAGCGAGAGGTACCGGGTTCTATTCGAACCGGGGCACTAGGTTGACCCGTGGTTCTTGGATGTTTGTATTATGTATCAGTGCGTGGCCATGCCTCCTGCGACACAGGAAATCTTAGTAGGGATCCGATTGTGTACAATGTTATTTTTATCATCGTAACGAATAATGCTTACGTTATGATACCATGATATTTTGTGCTCCCTGGGGTTGGCTTTGACTGAACACTCGAAGTACACGTCATCGCCCTCTTTGATGTCGTTAGGGTTCAGTGTGCTTCCAAGCGAAAGCGACACTACAGGGGGATCTGAAACAAACACAATGGCTTTAAATTTGAATCAGATGCTTGCTACAAAACTGATTTAGACGCTCGGGCTTTTAAGGTATCCATAGTAAAACGAGTAGTATGTCAATCGATACAGAGCTTAGGGAATATTCCAAGCAGCTGATCATTCGCATATGAAATACGGCGTACTGAATTTGTGTTCCTCGTTCCTGAATTTTTCGTATTTGAAAGGGTTTTTCAAATAAACTCTAATGTACCCACTGTTTCGTCCGCGTGGTATTGGCATAAAAAGTAGGCTATGTGTTAACCCAAGTCTTCTATCTATAATATGTATATCTGAGTTCAAAATTACAATTAAATAAGGTGAAAAGTAATGTTAGGTAAAGTAAAACAAATAAACTTTAATAACATTTGTTATAATATTAGTCTGATTTAAACATGATTCCAACTAACACTGATATTTTCTTTCGACGACCCAAGTATTCATAGTTAGTTGAGGTGCGTGGGAGTGTGTATGTCAAAATAAATATTAAAGAATTTAATTTCAAAACTATACCCCAAATTGTTGTATCCAAAGCGATAAGAGCATATCGTTATAAAATTCTGTCACAACTTTATCTGAGGAACCGGAGGCGAATGGTTGCAGCGTTGTAATACAAGCGGTTCCATAAAAACAAGTGGTGCGATGTGATGCGAGCGGTCGCGTAGGTGATAACGCGGTTTAATGTAGTCCACGCTAGCGCGCTTCAAGGATTTTATTTCCGGAATTTTTGAACACACAATGTTGCGCATTTTTTTTAAGCCGTATGAAACTATGTAGTGTACACGTGTATGTGTAGGTATATGTAATATACTAACTGAGACTACAAATCTAACAGCTACTTCATGATAATTTACATCTTTTGATAACTTTATGCAAACAGATAATAAGAGGATTTATGCTTAATGATCTATACAAAAAAATATTATATTATAAAAACTAAAAAATATAAAAAGGAATCCCTCCTTTAGGGGTTTCCGGGGTTTATTTTTTCTGTTCTTCCCCACAGGGTCGGATAGGGCTTGAACAGGCGTTAAACTTAGCGATAAGTACGCGTGACCTTTTTTGAATATTATTGACGTTTCCAAGTCATTTCTTTATGAATTATATGGAAATAAAGTTTTGACCAAGGTCAAAACTAAGTAACATAAACATTAGTGAGCTATTTGGCCCAATCTGAGCTTTTATTTTTCACAAAAGTGTGTGGTCTTAATTTAGGACGTTCTCGATCTTGCTATAGGGTAAACTCAAATTAATAAAATGATTCAATGTCTGCAAAGGTAGATATTCCATAAGGTAGGTAAGGAAATTGATCAATAGACTTTGGAAAATCCCATTTTCAGCAGGAAGCTTAGTTTCAAAAGCTTATTTAAGGGGATTTCTCAGAACTTCCTTTCAAGTGACAAGCAATAAAGCTTAGTGATATCATGAGTATGTACATAAAAAATCCATCAAGTTCCTTTACATAGGACGAACGCATGAGTAAAACTTCGCCTATTCATTTATGCAAGTATTTTGTCTTTATAAACTAGAAGCGAATTTTATGTTTAAAAGTATATATTCTTAAAAATAAATATTTTCTGCATAACTTCTATTGTAAGTTTAGACATAAAGTTTCAAATAAATGTCTCTTTTGAAAGAATAAAATGTGTTAATTGCAATGAATAAATTGTCCTGTAGAGAAGGCGTTAGATTTCTTTCCTTATTGGTAACGGGACAATGCTTCAGGTGAACACTTATCTGCGGCTAGGAGCGGGCGTTGACACTTTATTGGCCATTAAATACCTATAACGACGTCACCCCGCGGCCGAAGGAAACACCCGTTTTCCAAATAAACATTTACGATTTCAACGTTTAAATTGTTGCCAAAACGATTCGCGCGGAGAGGCAGCCAGTTTCTCCCGCTCTAAATGCGTAACGGTTTGCCGAGCACAAGTAAATACAATTTATTTATATTTGAAAATGAATTTTCCCTCGTTATAGAGTCGGCGGTTGCGCATTTCGATGGATGACCCTCCCGATGATAAATCCATTTAGAACCACCGATGTTGTTTAATTGCTTCTGATTTCTTGACAGGAAAATTAGGTGGCTCGGGGTGTTATAATTCGATATTTTACCGGTCCACTGTGCACGAATTGGACGAGTTATGTTTTGGCATTTGAATGTGGTGTTAAGTCCCATTTAATCCGTTTGAGCGTTTTGCCATCCGGATTTGTCGGGTACGAGGGGGCGGTCCCACTAGTCTGAATTAGTTTTTGGCCTCTCCTCAACGGATATAAAGTGTTGATGTTGTGTGTATTCCCCGACACTAACAAGCTTTTAATTATGTTTTGCTGAGTTCTACCCGCGTATGTAAGCTTCTGATATGTACATTTAATGTCGAGGTCAGAGTTGAAACTAAATAGGGATTTTACCAAATCTCAAATGAGTCATGAAATTACAAGATCAACCGTAGGTCGGTTTAGTCAGGCAGTCGACATTGTATAAATTAAAGGCTGTCACCCGAGGACCTTCTCTCGCAACAATCACCGGGACAGTGGTTAAACAAACGCAATGTCAAACGTTTAAGCGACACTGAGACAGACAAAGCCGAATGAATCCTTCAGACAGGAAAGTGTCAGGCGGATACCGCCGGAAGCCGTGTTCCACTGGCCAGTCTGGCCTGCCACAGACTAAATTAGACAGAATTAGTTGGAAGCAAGTTTGTGGCACTGGATAAACTCCCAGTGGAAAGTTCCGTTTTCCAGAACATTTCTGGTAACGCATCGTGGAAGTGGGCAGCCGGGGTGCATGGCTAACCAACCGGTTAGATAACCCTAGTTGAGTGCTAATGATAGTTTGTAAACGTCGTTTACGAGCGACTGGAATAGAACTATCTTCACCGCAACTGGGGCTTAGTGAATTCACAGTAATCCAACTTGACCTACATTTTAAAAGGCCTGTAAGTCGATGAAATACATGAATAAAATAAGTTACACAATCACGAAAAGTATTCATATTAATCAATAATATTCAATAAAGCAGCGATTTCAGTAAATTTACTTTTAATATCGTTTTAATGAGTAACAATAAAATCCATTTGGAGCTCACGAATGCGAAGGTAATGAAATTTAATTACAATAAGTAGACGACGCGAGTTTATTTAACGTAGCCGCTTTCATTAAAAATGTACGAAATGTTTCTGTTATTACAAGCTTTTATTGCTTTACACAGTTTTGTGCTAATATCAATTAACAAAACTTTGTTTATTCACTAAATGGTCACCGAACTAAACATGAAAGAGAACTGTGTAAGCACAACTTTGATAAAGTTTGTAGTAGTCTACTACGCTTGTTAGGATAGTTAAAAAGATAAACAAGATTTTAATCAGAGGCTCTTTAATGAACTTCGATCATTAAAATGCAGACAAAAATCTGAGCCAACTTAATTAAATAATCAGTATATACTTTGAAGCATTAAGAATAACAATGAGTACCTATAATTTTGTTAGTAGACTAGACGTGTGTTACATTTCATAACAACAATTTCTTAATAAACTCTACTATACTTGAGCATCATTGTTGAAATATTACCTTCGTCATCGTTAAGATTGTCCCCAGATGGAAGGTGGCGTTGCGTCGTGGGATATGCTGAGCGCGCCTAAGTAGCAATAATAATTTAACTTAACGACGTTAGAGATGTGCGAACCGGTTAAAACAAGCTCCCTCGCTGCTTATTTTGTAGCAATATTCGTTTAGAGAACGAGTCTTCTCGAATGAAGAAGTTGCGCTAATTGTGTCATGGCAGATTTGCAGACTCTCGCGCGCTACTCGAGACGCTGAGCTTGATTTGAACAAACAATTAGGCCTCGTTTTCATAATCTAAATATGAACTGTCGACAGTATTAAGTTGTTCGCAATATCTCGCCAATTCTTGATAACACAATTTGAAGTTAGCGCATCAAGTTACCGGGATATTTAAGCTCAATGCCTTCGCACTTTGTACATATTTGGGCTTCCTTACAAGAGTTCAGAAAATATAGCTGCTTGCTTTGTTTTGGGAAATGTAGTTGTTTTGTCGGTTTGAGTCTGATTAAGAAAAGTAATAATTAATGAAGTATGTTAACCCATTTCCATATCAGGAATTATCCCGGGATTTAGATATAATTGTTGATAAGAAAAACTGTCACTGAAAACATTTTTGTGAGCACTGTACAATTTTTTTGTATGCCAATCATTATTTTTTTGTATGTTTGTTGCTCAGTATTTCATTTATTTTGAGCAATTGAAGTGCTTTTCATCTTGGCAATGAAGTTAAAATGTTTGATAATAAAATATTCTGGGCAATATTTGGGACAATAGTCCAAAAGAGACTAAAAAACCTGACACTCATTTAATATAGTATACCGATTCTTAACATCATAATTTATATTGCTTCAATAGTATTGAGTATCAATTTGTCAATTAAAAAAACATCGCCTTCTTCCGTGAGGTATTGAATAGGTAAGCTATTTCTGCAAAATGTTGGTATTTCAAACTGGTTCAATTAAAACGTATTTATTATTTAATATTATTTCCAGTATTAACAATCAAAAAGATATTTATACTTTATGGCAGCCAGATCTGAAAACTAGGCTAAGCCAAGCCCAGGTGATTCCTGGAATCACGTCTGGACGATATTTTTTTACGTTAGTAGTGAATGCGAGAACTGATTTAGTTTGTTGGTGCGTCGTAGGAAAAATGTCGGGCTAACTGCTCGTATTTTTACTTTACAAAACATATCAAATCGTTTTTCTCCACGTTCATTTACCTTTTAACTACACTTAGTCGGCATTCTTTTTTGTATCTCATCTGTTTAACATGACATGATTTGACATGCTTCGTAATTTATTATGGATATTATTTTTTTTTTATTATAATGGATAATTTTGTCTCAACAAGATATTTCGGGAATGTAATCTTGATACTGCAGAATATCATGCTTTATGTATTGTCTCGTCATACATGCATGTTCGTTTAATTCATTTAAACATTCGCATGTCAAGCCTCATTGTCATGGAGGTCGCTTTGTGTTTGAGAGTATGCCACAGAATAAAACGCCTGATATTTATGATAAGGAAGATACTTGTTATTATTCAAAATAACACCTGCGACATCCCACAGATTGCATGCATGAATTAGGCGTTTCTAGGCATTACGTGTTTTACAATCCGTACAGGAGTGGAAACAAGCCAAACAAGCCTATGTCTGTATTCCCCCAATTTAGGATCATTTACGATAAGAGTTAGTTACTTGCAAGATGAGCGTGCAACATCTTAACTGTATCGTCCCATACAATAAGAGAAAAGAGTGCATATGATTAGTAAAAATAAATTTAAAAAAGGGTCTTGGATTCATTCGCAATAAATTTGAAAACTTATTGGTTATAAATTATTATTTCTGCATAATAAGATAAGCGTTTGAGAAAGAACTTACTGGGAAAATCAACACTAAATAAATAAACTAGTTTCTTATAAATACAACTTAAGTCGTTCAAGTGTTCTTTCCTCGATTATTTAACGGCAAAATAGTTGTAACAGTGGAAATGAACTAAACTTACAAACAACGTCCAGTTTGAAGGAGTCTTCGATGCTTTGTCCCGGTAGTGCATTGTTATCTGCCTGGCACTTGATCTGAGAACCATCGTCTTCTGGCAGCGGCATGAACTGAATCTGACTGCTCGCCCAAGTTTCGTTATTCGCTTGTGCTGTCTAGAACAAAGGTGATTGGTATCGATAAAGTTTGCTAACTGTTATTGAACTGAATCAAAGAATTATCGTGGTTGTATGGAGTTCGCTCTTGTTCTAAATATGTTGTACATTTATTAAGGTAGGTTTCCGTCCGGTATATTGAAAAATTTCTTCAAATTTTGGATTTGCCTTTTACGCATATTATAAAATTTGTTTACTTTAGAATAATTATGTGTGGTGTATTATAGGTCTATTGTCACCTGGAATAAATGTATTATTTGTTATTATAACTTTTGGAATGAACATTTTAATGAATAGGTAACTGGGTCGTGTTCAAGCTTAACTAAACGTAAAAATTGTATTCGTGTATTCGTTTTCCGACACCACCGTAGGTCCAGTACAGACGAAAGCCAGCTCGCGGGTTCGATTCCTGCAAAGGTCAGATAAATCAGATCAGAAACAGATTAAGTAATCGTATTATCTCCAAACGTTGTCGTGGGTAGAATTTTAGTAGTGTTTAAGTACAGCCCTTTATTACATTTACATGTATCAAATTATATTAGCATTGATTTATACAATTGTAAGTAATCCGGAAAAAGGCACTGTAAAAAAACTAACGCAGAAGGAACATTACCCTAAAATAGATTCTCCAAATGTTTTCTCCTTGACCTGTTTCCACATTTCATCAAGCAACGTGAGCAACGCAAATTCAAATGTATCTTTTTTAATTTACGCGTTTTCCTCGTCTTCGTTTTATATTTCTCCGACGTTTCGAATGTGTTGCAACATCGTGGTCATGGGGTGACTAAGTATAAGTGTAAGTATATAGTGAAGCAACCATTACGGTACTTAAGAGTGAAAAAAAAAATTTATATGTGAATTATTCACGTTCTTCATCCAATATTACTTTTTCACTTAGCCAGGACTTATCGGTTATTTCGTGACTATAACATTTGTTCTGAATAGAGGATAATTAAATAATTTACCAAAATAAAGTGTTAGCTAAATTATTAGTAGACCACAGTGACCTCACAGCTCAGCGTGTAGTAACCTTGCTTTCTGCGCTGTAGGTCGTGGGTTCGATTCCCATCGAGGACAAATATTTGTGTGACGAACATAGATGTTTTTTTCTGTGTCTGGGTGTACATATGTAAATGTATGTATTTAAAAAAAGTAAATAAGTATTGTATCAGTCGTTTGGCGCCCATGATACCAAGCTATGCTTAGCTTACTTTGGGGCTAGATGGCGCTGTGTGAAATAATTCACCAATAATAATTATTATTTAGTTAGGCGGTGATCTCTACTAGAGACGCCGCCGTGCACGGTTACGTACCCCACGAGGTGAAAATTGGTAATTCAGCCCGTTCGAGTACAAAGGCGTGTATTACCTTTATTCTGGTACTCTTGAATTTCCGATTATCCTTGTACCACGAGAGCTGCGCCGGCGGGCGGCTCCCTTCCGACACGCACACCAGGTTGACGTATCGCTCCGACGATAACGTCACCGGCTTGTTCTCTATCTCAACCATGTTCGGCTTCACTGCAACATATGGCTAGTTAACAAAACTACGAGAAAACAATTATGTTTGTTATATGTTAGTAAGATTTAAGATATAAGATATATTTTAAGTTTTAAGATATTACTAAACTGTACCCGGCATGCGTTGCAATGCCACGTTACGTAAACATAAATAAAGAGTAAATAAATAAAAAATAAAAAGTAGAAAAAAAACTGTTTAAAGAAATGCTTTTTTATAAAATATGTACCAAAAGTTTCATTAAAAACGAAAATATATTTCATTTATATATAGATTTTTGGGCCAGGAACCGTCGCGGGCGTTCTCAGAACACTCAAAGTTTCATCATAATTTGATCAATGGTTTCGGAACACATAGGGAACAAATACACAAACATTGATTTTCATAAATGTTTCCATAGAATTCATAAAAAAATGGCTTGGAAACGTCAATAATATTCAAAATATAAGGACACGCGCACTTATTGCTAAGTTTGACGCCTGTTCAAACCCTATCCGATACTCCATGGGATATAACAGACAAGTTGATTAAATAAACTCCATACGCACAGTTCATTTCAAGGCGCACTGTCTTTTCCTGGGGACTGACGAGATTGGTGTTAGATGCTCTGCACTTGAATGTGGTGTTCAGATGGTCACGTTTGACGTGAGGCAGCTCCAGTCTGTTTACCACCACGTGCGTATCAGTCTTCTCGCCGATGTACTGCGGAGTGGGAACCCCGTCTATCAGCCACATCACCGTCGGCGCTGGTCTTCCTGTACAAACAGGAACAAATGACAGATTAATTTAAGTTCTCCACCAAAGTATGAGATGACCTAACTCGCATTGCGTTGCATCCATCACCCCGAGACGGGGATGTTACGTCTCATGCGCCTGAAATATCACCGGAACACGGCAACACGAGTGCATCAGGTGGCGGATTACCAGGCGTGGTGGCAATACTTCTCCGGGCGAACTTAGCACAAGTTCTACTGCTACTTTGGGTTGCTCCTTTCGCACCACCCGGGGGACGCGTATTCTACTACTTATGGACGCGAGCAACATGGGCCCCCCAAAAAGTTTGTTTAATCTATCGACGTAGATCAATGTAAAGATAGGACATTACTGCGAAAATATATTTTATGCTTATTACTGTGTGAAAGCTGAAATAAAATTTATTGATTGATTGATTGATTATTAATATTTTTGTCTGGTGTCTGGCCCTCTCAACCTAGTGTCATGAAAAGAAAGTATGCCACGTAGAGGCTCCTTTCGTGCACTTGAAACATTCATGTCTTCGAATTTTTGGATATAGGAGATATACAAGTCATTTTAATAAAATGTACACCTCATCTTAAGCATTTATTTTGGCACATATCAGTGCAAATGGCGAGCGTCGAAATTTCTTAATATTCTCGCTTGCTCGTGTTCCATAAAGCCTTCTAGTCGAAATCAGCCTAAATACACTAATCTAATTATAGCATTACACAAACACAAAGATCTCTCTACATTTACTCTTTAAGTTAACAGGTAAAAGAGAGTAAGTAAGGACCCACAAACTAAGTCCTTAAATCCATAAATCTATCCATGACGGCAAAAGTACAGAATTATTTACTGTTCATACTGGCTTACTACACGTAAGCTCAAAAGCTCTCCTTAGTTATGAAATTCACAACCCGATCAGAAGCGTATGTAGTGTGAAACTTTGCTCACGTTTACTAAACTTAACTATAAGTGAATTTAATTTTTGTAGTATTTAGATAATAAAACCGAAAATGTTAACATCAATGTAACATCTTATTATTTTATTTTAACGAACGCAGGCATAAGCCATAAATGCTAACGGACATAAATTGGGGTAATCTATAAAACTACTGAAGACGTACTAAAACATCTTTTTCTCAAAGAATTCACACCAATAGTCTAATAAAATCTTATAATTTATGTATATACTAATATAATAAATATATATATATATATATATATTACACTTATATTCATATATCTTCAATAAATAAACTTCTGCGACACATGTATAAAATTTTCAGTCTTCAATATAAATTTGGCAAATGACCACGATGAAAAATTCCAATATTTTGATTGTAAATTTGTAGTAAATTGTGTAAGATCTGGATAGTCAGATATGATCTAACTTTAACTGGGAGCTTCAAACAGGCAAAAGACAAACTGAATGTCAATGATCAGTAGCTGTTTTGGTTTTTGATTCGATTAACTATTTAGAAATTGGAAAAAAACATGTTAAAAATATGATATCAGCAAAGTACGGGTTATAATCATTATTATTCTAGGCTGTAACTAATATTACCTTCAGCTTGGCATTACAGAAAGGCTCTATTTTCTTATCAGGCATCTAATGCTTTGTTGCGTGATGTAAAATAAAAGCTTATATTCGTAAGTAACAGCTACAACCCACTGATTTTGATGAATGAAATGATCGAAAAACACCACGCGGGCTTAAAATATTGAGCTTAAAGAATAAAGATCACAGCAAAAGTTGCAGGAGAATTTTCTAGAAAAAAATTGTGCGTCCTTTTCCGTAATGCTCGCAGGCATTCTTAAACTGAAAAGCTTAGCGACAGTAAATTGCTAAAAATGTTAAATTCCAAGGAAGATAACTAGGTAAATGGAGCAGTGTAGTCGGTCTGGACAACTTTGGCCATCTTGGGCGAGGCTTTGCCAGTAATTACGTTATCGCGGCTCCTCGTTGGGCCCCGGCAATATTGATCATTCACGTCACTTATTCTAATAAACTTACTTGTTCAACCAACTCCCAGAAGAACAGCCGCCGACACGGCTACCAGGTTATAAGTGGGTCTGTACTTTGTTTGATGACAAATTAATTCCGTTTGCAAATCTCGAGTATCGCTCAAGTAAATTTGTCATTTTTGTTACAAATATCTAAATATTAATATTGCATGTTTTTTGACAAAGTCATCAAACATGGAAATCGTCAATCATAAAACTATGTCAAGTATCAAATAGATATTTACATACAATTTATCAATTTATTTTACTTCAGTTACCTACGTTAGATCTCGTTAACGTTACAGCTTGCTTCAGAAAAATTGGTGCCAGCTAGTATCTTGCTTATAATTTAATGCTTCAATCTTAATCCAACATATTTAAATGTTACGACACTGACATAATAATAAACGTAAAGCAACTTTGTATTATTTATCTTTTACACTTCTTATTTGTTTTCATTCTCGTCTAAACTTTGTTGATTAGTTTCAAGAAGTTCCTTGAATGAAGTAAACCTGTCTCACGCCGAGAGATACACATACCTTCTGATAAATAATTCGACAAGGAGAAGTAAATAGAAAGCTTCTTAAAATTCTACGAGTGACTTCGTCTCGAAATCGCTTTCTAGTTTAGTCAGTTGGAATAAATCGCGAATTCAATCGAGAGGAGATTTTGCGAGAGTTTCTGTTTATGTTTAAGTAGGTATAATTAATAATGTTGTTTTGTTAGTCCACCGCCGATAAGTATTCAAAGTTTCAGAATAATAATATCTGATAATACCCCAAAGGCTTGGCTGGAATAGCACACCTAATGAAATATTGAAGGGTTTACTTTATAAGATACTAGCTGTTGCCCGCGACTTCGTCCGCGTGGAATTCGGTTTTATCACGCACTCGTATTTTACCCCTCGGAAAAGTAGCCTAAGTTACTCCTTGTTACATCAGCTATCTGTCATTGAAAGTCCCGTCAAAATCGGTCCAGCCATATCAGATTTTATAGTGACTTGTATTCTCTTTGACGTTTTATGTCACGTCACACGGGAACGCGGTCTTCCCCATGGAGGGTCGGATAGGGTTTGAACAGGCGTCAAACTTATTGATAAGTACGCGTGACCTTATGTTTTGAATATTGACGTTTCCAAGCCATTTCTTTATGAATTCTATGGAAATAAAGTTTTTGACTTTGACTTTGACTTTGAACGGGAAAAAAAGTATCCTATGCCCGTCTCCTGGTTCTAAGCTACCTCCCCATCAATTTTCAGCCAAATCGGTTCAGCCGTTCTTGAGGTATAAATAGTGTAACTAAACACGACTTTCTTTTATATATATAGATTGTTAGTATAAGATTTTATATTTAGTTCGTATACCTAACTAAACTAATCATGTTTTAGCTTTAAAAGTACCCAGTACAACTCGCTTAGAGATATAACACGACGCAAACAATAAACAATCCACTTGAAATAAGTTCCATTACGAAGTAAAAAAGGTAGTTATATGACGTTGCCCCGGGCGAAAACTCACTTAGGTGATTTAGGTATGTGCCCGGACACTCGACCATGACTGACTGAAATTAGTTTATTTCACTATATCTTTTTCAGTATCATATACATAAAAAATATGTTCTTTAGACTTCTGGCTTGATTGTCAAGGTGTCAAAGCTACGTCACGAACGCCATTATTTTGAACCGATTAAAAAAAAACTGGAGGTTATAAATTTTTTATTTTTATTTTTGTTACCTCATATCTCCTTCGTTTATAAACCGATTTAGGAAATGTTTAATTTGAAAGGATGTTCAGATATCATTTAGATTAGTCCCATAGAAATTTCAGCAAAATCGCTTCCACAATTTGGTTTTTAAATCAAAATAACAGCAAAAAATATGTCATCCAAGAACGAATAACGAGGAATAATTCTCGTAGTTTTGTTAGTTTTTCGTTTTGCTGTGGAAAGTAATTATGTATGTACACCATATTACACACATTGTGAAACCTTAGAACTTATCACCACGAAGTCGGATTCAATGTGAATCTGCTATCGAGCAAATAGGCAAAAGGGGACCTATGTTGGGACCGTGTCTTTTATCCCATCCGTGCTTGCTTGTGAAATATTATACAAATTTTATTTTTGGACTTCTAGCACGGTAGCAATAGTAAAGAAGCACGGCAGTTGTAGCAGGCGTGGTCAAACCAGACGCGTTACTATCGCTCGTTAAGGCATAATATCGTTGAATTCTATCCCCACGTTTTGTGGAAAACAAGTGGTGAGAAGTCTTTTTTTTTAGCTGTCAATCGGATTCACTTCTCTCTGATCAGTAGATATTCCTATTAAAATGTCAGTCCTTCCTATTAAAAGCAACGTTGTTCGTAGACAGACACGGGATGACAACCCGCTAATCCCCAGGGCTATGCATAATTCCAACTCGAAACATTAAGCGCTTCGGAGGATTAGCGGCGGTTTAGTCAAGGCTTGGAACTTAGTGTGGGTCGAAATATTTGGTTAGCACGCGAACAAAGCATTTCTTCAGGTTTGTGGTTAGCCTGTGATGGAATAGCATTAGATAAAGTTTTTCAAGTGTGCATTGTGGTAAAATGGTTAGCTGTTTTTCAAACCCATAGGTTCAATATACCTACCCCATAGTTCATTATAAATTTATACAAAACTAGCTTTTGTTGAAGTTCACTTAAACCGCACCGGGCTTCAAAAGTGACCAGTGATAATTATTGAAACTCGATATAAACTTTGAAATACCATCCACTGAAGCGTCTAATTTTGTGTTTGAGTTGTAATCCTAAAGGTAGGCGCACACTAAAAAGGTTTTGGTTTAAGTGAAAGAACAAAAAGCGATATTAAGGTCTAAGTTACAGCGTAATATCAATTAGGCTTGCTACCTTGCTTGTTCCATTTCTGCTCGGTCTCGATAGACCATTTTTCTCCAGAATAACACAAACTATAGCAGAATAAAATTTCCTTGTAAAATATAATATATAATATATAATAATAGCGTTGGTGAAATTATGGATACAAGACACGGTCTTCTTTATATTAAGTTGTAGGATTTAAGTAGGTACGGAAGGATCCAAGTAGATTAGCATTACCATCTGCTCGTTCATCTTTTTCACACTTTCACACAAAATTTTCCGTAGTTGCGAACATAATTGAGTGTTACAATTGCCTATATTTGTATTAGTAGTAAGTTCAGTACCACCCGCAAAGGCTATATTATTCCAGTGATCACCGTGAATGCAATTTTGCTTTAAATTAACGAGAGTCAACAAAATTTCCCAATAATGGTAAGGTACTCGTATATAGTTAATTCTTAAAATACTCTTTGCATCCCGTTCGACGCCTGTTTTACCCTGATTTAGCTATATGAACGAATCTTTAGAGGAACAGAAGTAGTTATGACGACGAACAGTGAACGTTTGGCTTTAGTCGCCTCCCTGGCTTATTCTGGGATGGATAACTTTACATCGGGTGCCATTTGGAGCCGATATCTCAGAGTGACTTATCGGTAAGTTTAAGAGCGTATATCAAAGTAATTGCTTTAATTTCTCATCTCCCCGTAGAAGGACATAGCTATGCTTATTCCTCGATTCTAGTGTTCAGAACTGGACAACTAAATTTCATTATTCTGTATCTTGCATGGACGGAAATTGTAGGATATATGATGTGACAAAAATGCGCCTAAAAATGATAACAGCGGTAAATCTACTAAAACCTGATTTTTAAAGGTCGTAAAAAATATGAACTGTGATGCGTGGGCTATAAAACTTTGTGTTATTGTTTCACCGGCTATATGCAAATGAGAGCTGAATTTGGTTCGTGTGAAATAAAAAATATATTTTGACAAAGAAAATTTCGTTTATACAATTTATTCCGTGTTACGGGCAACATTTTGGCGATCAAATTCATGAAAAAAGATATTTCGGTTCACCCATTGTATGTAAGTATTGAAAGTTTCTTCTACGTTACGAGTCTCTAGAGAGGCACCAATAAAATATCTAACGCCAAAATAATACCTACAAACGTGTTCCATTGTAGACGAAATTCGATGAAAGTATAATATTAACTTACTTTTATCATATTCTGCTAAGGTATTTTTAAATTTAACTTAACAATATACGGATAACTACCATTATTATTACTTTGAAATAGAAAACGTTTATTCGCTGTTTAGCACAAATATACATTACACACAAGAAATATAAAAGAAAGATTTATTAAACTTACACAAAGCAAAAATTAGAAAATAATAAAAAAATACTGAGAAAAATGGAAAAACAGAAATAAATAAATGAAACCTATTTGTGTGCTACAACAGCAAAAGAGTCTACCTATCCTTAGCATTTTGCCTGATCACATCACTGAGATGTAGCTAGGCATTGGTATTCTGTCAAGATTCTGTAGAGAACTCTATTGCCTCTGCATGTTACGCGTTACGAACACTGCGTGACGAAGTTAGTGTTGACCGATTGAAAATGGTATACTACGCCTTAGTTGAATCAAAGATAAGGTACAGCATTCAATTTTGGGGAAATAGCTACCAGTACAACATGGAAAAAGCATTTGTGATGCAAAAACGAAGTATTAGGACAATTGTTAGAATTCCTCAGGTGGAATCATGTAAGGAGCATTTCAAGAAACTGGGAATAATGACAGTGCCTAGTATTTACGTACAAGTGCTTATAATGTTTTTGTCCAAATATTTACATGAGTATGAGACTCCGGAGGAAAATAGCATGCGTACAAACAGTAGAACCAAAAACTTAAAGAATAAAATATATCCTTCACTTAACATAATGAAACACGCAACAAAGTTCCAAGCCGTACAGATATTTAATAAGTTGCCAGTAGAAATTAAGCTGTAATAGACCAAAGGAATATTCTTAAAAATAAATTAAAATGCTTCCTTCTGAAGAAATGCTTATATACAATTGATGAACTTTGAATCAATTAATAATCAATTTTATTTTATTTATATAACTCTGACCTTCCTTGTTTTACTATTTTATTTGTTTTGTGTTAATTTTTATTATGTGCATGTATGTAAATTCTAATATTTTTTGTTGTTTGTATAATTTGTTGTGTAATTTCCGCATAAAATTTCATTGTTTCACTGGAATAAATAAATAAATAAAAATAAATAAGACCTTAAAATCAATCAATAGACCCTGTGAGAACAACTTTGCGTTTCATGAATGATATATTATATACTAGCTGTGCCCCGCGGTGAATAAGTAATCCCACGGGAACACTGCGCTTTTCTGGGATCAAAGTAGCCTATGTGTTAAGCCAGGATATAAGCTATCTTGGTACCAAATTTCATCTAAATCCATTCAGCCGTTTGAGCGTGAAAGAGTAACAAACATCCATACAAACTTTCACGTTTCGCACTTTATATAGCCACGGACGCTCAGGCGCGAGGCGTGTAGTACGTTCTCTGTACGTTAAAAATGTTCGCCGTGATTCTTTAAATTGACATACCTTTTTTATTTATGAACCGATTGACATGAAATAAACACTAAATGTTAAGTGAAGCTTACTACAATATATTAGTGAAAACCGTATCTAAATCGAATAAGCCGTTTCTGATATTAGCGTGCACAAACACACAGACAAACAGACAAACAGATAAACAGACAAACAGACAAAACAGACAAAAAAATAATTAATTACAATTTCGGGTTCGGCATCGATATAATAACAACCCCTGATACTTTTTTTTTATATATTTCCATTGTACAGACACCACTTTTCTACAATTTTATTATATGTATAGATAAAATTAACACTGGAGTTTTTCGAACCAGATTACCCAAGTTTTAGTTGTTTGAGTAAAAAAAGATTTGAATAGCTTTTTGAATTTAAATTTGGTTTTCAATATTCACACATATATTTACACAATAACATGATTAAAAGAAAAATTTCGAAAACTGAAAGTTCATACATAGCCTATATAAGCCAGCTAATAGGTCAACGTACAAGTGCGTAATAATTTTATATGCTTTATATGCTTTTGCGACATTACCACCTCGGTAGGACGATAGTCCAGCGGGCTAGCTGCCACCCTCAAGTTGAAAATCTGCCGCCCAGCACCTGACAGTATGTTCCGATAGCTTCAGAGCTAGTTTTCAACACAGGCGTGGCTCTACCATCGGCTACATAGTCATTTAACATTAGTATCATGAAGTCACACGTAAGTAAAATGAAATCTGCTTACCTCCTCTTACTTCACAGATAAGCACCAGCTCGTTGCCCTCTTCGAGAGGACCCACCACGCCGGAAACGTCGCGGCCCGATTTGTCGTACAGGATTAGTTGATGAGGTGGTACTGAAACAATAGATTTATTTATTTTATGGTTTGAATTGCAAACTAATATCACAAAATCACATCTGAACAGTTGATGTAGAATAAAATATAAATAGAGTAAAATAGTTGAATGTAGACAACATTCTGAAGGTTTGCCTAAAAGAGATTAATTTTTATGATAAGGACTCCCATTATTTATTATTGCAATTTTTAAGTTCGGAACACTTAAAGGGTTATCTCAATTTATTATTAACAGCATCGAATTAGATTTTCTTCTTAGAACCAATGTTTTATATATACTATTTCACATCAGTGATTTATATTAATTTTAAACATGGGCTGTACAAAATTTGTAGGCTTTTTTTTCGAGTTTGCTCAAATGGTTCGATTTTTTACAGCCCCCATATATTTATGTTATGAAAATTTGATTAGTAGTGAAATTGAGTGTGAACAAAAGGCGTTACAAAATATGTTATTGCATTAAGAGTGAATTCTAGTCACACGTCGGAACTGACATGCTTTTTTTTCCTCTATTGGTTTACTTTTTAATGCAATCTCACCTGATGTTAAGTGACTTGAATTGCAAATTAAAATTGATTTATTCGAGAAACATTATGTTACAAGACATGATATTTGATAAAAGAGGTTCAGCCATGTTCCTGCTTAACAGCATGCAGTGACGATACAGTCTATGATAATAGTTACATAGTCATGGGAATTACATAGTCATAACTATATAATTCCAATTATTATGTAAACCCAAGACACTTGATTGTAATTAACAGTTTCCCATCTTCATTAATCTCAATATTTCTCAAACAAACGCCATAAAAATCACCGAATTTAAAGGCACTAGACGAAAACCTATCTCACAACAGACAAAGCGACCCGACTCAAAAGCGACATCAGCCATATTGTGTTGACACGATACGCTGCAGTATTCAATTGGCTACACGACATGACTATAATTATAGAATATGTTGAACATCACAATGTACAATATCTAATTTTTGTAACAGTAGAATTAATTGTATGTACCAATATTTGTTCAGGGAAACACATATTAGAGGTACTATAATATTCTTTTTATGTGTGACTTAACAATAAATATAATAAATTAGCAAATAGCAAATAAAAAAGAGCCATTTCTTAAAATAGAAATAAGTTTTATCATTATCATACAGCATTAATATTTAATATGGTTCCCATTCATTTGGGTCAATTTAAACACTGTAATCGAAAAGTGATGAGTTTTTAAGACCACCTTTTACTAAAGGAAGTTCATGAATTTCATGTCTACTAGGATTAATTTTTAGAAATGTCGTATTAATAGAAACTGTGAAAATTACTACCTTTACTAGTCGAGTCACTCTCAAACCAGTGTGGTGAAAGGATTTAAGATATAAACTCAATGGCGCACGTCTGGATTTGAACCAGCGACCTCCGGATTGAAACTAAAGGTCAGAATGGCATTGTTTTTTATTAATGAGTAGAATCAAAAATAGCAACTGTCATTCCTGAAGTTGGTTAAATGTATTTCTAAAAATGTCTACAATCGAAAATTGTAGCCCCATTTAAGTTTCCCGTTAAGCTGTATTTATAATTCAAGAAAAACGCCATCACTAATACCATTGAAAGTAAAATACAAACAAGTTACACATTCATAGTAAAACAGTATTACTATCTATCAATTTCACGGAACTATAGAAAGTCACATTAAAACACATGAAATACGAATCACCGACCCGATCATAAAGCTCACAATTCCTCAATTATTCATTTCACAGAAACAGTCAACCGTCGTTACATGACAAGCGTTACTAATTACGGTCGAGCAAACAAACAATAGTTTTAGCAGTAAGAGGTTCGGCCGCAAAACCGAATTACGAGCTCCCACTATCGGTAACGAAAGTAACCCCTTTGTAGCCCAAAACGATCCAAATGGGACCTACTCTCAAAAAGTGTGAACAATTTGAATTAACGATTCATAATGTTTAATTGCTAGAAGAGATAAAGTGGTAAGTTTAGGGATTATGTTTATGTTATATTCTGGGATAGCTATCATTATCATTTTTAAAGGCGTTATCTTACTGGTGATTTCATCACCACACTCTAAATACATTAGTGGGCCAATATGAATAAAAACATAACTGTGTGCTAGTGGCAAGGCTGCACTCCCATACAAAATCAAACTCCTTTACTACAATTGGAAATATGTTAGGATAGACCACTATATTATATTATTTGAATGATTAAATTAGAATGTATTATTTTCTCATTTTTAACTATGTATAACAATGCAGAAGATTTATAATATAATAATACTTTTAAAAAATATTTTTTTTTTGTTTCATATCATTTATGAAAATGAAGCATTCAAACTAAGCCACCTTTTTCTGATACAGATATGTTTTAATCGTTTTAAGAATACAACAATTGGTTTAATTCATAACAAAAATAAACAAACATTTTACAAGACCCATATCACTCACAAGTACATTAAAGTATCTGCTATTCTAGCTATTTCAAGTTACAAATGTAGCATTATTCATGTTATACTGAATATACTGCATCCGATTTACTAATGTCCCTCCGAGAGCTATAGTAGGTATAGTTAGATGCTTTAATCCGAATCACCATTACCGGCGGCTATTACATACGTATTATTACAACGTTAATGTGTCCATAACACTGACATAACTAACCGTGCAAAATTGGAAACTATCAAACGCATAACGGGCCTTCAAAATGTTAGATAGCAGAGCTCCTCCAAAACGATATTCGACAGGATATCGCAAAATTTCACGGTAGTTCCCCTGAGGTCGCTTCGGCCACCGGGCTAGTTAGTAGTCATTACAAGGGCAGCCATTCGCCAAGTTGCTCTTATAGAGGAATCGGCCAAAACAACATCCAATTTTAAGGTTTCGATACATGCGATCCGATACGATGTCTGAAACATTTATTTATAGAATTATCGAGCGTTTAGCTCTGATACTCATGTATTGGCGCACCAATATTATCACGCAGTAATTGGCAGCGTATGTGGTCCAAGAAAATCACGAATGAGTACCTGATACATTCTAATTTCAAAGTTTTGATTCTAGGCCATCATGTGGCAGTTTACTCGCAATTTTTTGATGTTCATTTGATGTTGAGCTGTGGTTCGCATTTAAATAGGCCCATAGAATATAATTAATTTAATTCCATTTTTTTTTTGGGATTCAGGTAGCTGAACGAGCTGACGGCATACCTGATGATAAGTTGTATCCTCCGCCCATAGACAACATCAATGCGACTCAAGTCCTCTCCACAAAAGTACGAGATGACTCAAGTCAATTGCGTTGCGTCCATCACCCCGAGACGGGGATGTTACGTCTTATGTGGCTGCAATTTCGCCGGCACCAACTCCCTTTACGGGAACATAGTAACAAGAATATATAGACATAGGACCAAGATATATCAATGCTTGGCGGCAAATTATTTGACGTGGTGGCAGTACTTCGACGACCGAACTTAGCATAAGTTCTACTGCTACTTTGGGTCGTTCCTTTTGCTCAGCCGCAGCCGGGGGACACGTGTAAGGATTCATAGGGTAATCACCTAAGGACGCGTGCAACGAGGGCTCCCAAAAATTGAATTTCAGTTTAAACATAAGTAAACCTAAATATGATATGTAACTAAGATAATAATAGCGCAGCCCAAATATATATTTCTATCTAAAAATTACCATCAGATCAAAGATTTAGTTCACACTTTAGGGTCTTCATCCATAGTTTAAGCTAGTAGTGCTTCTTCTGATATGTAAATAACTCTTGTAAATAGAACTCATCGCTTTCGTACACTTGAAATAATACAATGTTGTCACCTCATCACGTCCAAGACCCATTGTGCGTGTTATTTGTAGCCAAACGTTTGAGAATCCTTTATTTAAAGACTTAGTGGGCCTAGCATTACTAACTTACTCATGTTTGACCTTAAAATAGGTCTTATCAATAGTTACGAAATTAGCCTTTGAAGTGCACTTAACCCTTTATCACACTGGTTCGGTAGAGCAGTGTTAGTGACACGATTTATAGAAGTATCGCTTCATAAAAATATGTTGTTTGCTAAACTGACCTTATTAACGATATTCCACATAAGTATTCTTCCTGCTTTGAGGTGAGACATTTTTAAAGATTTTAAAATGTAGTAATGTTGTTCTCGAAATATATGCAATAGTAACTAAAATACATATAATTCAAGTCAAATCACATTTACTTATTTTTTCAGTTTTTAAGTTCTGAAATGCGCTGCCCTCCCCATTGGTTCCCGAAATAATGAAGGTAATTTAGTTTCACTCTAAAGTCTAAACTGGTTCCGCTTATGAGGTTGACTTCAAAAATTTATTTTATAGTATTCTATTCCTTCCATATGAGTGATGATATATCACACTTTAAACAAACACACCTGGAACACAACGTTCTTAAATTTTTATATCTTTACTTAAGGCTGTACATAAGTAATAGTCGGTGCATCAGGCCAACCTGTTTATAATATCCACCATACCATAATTGTAAAAAAAGTCATTGTAAAAAAATCATTTACAATCCAAACTTTTAGCGATCTAATGACGTCTTTTCATTTTAGATATTAAAGAAATAACATTTAACAATTGTTCAATAGATGTCACTGTCTGGAGATAATGTTTTAAAAATGTTGTCCGCATTATGAAAGTGGAAGCGAAACGCTTCGATATTTTTAAATCCTTATCTAACTTTTAGAAATAAAGCCGAGAATAGCCCTCATTTTAATAATTAATTAAATTAGCCTTCCTGATGGATAATAGTCCTAATAGATGGATCAAAGTAACGTTAACCAAGTCGTAGAAGATCGGATCGGAGAATTGAATCGGATACGACACGAAAATGACTTTAGAGAGAATTTCATAGAAGCGTCAATTAAACAGAAGCGGTGGTGCGATTGTGCTGCCTTTCGACGTTCGCAACTCCAAACCAATTTGCGTTTGACTGAATTTGTTTTGTTTGAATGTTGATATCTTATTACAGCGGTTGATGTTATCGAGTTACTTGTTTTGTTAATATGTCGCCAGATCTTTTGTATCTAACTTTACAAAGGCTTTAAATTGGATAAACGATAATACGTTATCAAAAATGCGGGAATACTCATTCTCACGGCCATGTAAACGTAAGACCCAATTTAACGAAGCTGATATTTTAGCATTATTTTTACCCCCGTTAAGAGATATAAAATGTTGGAAAAAGTCGTCCTATTTTTAAAGCCTGTATCCACCGTTCAAAAATGGCGTTCGACTGGGTCACAGCTCAGTCGGTAGTAACTCTGCCTTCTGCGGTCGTGGGTTCAATTCCCACCCTGGACAAACATTTGTATAAGGAGCATTGATGTTTGTTCTATGTCTGGGTGCTAGTGTTTTAAGTTAGACCTCTAGCAATACATCAGTGAAAACTGCATTCAATTCCATCCAGTAGTTTTTGGGTGATGCATGTACTTACATACAGACAGACAAACAGACAAAAATTCTAAAAGCTAATGTTTTGTCTTCTGTTGCTCTAATAAGGACCCCTCAAATTAGCTTTTTGTTTAATATCTATAACGTCTATACGTTATCTCTATAGATCGGGGTGTAACAATTTTATAGTCTAAAAATGTGACTTGAACTCAATGATATCAGTGCGTTACTAAAAATAAATTTTTATTTATTTTTCACACAATGCAGTTAGCACTTAATACTCCTCATTCACTCCTGTCTATCTTGAAGAGCCCTTTCCATTCAAGCCTATGTTGTTACTGTGCATTGGAACCACAAGATTCTGGTGCGGTGGTACTCCTCAGTTCGTGATTACAACTCGTTATCAAATATTTTCCAGCATATCCATTCTTCAAGCTACGTGGCCAACCCGTTCAATTCTCAACAACGCCATAAACATGGATTCCAAAACAAATCTTCAACATATATTCCCAGCTTACCATATAAATTTCACATTATAACTTATCTGACAATGTTCTCGTAACGATCTATTCATACAATATCGTTTGATGTGACGATAAATCTTATACTGAGACTACAGTTGAAATTATTGCTACTGAATTATGCATTAACTGGGACACGGTTGGGGTTGTAAAACTGCGTCTAGCTACCGGACGGTTCGTTGCAAGTTTTACGTGGGTACAGACAGCGGCGCAAAATATAATGTTACTGGAAGAACATTTGCATTTCATAATTACATTTTTTACACTTGTGTAAAGACTTTTTGAAGAGTATCTAATAGCTTGTACCAGTCTTCTAATAATATCATTACAGGGATTAGATACGTAACTGGTATAATTTGCCGCAGATTTATTGGTCGTGCATTGTCATATAATATTGTTACATAATTATATATTATTGTCCAGCGAAAAAAGTTATAATACACAAGTGCCCTAGATTTAACCTACTAGAGAGTTTCGGTTCAGTATAAAGAGCTCTACCTGGCTATAACCGCGACTGTACACAAATAAGCACCACTTAAGTTACGAGTCTATACATTTTACGATCCAAACTCCCTAATATATGGCTCGAGAATTTGTACATATTGCACAGGCCATAACTTAAAACTGACTTACGTTTTACGACATCTGATTTTCTTGAAGAATCCCGTTTGGATAGTCTATCGGTTTCCTTTCCTAAGCCGTCATAAAATAAAGGCGCATTTTATGCTAGTACTCGGAGTTGAGATTTAAGTTCGTGTATTATGCATATACCTACCGCATGACTAATTTGATTGTTTAGGTGTTTAGTCGTTTTAAGATTTTAAAAGGCTTGGGTTTGCGTGTAACTGCAAAAATGTATTACATATTTAATATCGCTTAAGGCGTAGAAAGAGCGTGGGCACAAAAGAGGTGTGGGACGTGGCTGGATAACGGTTACATATCGAGGGAGCGCTGACGACTTGGAGAATTGGAGTCGAAAAAACCTAAACTAATGGAAAACATCTGTTGTTCAATTGGGCTCTTATAGAAAACACACAAGCTACAAAGAGTTACGTTAAAAAAGTTGCCAGCAATGACCTTGATTGGTGTATGTACATATTTCATATTTCGAATCGTAAGTATCTGCGTTTGATGCTGGGCACCATCACCAATTATTGCCAACCAACCAACATCGTATCTAAATGAGGCACCGATAGAGGACTTGCGATTTATTTTATTGCGATTATTCTCTTGAAACAAAATTAGACGGTAGCAGTAGTACAATGTATGATCACGTACGCTAGAAGCAGGTAATAGAATCACAAGCAATGTATCCATTGAAATACCGATCGACGCGTTACCACTTAGTCGACGAGACGCTCAATTCGTTTCATTTCTTATTATGAGTCGATCGATACACGCTCAGCTGCTCACAGCTAACTTGTTTCATTAAATTCAAATTTCGCGTTGTACTTATTAATTCAGGCGAGTGTTTCCCTCTCACGTCGGCTAGGCTGTCGGTTTTAGGGTAAAGTATAAAGTTGGAGCGTTTTTTTAGGAGCCTATAATATCGATAACGATATCGAATCGTTCACCAAAATATATCGAGTGATCTATGACGATTTTTACTGTGACTGAAATACCTGTATTTCATTGCTGACAGTTTGCCTACGTCAACCGTTTCTCTACAGCAGGGGTCTCCAATTTTTGAAGCCTTGGAGCCATAATGTTTACTTCAGTATGTTCCAAGGGCCAAAACAGTTGTAATTTTCTTGCCCTTAACTATATTTCTAGACTAGTCGCAGAGTGCGCGACCTAATCAAACGTACGCTTTTTTGCATTTCAATTACTATTGTAATATCAATAGCAATAACAATAGTAACAATAATAAGACATTGGCTGTCGCGGGCTGGATTTATGGCACTGGGGCGGGCCGTACTTTGGAGAAAAAGCTCTACAGAATTGTTCCAATGAAATCCTAGTGACGTAATTACCGTCTTGCATGGGTCCGTCAAAGGCTACTTCCTCCTGCTACCCTGTAAGGTCACTCGCTGTCAATTTGACGGGGGTTGGTAAACCAGTAGAATTTTATAGAATTTGTAGGCCTTCAAACTTTCCCAAAAGGATTTCAGCGAGCTTAACCAGATAATTGGCAAGTTTTGTTCCGGATACGAAGTTCTATTGGCTTTAATTATATTCGATAGATTTCAACGTGTAACTTCAAGTCAATTTCAACTTTAACTTTTGATCCGTCATTGAAAGAGAAATGTGGGTAGTTGCTTTTGTTCCTATATATTTATCTTCGGTACTTTCTCTCTGTGTGTGACACAGTAAGTGGGAGATTAATGGTTAGCAACTAGGCTTTTAATTCGAATATTTTCATATGGTACATTATCGAGGGAAAGTAGACGTGACGAGGGGTGAGGTCTTCGCCGCCAATGTTTTCCCACGAAAGCAACTAACTCTTCGAATAATTCGTTCATTAATATTCGGCAGTCAAGAAATCTTATACCAATGAAATTTTTACCAACAAGTCCGAGCGAAGGTGCAATTAAGCTGATAAAATTCCACTTCACCTTTGAGTGAATGCAGACTACAAGTGCACAAACGTATTATTTATCTAGGGAAACATATTCTTAGCCCCGAAAAAGTAAGAGGGCTCACACCAAAACAAACCTGCAGTTTATAGCAGCAACAGTGGCTCGTAGTGACATTTAGTTCACCTGTTTGGCAATCACAATGTACCGAGTGATAAGTCATTAAACTAATTAAAAAAAGTTATATGCAAAGCCGTTTATACTTAAACTAATAAGTTTCACAAGTTCATGTTAAGCAATTCACTTAAAGTTCGCAACATAATCACATTTCTCGGAGTTGGAACGCGCGTGTTTCTGTAGGGCGCTTACAAACTCTCACAAAATATGAACGAAGCGACGTAGATACTTCGCTCGTGAACTAATTTTTGGCGGATGCCGTTTAAAGTGGAGTCTCATTAACATGTCAACGGGGATTAGGAGTTTTATTGGATTTTAACAGGCTTTTAGCTTCACTGTGTGGATTTTGCTTTGTTATGAACATGAAAAACTACAAGCAAACAAAAAGGAAATGTAAACTATCTCCTGTGTGTACAATCAACGTAATGTAAGTAATGTAAGCAACTTTTTGATTAACGTTATGGATACATATTAATTGAGTTAAATTTTGTATTATGTACATTCAAATGTATAAAGATTATCGTAAATCATGTTTTTTTTTTCACTTATTTGCGAACTCATGCAAAATTTAAGAATTATTCATATGTTCTTTACAGCGACCACCGAATAAATATACTCTTGATTGCTACGTCTTTTCAATTTTTCGTTCTAAGCCATGTCGATTTCCTCACGATGTTTTCCTTCACTGTTTTGAGGTGCTTAGTATCCAGCTTCATCATTATCTTAGCTGAATTTAAAACTGTTTAGACTGGCCTCTCAGCTCAGTGGGTAGTAACCCTGCCTTCTGCGCTGCTGGTCGTGGGTTCGATTCCCATCCAGGACAAACATTTGTGTGACGAATATAATGTTTGTTCTGTGACTGTGTTCATATGTATTATATGTATGTATTTACAAAAAAGTATATAAGTATTATATCAGTTGTCTGGTACCATGATACAAGCTATGCTTGGCTTACTTTGGGGTAAGTATGATGGTAAGATGTGAAATGTCCAACAATATTATTATTGTTATATTTCGTTAATTCATTCGATTTCCTCAAAAACTATTGAGATTTGAAGTTAAACAAAATATTTTTAGTACACGTAAGAATCCTCTTTAGATCCTCCTTGATGAATTGATGTGTTAAAAACCAATGTTCAAAGAGAAAGAAGAGAAAAGAAAGAATATCACATATGGAAATTCATTTGCGTAAATTACTCACGGCGAAACAATGAAACATCCCGTCCGTATAATACAATGCCTCAGTGTACTGCCGAGCTGTAAGTTGCGCAAAGCGATGACTTACGGTAACAACACTGCAGCCCCCACTTAACCGTTATGTATTGCTTCACTTAACTCAAAACCCGGCTTGGGAAAGAATTACTGAGAAAATAGGTAGCCGCAATAAGTATTGACCCCTTTTTGAGGCCGAAGTCATTACAACAGCCACTAAAATTGGCCTACGACGTTGGAGTTCATACTAGAATAGAAAGAAGATAGAAATATTTTTTTTGTTACTCACTAAAAGGCAGATAATTGAAAAATAAAAACATTTAATAGATGTGACTAAACAGATAGTGAAAAATAGTAGACGTTTCAGCTTCGCGCTATGAAAAACAGTTTAATCAAAGTAATGATTATGATTACTTGTTCCTGACCACTTATTCAAGCTTCTAGATCATTACAATTTTAGACTGGTTTTACGAGTAGATATACGATAGTCAAATATTTATTCAGTAATTTAATAGTAGCAGTACAAATATGCCAAGTTTGTTTGGAAAGTACTGCTACTATACCTATTTCTGCCGTCAATCAGTAATGCATTCGCGTTACTGTGTCTGGTTAGAAAGGTGTGACACACCTTCTTTCACGTCTTAGAGTTACGGGCGCATACAATGCAACTTAAGTCTTGTCGTACTTATGTAGGGGAAGACCCAAGTCATGTTGACTGTTATGGGCAGAGATTGCTGCTTTACACCAGGTGGGCCATCTGCTCATTTCGTAACAATATCGCATTAAAAAAGTACTGCATTGATGGTAGGGAAAGTTGTGAGACTGTTTTTGAGCTATTAAATATTACATCTTGTAAAAATATCTATAGACCACTACTGCTACTAGATATGTCAACAGCTAAAGTGGAGAGGACTTGAGTCGTATTGTTGTTGTCTATGGGTGGCGGTTACCACTTAAGATTAAGTTGGGCCGTCAGCTCGTTATAACACCCGAATCACATGAAAAAAAGGTTTCTTAAACAGCCTCAAAGAGGCTTCTGTTACTACAGTTGTTTAGAAGACAATAAGTTGAATTATGCTATTTATTATACATTATTATATCACTCGTAGCAGTTAGCTACGTGGACCAAGTCTCAGGTGAGTAAGGTAATTCATAATAATCGGATTATAATATTATTATGTCCATAGGTTGTCTGAAGAGGTTATTAACCGAATTATCGTTACTGTGCGAGTACACTATATTTGAAATTAAGTAGACGTGAACACCTATATGGTTCCTTTGATGGCGTGAATATGAATATAATTTTTTGTGTCGATCGCCTCGCACACTGACGATAAAGTGTTTTGTGGTGTGGACTTGGCTCTAATATTTTCATTTTTTTTTGTTACCGATTGGCCTCACAGCTTAGTTGGTAGTAAACTGCCTTCTGAGCTGTAGGTCGCGGGTTCGATTCCCACCCAGGATAAACATTTGTTTGACGAGCATTGATTTTTATTGTGTCTGGGCGTTATTATGTATTTATATGTATGAATTTACAAAAACAAAAGAATGTATGTATTCTGTCAGACTGTGTGGAATCCACCAATATTTATTATTTATTATCAATATATTTATATTTCCACTGAATTGACAGAGATATTGATAAGCGAAATTGTTCTTACCAAAATACCAAATAACCCAGCTGGTTAAATAAATAAATAAATAAATAAAATTAATTATGATATTTCTCCTATGTGTTGGTTCTAGGACATGCCGCACACACCGTTTTGAGTTTTTCGGTAGGCAGCTTCATTTTATGCTTTGTTTTTTTTTGCTGTGTGGTTATGGTTACTACGAATAATCGTGTCACTGGATCTCTAGAAAGCGTTTGGTGAAGTGATAGCCCACTTTAATCCTTTCACTTAAAGAAGTTACTTTCGTACATTTAACATATTTTCGAATTTTGTTTCTAGGTTGGCGGTTTATTCATGATGTTTTCTTTTACCGTTTTAATAACGTGGTATTTTGCACATAATTATTTAAGTGAAAAGTCGTTGGTTCATCTGGATCTACCAGCGACCTCGAATTTGGTATCGCAGGGCCACGCAACATTTTGATGTGATTTTAAAAGTAACACAATATCCTTAATGTTTGAAATCCAAGGTTATTTGTTATCTTTCAAAAATGACGACAAAACAGCTAAGTTTTCAGTTACCCTGCCAGCATCACTAGGGGTCACGAGTTTGACACCGGCCGAAAGAAACATTTGTGTGATGAAGATAAATTTGGTATCGAATGTTCGGCTATACATATATAATTGTCTCCGCTTGATATCTGTATAATCTTTACTCCTGCACTAGGTACCAGTATATGCGAACGTTTAAAAACAACATACATAATAATACATTGCACCAAACAAATGCAGCTAAATTCATGCAGAAACTGAATAGCTGTTTAAAAGTAGAGCTCGTTTACAATTTAAAATTCGCGATAAACATATGTAGATAAGGGAAGCATAATATATTCTCGGGAAGGCTGTGTCGGTTCAGGCTAGCATTGCTAATAAAAATCACTTTGCAAGTTTATCTTTAGCTTATGTGAAAAGAATGTTGATGTAATTTAGGTATAAATTTAGTATTATTACCATAATAGAAGACTTATTGATGCGGGCGATTAGCCCGTGACACAGAAAGTACGTATTATTATTATTATTATTATTTTACATAAGGCCAAATTCACCAACTTTGGACACCCAAGTTTCTTAGCAGCAATTTTGGCCCTGGACTCTTTGTTAGGCCTGAAGTTAAGTTTGGATGTAAAAGTTACAAGCTCTTCATGGTCCACTATTGGTATGGTTATCAACAAGTTGGAAAGAAAGAGTTGGATCAAAGGGATTTTTTTGTTACTGGGAATCTTTGTTTTTTTACTGCATAAAAATAAGTAAGCTTGTGTTATGGAGTGTGAAACACTAGTTCCAACTGTACACTGACTCAGTGACAATAAAGTCATTGAAGCTGCTTGCAGAAAAAGAGGTGATTCTTATTATTTAGGTAGTTGTCATGCTTCTGATAGACTAACAAAGTTGTATACAATAGTATGCAACTTGGAACTGAATTCACGTGAAACTTTTATTGCATATTTGGCTGTATAATAATGACTAACATATTGAAAGTGTCGTTTAAAATACATTCAGATGAGTGCTTCCAATGTGTTAAACCACAGAAAATTGACACCAGCTGGCTTTAGTTTATCATTTGGTACAGAACTCAACGAACGCTTTTGATTTGATTGACAAAAAATTCAATTCAAGTGCTATTGCTATCTCACATTCCGTGATCAATATCTTAGTACTCATGAAATAAAGAAAATAAGGGATGAACCAGCATGTTTTAGGTAGGCAAATATATTTCTGTAAATTGCTGGGTACGTCTAGGTAGTAGTGTAGTGAACGTGTTGTTAATAGCCTTGGCTAGACTCCGCCACTCAAAACGCGATATCACAGTGCATTATTGTAATAACACCACTCGCAGGCTTCTTTGACGGGGCAGGGGTCGTGTGTAACCTCTCATTTTCCTTACCGAAATTCAAAGGAGCTCTAACAAAGCTTTGTTTTGCATCGCTCTCTCGTCGAAAGCCGCTGAAAGGCTGGCTTTATAGATAAGGTTCTCTTATACATTTTCAGCGTAGAACAGACATTTTGCCCTGAAGTTTTTCACTGTGGGAATGCGAACATCTGCCGCGATTCCTATTCTAGTTTTCGGGGTCGCTGGTTTGCGGCCGTTTTATTTGCGAATACCGTTTTACTCGTTATGTTGCCAATTATATTTTAGTGAATGGAATTGAAAATGTTAATACTTGCCTCCATTTAGCTTTCGCTGGTTATAAGTGCTTTATAACGCAATGAAGCTGCACTGCGCAGCTGTGATGAAATTAAATTTACTGAATTGCATGGTTCAAGCTTGGAAATTGCTACAAACTATGTTTTTTTTTGTAACAAAATATTGAGTTTCTAAAAGTGTCAAAATAATATTAAAGTCCTGACTTACTGATGACATACGGACAAACACTCAGCCAAAACCTCTGAAACTTATCAATAATAATCGTGTAGGTTTTTTAACTAAAGTATTTTTTATATATTTTGTTATGCAGCCAGTTGAAAGACTATAAAGTTTTACTTAATAAATACAATAGGCACTAGTTACTCGTAAATAATGAGGTATTTCGATATTTATTGTGGCTGAGGTATTTAGACTGCAACCATGTAACAGGGATAATGTGGCCTTTCATATCAACTATCCTTGGTATCTGTTCTGTATATTTTATTATTACACAAGTATCAGCCTTAAAATTTATTAATTGAGGAGGATAATCAAGTTTGAATATCTTCTTCCTACGCACTTTGCGGAACTTTAACAAAACCCCTTGAAAATGTCAGCTAGCTTATCCTGTTGAAAACTTTTCATTCTTGTATCAAAGGCTAGGTCAGATTACTAATTACTGTGCTTACTTATCAGCTAAGCCGAGATCATTAAAAGTTAAAACATGCCCAAACAAAACTTCGCGCGGGAGGTTTTTGTACAAATTTGAGCTTTTTCAGAGGCCGGTTAATAATATAGATGAAATTATTTTTGATGTTCATTCAGTAAGTAAGCTCTCAGGCTGATACTAGGCTTCGTTGCAAGTTCAGATAACTTGGAAAAACTAACCGTAAAATAAACTTACCTATCACAGAGAGTCGTATCTGAAAATTCCTAGTCGGCGAGTTCTTGAAGTCGACCCGACACCGATACACGCCCTCATCATCCAGCTGAACAGTGTTCAGGGTCAGCGACGCCGGCCGGGTAATGGTCACGAAGTCAGCTCTCGGCCCGAACACGTTGGGATCCGACCATTGAAGGGCCTTGTTGAACGATCGACCTCGGACGTCGAAGCTGGAAACAAAGTTATATATTATTGTAGTTATTATACAACTAATTTGAATTATAATTATTATTATGTATGTGTATGTATGTATATAATTGTCGTATGATATTTGGTTTATAAATGATATTTACTATAATTAATAATAATAATAAATTTGTTCAAATAAAACATGGTGAATGTTACAAAACGTAAAAGTTATTTAGACAAAGGTATATATAACACGAGAGCCTAGTAGTAGTAGAACTAGGTAATCCTGTGTTTCAGACGAGAAGAGCTAACATTGAATCTAAAACTAATATTTATTTCAATCAGTAGCATTTATACTACGTTCGCCCGGGAAGGTGCTGCCATCATACTAAACACAGCACAGCAAGCACATTACTGTTTCCGTTTGAATATGGCTGCCGGTGAAATTATTAGTACGGGAACAAAATATGCATTATGGTTTTTGCCTACTTAGGTATGGGAAGACTCAAGTCATATTTCTTTATCACGGGGAGATGTTACCACTTAAAATCAGGTCTTGGTCACTTAGTTGATTTTAATGCTCATTAAAAATCACGCAGCATCAAAAGAAGTCGATTATAAAATGAGCCATTAAGTTATAACGGCTATTTTAAACGGAATTAGTTTGCTTAACTCCTCGATAGCACTGACAAAAATATTTTTCAGAAATTTGCGATGAAAACAACCTTGGTGGAGTACAAACGTTTTAGGAGACATTTACATTATTAAAATAAAGAATACGAACAAGAGATGGTTATCACTTCATTTGTCGAACGATATTGAGATATTTCCCTGGGGAACACTACTAAGGCCATTGTAAACTAATATATATAGGTCGTTGTTTTGCCCTAAAGAATTATTATTCGAATAATAAAAACAATTTAGAAAATGTAAAAGAAAATTAGTTTTTAAAGTGATAATTATGTATAAAACCGTCAAAATCACTCTGTAACGTTATATTTAAATCGTATATTTTACTACCACTATTAGCGTTAGTAGTCGTCATGTTTTGCCTTAATTAATTTTTCCCGAAAACCGTTGAGGCAAGCTAAAAAAAACTTAATATTTTAAATTGTTATTTATGAAACGTTGAAAATTACTCTGTGAGCCTTACAATATTCTAACTTTTAATCTTTTACTATCTACCTACCGCTACTCGTCTCTCTGGAACCAACCAGTGTGTGAAAGGAATAAAGTGCGCTTCGAAGAGGCTCTTTCCGTGCCTTGATACAATCTTCAAGTCAAAGTCTTCGAATTATTGGTGTTGGCAGATGCCTCATCCTTTCCTTCACGTTTTTGGGAACGTGGTATTGCGTATATAATATCCTGACACTAATAAATATAATTTTCAAAGGTCATGAAACGTTTGATATAGACTTAATCTAAAACGTTCTCAGACAAAGTTTGTAATTCACTGACGAACGAAAGATGTAAGTATTACCTCAGGAGTCGTTACCGTAAGCGTGGCATTAAATTGCTAATGCAAATAAACAACCCCACACTCAAGTTAACTTATCTCTTTAATCAGTATACCTAGCGACCTGTTTACTTACTACCTTGCGGCCGTACCGGTGACTTCGTCTCAGTTTCGGTCAATTATTTATTAGAATTAACTTGAAAACATGTTTATTTCTAAAAAAACCTTTTTTAAGTTATGTTGTTTTGGATAATTTTTTTTGGCATATGATTATGCTCTGTCGTCTACATTTTATGCAAATGTTTCTTCATGATCCTGACTTCATATTTGTGCAAACGTGATCATTTTGGTATATATTTTTATAGATTTTATCTACAGCAACAATCAAGAGAAATTTGAGAATATTTTTCATACCACAAATTAAAATAATATCACCTCTTTGTTGTACCAGTTATTTATTCATATACGCAAAGGAAATTTGAAATGTTTTATATACTAAATATGTGTACAACCAAGGCTTAAATATTAAACAACATTTATTATTTAATGTTACAAACATTGTATTCGAAACTGTTTTGATAGTGTATAGATAAAGCCCCAAGTTGGCGGTATACCCACGAATGGATGGTGTTAGATTGGAAGTTACGTCGTATCCTACTTAATATATGTGAATATTATGTCGTGAATCCCATACAGGGGCTTATTACATAAATAAAACAGAAATCAACTAAATTTAAACTGAAATTCTTAGTAATGCTATAAAGGTATTATAAATGTTTTTTTAAGTAAAATAAACATAAATCGAAATAATATGTGAGTATTATAGTATATATTGAGTTATTATATCATTAGACAGGTCAGGTACGTAAAACTCGGAGTTAGTAAATTGAAATAATATAAGAAAGCTTGGATTTGAAAAGAACCAGCTTTTAAATTTGTTTTTTATTTATGTTATTATAAGAAAATCGAAACAACAGAATAAAAAAAAACAAAGGTACTTACACGAATAACACCCGTGTTAATTTTAATACAAAATGAACTGAACACATGTACTCCTAAATCATAAATAAAGCGAATAAAGTTGATCTACCAAACTGTAACGAAATCTCCAAAATATTACAACTATAAATCGATTACCCAGAATCAGACTTGTGGTTTAAACCCTCGCAAATCAGCTACAAGTTGACTTTTACAAAACCAATAAATGCTCGATCCATTTATGTTGAAAAGTTCAATTTGTAACGGTTCAATCTGGGTGTCAGTTATCGCCTGGCGTCAATGGTTTATGGGTTAGGGCGTACTCTCATAGCTTAGAAAGTGAGCTAGCTAGATTAATCCAAATGAAGCTAGACTTGAATACAGGTAAACAACTACAAGTAATCAATTATCAAATAAAAATGTAAATAAGCGTTCGAAGTACTAAATGGTAGGTAGGTATTGTGCCTGAAGCAAAAAGTAACAAAGTCCTTCGTGGTAATGGTAATAATCAAAAGCGCCTTGAGATTTTATTTGCTTTAGCTACCTATTATTGAGTATATCTTTAACTTGATCAGTTATTGCACACCCTTACTGGGTAGAACACATTGAAACGATTTATAATATTTAATATCTCTGTACATGTGATTCGGCAATAAACATACTTTGACTTTGACTTTGACTTTAAATGTGGTCATCCAGTCTCTTAAATAAGATATCAGGTGTCACTTATTTTAATTAGCTCCAGCAGTGTGCTATTCTGGGATAGGTAGGAGCAAAGCAACGTGCAGTTAGGTGAAGTAAAGTGACAGTAATATATTATTTATATATAATTATATATGTATAAATCTAAAGAAATATATGACCACGTCGGTCATAGTCTATAGATTTATATCGAACGCAAACCAATTTGTACGGTTGGTCAATTTGTCATAACAAATAAGGGATCAGTTTTGTGAGTCAGCCGCAACCCTTGTCCTATGGTTGATATTTAAAAGCGTTCCACAGTTTTCCTAATAATAGGACTAAGCGGCGCGAGTGATTAATGTTCCGATGGGTCGGCGCGTTAGTGGTGCATAGTTTGCAAAACATATCGCGATATCATTCTTGTGTTTGGTTTTGACGATATGTATTCATGATTGTACAATCTCTATTGTTCTGAATATTATATAATGGCATATTATATAATGACTTTATCACATGGGCGGGGTGCAATTAGACCAAGTTAGCGGCCCGTATGCACCTACCCGCATCCCCCTCCCCATCATCTCACGTTGCGCCGTTATCACCCCCATGAAGAAACTGAGCTATCAGTTCAGTTCAAACTACATACATATTACTACTTAAAATGTTCGAATAAATTACACAATTTAGTCTAAAGTTAAGGAATGGAATGTAATATTTGATGTTGAGTTAACGCGCAATGTCTGGGCGCACACTCTACTACAAGAGTATTCAAAATATATAGGGTGACTCAAAACACAAGTTGGCATACTTTTTCACATGACTCCAATAGCCCTTGAAAGCTCCCCCAGGAACGAACCGACAATAAACTAAGACCATTATTTTTACGTCGCCATCCTCACGCTTCACGAATTACAATAAAACTCACGAGCACATAATATTACCTATTATTAAGGAACAATTATCCATCTTCCGCCCTTTAATGAGAAACTATAAAATAGCAATTAACTAAGCAATTTCTCAAAGTATATGGTGTGGCTTCTAATTTAGCTTCGCTGTATAAAATATCGCTCGGCCACCACTTTTATAAACAACGGAAATGTTATTTTTTTATTGTTTTTAATAGATTTGGTTTGTAATAATGGTCATGGTATGGTTTACGGTATACCATCTATTTAAAAAGCAATCTGATGATCAATCTGATTACAAGCATGAATGTTCGTATTCATTATCTACCTTGATATATGTTAGCCATATTGATTCAATAGTTTTGCCAAGAGTAAAAACATTGACGCAAAATAATCGTTTCACCTTATACTATTATGTTCATAACTTTAGAGTATATACAATAAATAAAATAGGTATGAAAATTCAATTCACATTGAATTTAATCTTAATCATGAACTGTTTGCGTGCATAGTTGTGGACGAGTCACCTTGATAGTAGTAAAATAAGATTTAATCAATTATTAAAGTAATTATTATAATAATTCACCTGATTTTTTTTCTTGACGGAGGTAGGTTATTTTAAATTTGAAGAAAATAAAATAACAGCAAATAAGTTGAGCTCAACATCAGAAAGGGCGTATATTATGTTAATCTTGCGAGAGATTACTTGTTTAAGACTTTTGCGTTGAGACCAGTTTCTAGTTCTATAGAAAACAATAACTCTTCGCATTTTGAAAATTCTTTCAGGGCGGTGATCAAAGCGCTGTTTTATATATATATATAAATATTATGTACAGTTTATTTGTTAGTTGTAATGTAAACAAAGCATTAGTGTTATTTCATCTTGTTATATTCGTTTAGATACTATTATGTATTACATTATTATTATTATTACTATTACCATCCGAAAATAAACATTAGTTAGGTAAACTATAAAAATAACTATTCGATATTTTAAAGTTAACGGTTCATATTTGTGATTTTATGAATTATACAAATAACATTTACAAATAATAAATTCAAAGGTAATTAGCGTATACAAGTTGGTGTTGCAATTATGACGGTAATTTGTTAAAATGATAATAATTTATAGTATTTATTCAATAAAATATTATAATGGTAAGCAAAATAGGTATTTCAAAGCACATATTGTAACAGTCGTAGTTTTTTTTTTACTTGTGCCTCTAACACTGATTTGTACCATGGGAACAAGATCATTGATAGAATATATATTTTTAATCGTTTCATAAAAACATATTAACAACCAGACACAGAACCAACTTTTTGTTCATCATTTTGTCACACAAATATTTGACCCAATTTGGAATTAAACCCATGAACTACAGCGCAGAGGGCAGAGTTACCACCAACTGAGATAAATTGGATTGTTGAGCTAAGAGAAGCTAAAGACAGAAACGATATTTAAACAGCACAGTTTGTTTCATTGTATTTTGCAAATGATAAGAAATGGGCTGGGTAAACCACGTCAGATACCAGCTGGTCCAATGGAAAGAAGCAATGCGCGCAAATAAACACATATTACGTTCGTGTTACAACCCGGTTTATGTCGCTACTTATTATGAAAGTTATATAAACTGTTGCTATTCTATTTTAGGAAGTCTGTACGTGTTGAAATGTTGTGAAATGGAAAAGCACAATTTCAGATAAGTCTACTAAAATAAAATGTGTAACTATGAAAGGCAAATACATTTAGTATAATTATTTTATTAAAATGTTAACTCATGCTCACACACACATACATAATGTCCTTGGGAATCCTTGTGTAGAAGTGAGTGTTTAAACGTTTATTTTTGTTGTGTTTGGTATCACCAGACTTCGTGAGACGCAATATCGGTAGTTACCGAAGGACAATTATTGTTCTCTGCCCAGTACACATTGGCAAATGACTTCTTATCTCGACTGAAGTTCGGACACAACTCCTAAACTATCTTTGATTAATTAACAAGGCTATCGAAACATCGCCTGCAGTTAGAGATAAGGCAGTTGCCACGGTATGAATAATTTATGTAAAATATATAATGATTTATGTGATTTCAAATTTGTACAGATATACAGTTCTAAGAAAATAAAATTGCGCTAGCTTTGAATATGATTTAGATATTTAACCATATTTTTTATGTTTCGCTAGTATTCATTTGATGCTGTCACATGCTAATCGAAGTCGTGCATTAAGGGTGGTTGGTGCTCGTCATTTGCAGATGAAAGTTATTATCTACCCACTTTTGAAATTAAGTTTCGGTTTTAATTTTTGTGTCCAAAGGGTAATTAACTTCCTAAGTCTATTAATTTCCTCTATTAGATAAGAACAGTTTTTCTAAGAGCGTGGTAAAGAACCCATGAGTTCAAAAGTAGCTGGTTCAAATCCTCAATTTATCTTTGAGGCACAATATAATCTTTTCACCACGCTGATTTAAGAGAGTATGTGTAGGAATATAATCGTAGTAACCTTGTCTCCATTGTCAGAATTCACCACTTAAAATAAAAAGAAATATCTCGTCAAATTTCAAAAATAAAGTTTATAATAATGTTGCTTCCAAAATAACTGGAACTGTCTATGTATTATTTTAAAAGACCAAGCTTATCAAACTAGATCTACCTGCAATTTCAGCCCTGCACCTATAATAACTTAATGGTTCCAAGTTGTATACACTTTAAATATGGTAAAATTTGTTTTTATTTCATTTTAAGTGAAAACACGAGCTATACCTACGAGATTTAACTTAAACGGAAATTTCAAAAAATGATAGCCACGGTCATTATTAATAACACCAATTTATTTTACTTAGGTTTTCATAGTAGGGAACGCAAGGCAACACACTGACAAGATTTTACCAAATAACTTCTACAAAGTAACGCTACATTTATTTCATAAATAACAGGGTCCAGATATATAGCTAAGAAGTTGATACAATGAAAGGTGGTATCTTGCCCGTTCATTGACCCCAAAATGTTAAAGCCGAATCCATCAAGCTATTATTATACGGGAGCGTTTCAATCCTTTCCACATTTTATTTCATACACTCGTTATGTGAATATAGCTCATCCAATACATTAAACATTGACCCAAATTTCTTTGAACATAAAACCACCTTAACCAACCATGTGATTCGAATGAAACATTAATAAAAACTGGAGGCAACTGGCAAGCGTCATGAATAACTAAACGATAAGAAAATCGTGAGAAAAACCGACTGTTTCTATAAGGATTAGGTTACGGAAGTCTTTCGGGCAAAGAAGCGTAATGTTACATTTGTTATTCACATATAATGAACTAAAACGAATACGTTCACACTTGTACTATAAATAGGACAGTATGTCTGTTTTTATAGATAGATAGATAGTTAGTTGTATGACATGTTTGATGCTATTTGACGCTGAAACGAATGAACCGATTCGGCTTAAATGTTTAACAAAAGCATATACCACACGGGCAAATCCATGGGCAGACGCTAATAAGTTATGAATTCATACTATTGGCTGCACGAATAATGTGTAGTATACGTGGATTATATCATGCAATATGTGCCATATTGTATTAAACTACTTACTTTACTATGAGTATACAAAAAAATAACAAAAAAAAGGTACATGTTTGAAATAAGTTAATTAATTAATATATACACGTCTATCCAGGGTATGAAGTTAAGACAGAAAACAGAAATATTTAGGAATCGGGAACCGTAAATATACTTATCACAATTTTTCATACGTGTGGAAAGATCACATGAGCTCACGGAATTCAAATATTATATATCTACAAGAAATATAAAATTGTTACTTGAAAGACTTAAAATTCAGTCGAGAAGTGCTAAAATATCAAACCTTAAACAAGAAAAAAGTCACTGTAAAAACAGGTGTTTTCATTTTTTTATTCTGTTGCGTTAAACGGACTGGTTACACTACTCAAGTGTTCTTTGGGGAACGCGTCACGTTTCTTTCATTCTTTATATGTGTAACTGAAATAACGGTAACACTAATGTCTGAACAAATATGAAACACAAGACCAGACAAAAATGGGGGATTGATTTACTTTACCCTTCTGAGGCCGGATGTCCGGTGCTTCCGAATACATGTACATACATACCGAGAGGATTGGACTTGGGGAATCCGATTTTGTTCTATATTTCATCGCCTTTGAGTTTATTATCAACTGGAATCAGACGAAGTGGATTGAAGTATCAGCTGGGGATCACAATCGTAAATGAAACAGGTATATTTTCCATTTTTTATGAAGCCGTTCTCGGTAATGTATTGGAATTATATAGGTTAGTATACATTCTGGCACGTTACTGATATTAAATGTATGGCTTCTTATATTGGATTGGTGGAAGTCACAAAGGGTAAGACGATTACCTATTTGACAAAAATATTGAAATACTAGTAAAATACTAAATATTTCATAGGGGTGTACCATAAACAGACAAAGCCGATGTCTCATAGTAACTAATATACTATGTACAACTGATATGAATGTTTGAGCTTTAATTGATGTTATGATTACCTGTTAACCATAGTTTCTGTGTTGGGTTCTATTTGACTGTTGACTTTTAATAGTAATTATCGATTCAAGCTGATCTATTTTACATATCATGAGACAAACTCTATGAGATTCTCAGTGTACTGGATATTTAATTTTTTTCTATTTTTTTCTTCTTCAATTTCTGGTTCTTGCAATACATATCAATTTAATAAAAAAAAAAATCTTTTTTAAACTTTTTATTTGACTATATACATATATAAGTCCACACCAACTCTCTATAACGTTCAGGCGTTCTAAAGCAATGATTTAAGTCGCATTCAGTCATTTTACTAATCATGCGTTAAATTAGTACTTCATATATTAATAACTCAGAGTTTATATTACATTGTAAAAAGAAAGAAGTCCAGAAATACTAATCAATATTGAGATCTTAACACTCAAGTTGAGAATGAATAGCTTTCATTAACTTACATTCGGTCTAGCGAAATAAGTCTACGTAACTACGCTACGAGCTACGAAAAGTGCTACGCTTTACAGCTACGAAGTTTTAAGGGTTATTCAGTTTGTCGGTATTCGAGTCGAGTTGGCGTGGCTATAAGCAAATATATTCAGAGACCGTTTATAATCTCCTGTGATACACCACATCCCACTCAATCTACTTTCAAAGTGAGTGCCAACGTTTTGAAACTAGTGCAACGTAGTTAATTCTCGTTTTTACTCGACTGACCAAAGGGAGAAAGGTTGTTTGTCATTGGATTCTATTGCAAACAAAACTTGAAAAAAAAAAAAAAGTGTTCTAAAATCCGTATCTAAAACTCTATGCTGGTCAAGCGAGACTCATTTACGATTACTGTCACTAGCATACAAGCAGATTGTGCAGTGAAAGTGTTCATCCGTGGAAGCTGTCAGCCAAGAAGTAGTGCGTTCAGTCTCTAGTTTCGATTTGAAACTGGGACCAGCCTCTTACATTTATAATTATATTTACCTGTAAATGGGCTTCCCTCCCGTGGCCTTCCCGGCTCGGAACCACAGTACCATGTAGACGCGGTCCTCCACAGCATCAGGGGTGACATCACAAGGCAGTGACGCCTTCCGACCCAGTACTGCATCCACGTCCACTGTAGACACTAAAATAAACAAGAATGCATTATTTTCACTACGATGTAACTGATGTAATACTGCTACTGAGCTGCAACAGGCCATTTCTAACTGTACATTATAGTTTAGGAGACGCAGGCTTATTGCAGCTATAGTAGAAGTATATATATATATATATATATATATACTTCTTATATATATATATGTTTACCGACCAGCAACTAGATGTCGCCTTGAATTATCGAAATTGGTGAATCGCGCTGACAAAAACGCACGGCTTTAAGGCAATAGAATTAAGTGACTACGAAGTCAGTGAGCTCGGGAGTTGTCTTGGTTTTATAATAAAGTAATTTTATAAAATCGAAGCGTGTTTTGATTTGGGCTCATCATTTGGTCCTTCGAGCCGGATTATCCGGTTTTCGGAAGTTTTTGAGCACGGAAGTCCGTACTCAGTACGTCGTCGCGGCCGCTGGATAGTTGCCAGCTAGGAGGTCAGCGCGCGTGCATTGTGGAAGCGTTAGAGGGCGCCACTGTATTTGGAGCGGTGCTGTTGTGGGGTAACACTGCTGCAGCCGCGTCATCGAGCAGGCAGCCGAGAGGTGCTGTGGCAGAGGCGCTAGGGGGCGCCACTGCAGTTTACGGTGATTAGCGGATTAGCGGATTGAAGATCGTGGTTTGTGAAATTGCAAACGTGAGTACATTTTGTTCATTTGAAGTTAGTGTGGGATTATTCCCTCTGTGAAAAGAGCAGTGTTTGGCAAGATTTGGAACTTTATAACTTTTACTGTGACTTTAAATAATTCTGTTAAATTTAGAAATTGTATTTATTTTGTGTGCATGCTAGTTTAAGTTACAAAACTCGGTTGAGACGGGGAATCCACGCCCGATTTTTAAATTTTGGTTCTGTATCTGAAACACTTAGAAAAATTTCCGATAATTTCACTTGTAAAATATTTTAACTTTTAAGCAAAATGGAATCTTTGTACAAACTTCAGTATGATGTGAGGTCGCGTATTGAGAAGGCTCAAAGCAATTTAAAGAAATCGCCCAAAGCTCGTATTACGTCTTCGTACATTGAGGCAAGATTAGATTCGTTAGAAAATACTTGGAACAGTTTTATTAAGGTTCATGAAGCTATTATACAGAAAGTACCTCAGTCAAATGCCGAAGATAAATACTTTTCCGACGAAATATATGACAATACTGAAGAAATGTACATTGACTACAAAAGTGAATTGAAGGAATTTTTGAATGCATTTAGTACCAAAGCATCAACTTCGGAAAGTTATGTTGAAAATGTCAGTGGTACTAGTAAACCTAATTATTTTAAATTGCCAAAAATTTCTATACCCACTTTCACTGGTGAATACACTCAATGGCCGACATTTAAGGATTTATTTTTGTCGGTGATTCATAATAATGAACATTTAGACTGTGTACAAAAAATGCATTATTTAAAAGGGTTGCTGTCTGGTGAGGCCGAGCAGCTGGTGCGAAACCTTTCTATCACATCCGCCAATTATGCGGAGTGCTGGAAAGCGTTGTGTGGTAGATTTGATAATAAGAGATTTACATCCAATTGTTTGCTAAAGCGATTAATGACACAGAATAATGTTGTGGAAAGCTCAAGTGCCATTAAGGGTCTTTTGGACACAACAATGGAATGTCTGAACGGTCTAAGAAATCTCGGTGTTGATGTTCAGTCATGGGACCTCATAGTGATCTACATTGTCAGTTCAAAACTGGATGTTGAATCCCGGAAACTATGGGAAACAAAAATAAGTTCGCATGATCAGTTGCCCGCATTAGTGGAGTTTAGACAGTTTTTAGAGGCAAGATCTCGGGCACTAGAGTTTTTAGACACTAAAGTTACAGCTAAATTAAATACAAATAAAGCTAAGGTTCACCACACAGCTGCCGCCTCCGCCGACAACAAAACTAATGGGAACATGTGTCCGTTTTGTAAAGAAATGCATAACCTAGGTAATTGTAAGAGTTTTGCAATAGAAAGTCGCCAAGCACGTCATGACTTTGTCCGAACCAATCGTTTGTGTTATAATTGTCTTGGTTCGAACCACGCGGTGAAGTATTGCCGTCAGATTTATCGTTGTCGCATCTGCAAACGTAAACACCATTCGTTGTTACATTCCGATAATTCTAGTTCTAGTTTAGCCGTGTCTGAGTCAAACACCACGGCCGAAGTCAAATCAGCGGTGTCTGCCGTCAAGGCAGCGTTATCAGAGGGCGAAACATCTTCGTCAAAATTAGCGTCCCATTTTTCTCAGAGGTCAGTACCGACACAGGTTTTGTTGGCCACAGCTCTTGTCGAAGCACAGACAAGGCGAGGGTCATCACAGCTTTTGAGGGTTTTATTGGATCAGGGATCACAGGCTTCGTTCATAACGGAGTCGGCGGTTCAACTGCTTGGACTGAAGAAGAAGTCAGCCAAGACAGTCATTTCAGGTGTAGGTGGCGAGGAGAGCAGTTTTGCTTCGAGGTTTACAGTCACGACGACTATTCACTCGCGCATCGATCCTAGGTTCAGTATCCAAGTAGAAGCATATGTGTTGGGTACTATCACATCGCTTATACCTTCAGAGAAATTTGAAGAATTCGACTGGCCTGAGCTACAGTTCACACTAGCAGACCCGGAATACCATATTCCGAACAAAATTGATCTTTTGCTGGGTGCTGAAGTATATGGCCAAGTTCTGAAAGAAGGGTTGACTCAAGGTCCTTCCGGTTATCCTGTTGCTCAAAATACAGCATTAGGTTGGGTCTTGTTTGGTCGAGTCCCATCGAGCACGGGCTCGAATAAGTATTGTCATCACGCCACTATTAGTAGGGCAGATGAGGTTGATGACAACGATCTCCTGAAGCAGTTTTGGGAGATCGAGTCCACAATTCCTGGATTTCCAAAGATCCTTTCTGCAGACGAGCAGCGTTGCGAAGATGTCTATTCGCAAACCACATCAAGAGATGATGATGGCAGGTATATTGTTCAGCTTCCATTTCGTAGTACAGATCCTCAGTGTCAGTACGGCAGAACGAGAGAGAGTGCTGTTAAACGATTTCAGCTTCTTGAGGCTAAGTTTAAGAAGCATCCAGAAGTAAAGCGTAGATATTCCGAAGCTTTCCACGAATACATCGATCTTGGCCACATGGAACGCGTACACGGTGATGACCCTAGAAGAACGACAGCGGTATACTTACCTCACCACGCTGTTGTACGTGAAGACAAGTCGACGACCAAGATACGAATTGTGTTCGATGCTTCCATGAAAGGGATGAACGGTTTCTCTCTGAACGACGATTTGTTGGTTGGTCCAACAATACAACCTCCGCTGCGACACATCATTATGAAATGGAGAATGCATCCTGTAAGTATTTGCGCAGATGTCATCAAAATGTATAGACAAGTGAAAGTCTTACCTGAACACGTAGATTTCCAGAGGGTAGTCTGGCGCGACGATCCCACAGATGAAATTCAAGATTTTCGCATGCTGAGAGTTACCTTCGGTACGTCGTCGGCTCCTTTCCTCGCTGTGAAGACACTTCAGCAGATCGCAGACGATGAATGTTCCTCACAGTGTTCTGACTTCGCTGAAAGAATAAAAAATGATTTTTACGTAGATGATCTGATGACAGGATGTCAAACAGTGAATGAAGGATTAAAGCTGAAGAAGGAAATGACAGAAATACTTACCAAGGGTGGCTTTCAATTGCAGAAGTGGGTCAGTAGCTGCGATGAACTGAACAAGTTAATATCTGAAAATAATAAAGGTCTGGAGATGGAAAAGGATCAAGGAACGAAGGAAAAGGATATCAAAATGGATGAGGTTATGAAGATTTTAGGAATCTCATGGAATCGGGATTGCGATGAGTTTCGGTACTCTGTTAAACTCTCCTCTCAGGAGCCTCCTATCACAAAGCGGCGAGTAATATCAGATATCTCCCGCCTATTCGACCCGTTGGGATGGGCAGCACCTTGTGTTGTCACATCAAAAATATTTATTCAAAAGCTTTGGCTTTCGGGTATAGGCTGGGACGAGGAACTGCCGCAAGAGCTGTTGATAGAGTGGCAAACTTACCGAGATAATCTTTTAGAGACATGCAAGTTCAGCATTCCAAGATGGTTGGATACGTCGGCTGATAACTTGTGTGTCGAGTTGCACGGCTTTTCTGACGCTTCTATGGCTGCATACGCGGCGGTTGTTTACGTCAGAGTTATCAGCGCTGACAAGTCCGTGAGCACAGGTTTAGTAACAGCTCGAACTAAGGTTTCCCCTGTGAAACAGCAGTCGATACCTCGGCTTGAGTTGATGGGTGCTGTACTGCTTGCTGATTTATTATCGGAAGTAGCTGTTGTCATGAAGATTCCCTCAATCCATGTTCACGCATGGACTGATTCGTCAGTGGTTCTCGCATGGCTTAGCAGTCATCCTAGCCGCTGGAACACTTTTGTGGCAAACAGAGTGTCATCTATTCTCTCTCTATTCGACAATTCACACTGGGCTCACGTCCAGACATCTCTTAACCCAGCAGACGTTGCTTCAAGAGGTTTGACTCCACAGGAGCTTTCTTGCTGTGTCTTGTGGACTCAGGGTGCGCCTTGGTTACGTGACGAAGTCATTGAGTACTCGAGACCAAAGGCCATATCTACAACCATGGAGCAGAAAACGGTTAAGGCTCATGTTGTCACTGAGACCACACCAGATCCTGTTTGGACAAAGTATTCAACACTGCAGAGGTTAGTGAGAGTAATAGCCTATTGTCGAAGAGTTTTGAGGTGGAGAAAACTTAAAGATGGTAATAGTAGAAGGTATGAAGAGTATTTGACGCAGGAAGAGATAGCAGATGCAAGAAAGGTTTGTGTCAGACAGGCTCAGAAGCAGGGATTCAGCGAAGAAATGGAAGATTTACGGACAGCTGGGAGAGTTAAGGCAAGAAGCAAGCTAAGGTCTCTTTGCCCTATGGTAGATAGTGATGGAATCTTGCGCGTTAATGGTCGGATCCAGAACGCAAAGTTAGACGCAGACACGATTAATCCCATCATTCTACCACGGGACAATCATTTCACACATCTTGTGATTGCAGAATCCCACAAGAAAACGTTACATGGCGGACCCACTTTAGTTCTGAACCATTTGCGCACTAAGTATTGGGTAATTTCGGCCAAGGACTTAGTCAAAAGATACGTTCGTAAATGTGTTACTTGCAAACGGTATTCAGTAACAGCTCAAACTCAGTTAATGGGTCAGTTACCGCCTTGTAGGGTGACACCGGCAAGAGCGTTTAAGCGCAGCGGCGTCGACTTCGCTGGCCCTATAAATATTCGCACGTCGAAAGGCCGTGGTCATCAGTCATACAAAGGGTACATTTGTTTGTTTATCTGTATGGTTACTAAGGCCATACACTTAGAAGTTGTGAGTGATTTATCAGCACAAGGTTTTATCGCTGGTTTTAAAAGGTTTGTAGGACGTCGAGGCGCCGTTAATGATATCTGGAGTGATAACGGCACCAATTTTGTCGGTGCTGCTAAGGAACTTCGGCATCTTGTCGCTGCAGAGAAGTCTTCGGTGGCTGTTGATATCAAGCAGTGGTTAGGTAACAATGGCACTACGTGGCACTTTATCCCTCCTCATGCGCCAAATTTTGGCGGGCTATGGGAGGCAGGAGTGAAGTCCACGAAGTTTCACCTAAAGCGGGTGATAGGAAACTCCACTCTCACGTTTGAAGAGATGTCTACGTTGCTGGTTCAAGTCGAGGCATGTTTGAATTCCCGACCGTTGTCGACGATGCCGGACAATCCTGACGATCCAACCCCCTTAACACCCGGTCATTTCCTCATAGGCGAGCCTCTGATAGCGGTGCCGGGTCGTAATTACTTAGAGAGCAATGTCAGTTCACTAAAAAGATGGCAACTCACTCAGCGGATGTTGCAGGAATTCTGGCGGCGATGGTCCGATGAATACTTGGTACATTTAGCACAACGATACAGGTGGAATAAACAGCTTCCGGAACCAAACATTGGTGATGTTGTTTTGGTAAAGGAAGACTATTTACCTCCCGCACGCTGGTTGTTAGGAAGAATAGTGGAGAAACATGCTGGTTCGGACAAGGTCACACGAGTGGTAACCCTCAAGTGCAATGGGTCACTGTGTAAACGTCCTATTTCTAAGTTATGTGTTTTGCCTGTATCTGATTAATTTAATATTGTTTTTATTGTGTCAAGAACGTTTGTGTATTTTGTTTGGTGATAGACTTAGAGTTTTATTAAGATGTTTAATTTATTGTTATTGTGTTACAGTCCACATTTTGGTCGTTTATGACTATCGAAGCCGTCACTTAACCTTTGTTTGTATAGTTGCCTTGTTGCTAGTATTATTGTAATGAACATAGATGTTCATGGCGGGCGATATGTTTACCGACCAGCAACTAGATGTCGCCTTGAATTATCGAAATTGGTGAATCGCGCTGACAAAAACGCACGGCTTTAAGGCAATAGAATTAAGTGACTACGAAGTCAGTGAGCTCGGGAGTTGTCTTGGTTTTATAATAAAGTAATTTTATAAAATCGAAGCGTGTTTTGATTTGGGCTCATCATATATATATACTTCTTCCCAGTTCCAAATTATCCCATATTAATACTTCTTATTTCTTTCATTAATACCAATTTTATATATTATATAAAATTGGTATTAATGAAAGCGATAGCAAAATTTTGTAATTAACAAATTATTGAAACGAAGGATTAGTAGCTCAAAAACGCGTCCATCATAAAGTCTGTAGTTAAGGATCTAAGAATGGGCAAAATTTTCACATAAACGTAAATTACAAGGTGAATCTACTCAGGGAGTTTATGAGTTTTATTAGACAACATTATGATCTAGTGAGGCGATTATTTTAAGCTTTTAATCGCCTTGGGTCTCATATTAGAGGATCCGCGCCTTCATATTTCTTACATTATCTTGTATAACTTCAGTGTTTTGCGGGATTACCATGTACCGTGTAGCATGTAGTTGTATAATAGGATAAAGTTAAACTGTGTTATACCAAAACAAGTACGTACGCCTCCCTTTGTAGCCCTTTCGAGGGTACCAGTCGGTGGCTTCAGTGTAAATTACAGGAATTATTTTCAAGAGGTCGTTGTTCATTAAAAGGCCTGGTAACTAAATGCTGAACATTTTTCAAATAGCTCTGAAGTGAATGATGAGTTTCATTTTTATTTTATGCTCCATCTTGACCTTAAGCAGTTGGCCTTGATTTTATGGTGTAATGAGTTGGGTGGAGTGAGGAAAAAGAAAAATGATCATTTTCGTCGAAATGTTCCATGTTATTTTTTGAGTTTAAGATGTTTTATGGAAGTAAATACTGAAAGACATTCTGTGTTTCCTGGAGTTTAAATTATGTCTTTATATGTGGGATATTCATCGAGGATTTGAAGTGGACCTGTGATGTGCTGTGCGTAGTACCAATGTTTAAATTTAGAAGAAAGAAGAAAACTTGGAATATCGGTCGTGATAGTATAGATTATTCTAGCAAATTATTTTTTAATTACGCTTTCCCTTGAAGCACGTAAGGATGTAAGGAACTGCAGCAAGTATTATTACAAAAAATTATTTGATCTGCACTCAGATTTAAAGTAATGTACATATTTTGGTGAAACAAACATACTGAGCGGTTTATTTAATGTCATCACTCTATAAAAGTATGTTACACAAGGGATCTTATTTAACTCTACAACGTTTTCACATTTTATGGCGCATTAATATTTTTTTGTTAAATGTTTCAAAGGATTTGTATATCACACGTAGTTTAAAAGTTATATCAAAGTTGTAAGAATAAATAATAATAATAATAACATATTTTTATTTCAGACACGAGATCCATAGTTTCTTTTACATTATAATAATATAATATAGTCAATACACAAAAGGAAAATAATAATAATAAAAGATAACAAAACCACAACCAAAGGACACTTATTTCGTTCATTTTTTATAACACTGAGAGGTTAAGCCAAAGTCAAGAAACTTGATATCCATAGATTTATTTTTAACCCACTGATTATGACTATTAATTACTTAATTAATAATTATTAATTACTAATTATTACGTATATTATCAATTTGTATGCTGTAAAGTAGAACATAGCTGTTCTTTATCCTTTGTTGTCATCTTTTGTTTACCTATGTTCCGCAAACAAATGAATTATGAATTATAGAATTTATAAAAAAATACTCGGAAAAAGTCAATTGGTGAGTAATATTCAAAATACATCGTCACGCTTACTTATCGATTCGGAGTTTGTTAAATAGAGCAATTGAGAATATTATATATTTTGTTATGAACAGTTACAAAACAATCCTTAAACGACACATAACAACGAATATAATACACATAAATTCGGTTCATTACAACCGTCTTCTATTTCATTACCACGAAGTTAATGCCACGCTAAAAATCCTCGAAAATTCCCCGAGACAGAGCAAAGCCGTAATATAATCGGAAACAAAAAATACGCCTAAGTGAATATCGGTGTTATACTGTACTTACAACGATATGATTCTGCCTTCCCTTTTGGCGATAAAGAGACCATGAATATAAATAGACGCAATAATAAACTCCGTTCTCACCGCATGAAATAATCCTCTTTCCTTCAAGGGAGAAAATATCACCGGGGCCAGTAACGTGCACCATCAGTCATACTTAGGAGGTATTTTCAATTTACTCTGCGAATGTTTCTAATAAAGACAGATTGTTTTGGTCTCGCTGTGATGGTCATGTATCAATTTGGCTTGGACAGTGGAAGGGCGAATCACTATCGTGAAGTCCACTTATTGCATGATAAAAGACCTCGCATTCTGAACAAGCGACACAAAACTTTCAAACTTCATTCGCACATTTCATTTGGATTTAGGAGAGCGTGGTGGTCTAGTGGTACTGACCCCGAGTTTCAACCCAGAAGTCACCGGTTCAAATCCCGACGTGCACCTATTAGTTTTTCGATTGAGAGATTTATGTGCGCAATATCACCTTCTCAAATCGGTGAAGGAAAACATCGTGAGGAAACCGACATGTCCTATGCGTCAAGTGCACGAAAGGAGCTTCTTTGAGGCGCACTTAAAATCCTTTCACCACACTGGTTCGAAAGAACCAGTGACTTGAATAGAATATAATTTGGATTTTGAAGCTACTGGTATATACATCTGTAGACTTAGAATATCAGATATTGCTTGATTATTATTGATTATTGATTTATGGAGATAGCTTTATTTAATAAACGAGCAAAGTGTGATGAATTTTTAAGAAATAGCTCGGACACTTCAATTAGTCTGGCACCTGTTCTAACCCTATCCGTTCCTCCATGAGAAAGATTAGACGAGAAACCTCTAAAGGAGAGATTCCTTTTGTTTTGCGAGCACGGTCCTTTTTACAATTTAGAACACATATTGCTTATTATTTTAGGACTATTTTGCAGATAAATTTTTTGTTCTCTTTGTTTCTCTCTTGTTTGATAAATTTCTTCTTGATCCAATACGAACCCAAATTGAATATCTAAAATATAATCGATATGGCAAGTACTTAAATATCGGCCCAAGTATTTTTAGGATGATGATAAATTTTCATTTGGTTGATGGAAATTTTACGGACAAGACTTTCTTGTTTATCAATTGTTTCATATTCGCTTTCTTTCGAACGATTATAAAGACTGTACAGAGATTATAATAAAAAATATAAAATGAAATTATCATTTAATCTTTTGTGAAATGTTCTTCCAAAATGATGGCAATGAAAAGTAAAATTACTCGTGATTCTCTTTGTAAATAAAGAAAATACATTTATACCTTATTTCATTTGTTTATAATTTATTGATGATTATTTGATTATATACGTACAAAAATCTACTAAACCATACATTTCTTCAACACATAATTCAAACCGAAAATATATACTGTTATCGGGTTTGTCATTCAGCCTAGCTAAGATGCTTATTCACAAAACATTTCGGTAAAAACTTTATGATAGAAATAAAAACGTCAAGCGTAAATATTCACTTATAACTGCGGGCTATAAGCCATAACGCGTCTGCAAGATTATGTCGTGTTCGAGCGCAGTAAAGAATTGGTCCACTCATTACTGCGGCTCCGAATGTGGTCTGGTGAATGGTGGCCGCGTGGCATGCGACGTTTGCGCCTCAGGGCCGCATCTGCTCAGTTTGAGTGACAGTTGAAAATAAATGTCAAGTTTACATTTGGAACTGCGACGTGAAGCTTGTAGGGGAAGATGGGCCAAAGGGATACACCCCTTTTAATGTCGACAATCTAAACTGACATTTCAAACAGAAATAATGGAACCCGTTTATTTTACCTACTATGAAAGATCCAAGTATTTTAATTTTATTCATTCATAGTTTACGTTAACATTCTAAACGTTATGTGTTCACATTTATTTTATATTAAAATGTTTCACATCATGGTGCAAGCATTATACTGCTCACTAATGCATATTCAAAACTATTGGGCGAAAAAACTACTTTTGCGAATATATCTACAATATTTGTCAAATATATTACTCACTTAGACACCATTTAACCTTAATACCTACCATCATCATTATAAACTAGGCCTCATAGGCTCCCAAGGTAGATCCCAAAGAAACGTGAAATATTGCCTTTAACTTTAGCGTCAGTCATTGGTGTTTAAACTTTCATTGAACGCGCAAACGAGAGATTACACTGTTGCGCTCTATGAAAAATAAAAGCGATTTTGATTCCGAAGACAGTTTTGGTTCAGAAGACATACCAGGATCAGTCAGAGCTGTCTCAGGACCATAACGGCTTTGCCTAGGTTGATAGGCAGGCGCCTTAAATTGCCCGCAGTGGTCTGGACATATAATATCAATACTTCTCCCAATTTCAATGACCTGGTAAATCCTGGTACTTAAGTATTGCAGCAATTATTGCAGTGTATTACAGTCCCATGTCAGGCATAATATCTTTGTCAAATAAAGGTTAAGGCCTTAGTAGGACCCTGTCAACAAGGCCTTTAATGGCGGTAAACAACTTGCCCACATGTTTTTGTTATAAGTTGTTCAGTTCTTGATACTCTTTCAACCAAAACAACAACGTTTGAAACAACTATTTGTTCTTCAAGCTTTTCTGTGAAGATAAATACAGTATTTTGACACAGGAGGGCGTTGCATCGTTGTCGGAGTGGCTCGGAATCATAATATATTTAGTGAATGATTGAGAATGAATTAATGAGATTCAGTTGTGGATCTTTCTTTTGGGGTTTGATAAGAATGCATTTAATTTTAGCTGATAAGCACACCGCACTAGAAATTCCTCGAGTGTTGAAGGTGAAGGTAGCCGTTTACCGTAAGCTTGTGCGCCTCATCATTAACGTACAAAATGCTTAGAATCATGGGAAGTCTAATATTGAATTGCACTTTTTACACCAGCTCTAATTTTACTTAATATTCAAACCTAAATACAAATTTAAGCGAAAAAAATACGTGCAATAAACTCCACAATCTATTTTATATTATAAAAGGAATCACGACACGTGTAAGTCAACTCCGCTTAGATTTGACATGACCTAGATAGACCTTTGTGTCCTCAGCACACCTTTATCCCACCTACGGCCTTTGATCAAATCCTGCTGACTTGTTACGTTATGTCCGAACAGCAGAACTTCTGTTTGTGGTCTATTTACATTAGGCGAATAGCTGGACTGTTACAATTACTTCTAACATATAAACTACGTTAAGTTTATATTAAATTGCATTTTGTCAGTTATGGCGTGATTTGGTCTTTACATCTGCAGCCTTTATATGGCACATGAAGTTCGATCACTTCTGATGACTCATTTTTTGTTGTATATTTACTTGTCAAAAGCAGCTGAAACAGAAAAATTATTTAACAGAAAAATCACAAGAAGTTTAATAAAAGAAAGATAAAAGCCGTTTGGGTTTGAATTCGATAGTCTTGTGTTTGTAGCACACCTTTAACCCTCAACCTATTATAAAATTATGCTGACTCGTACTTGAGGTCTGGCCAGTGGAACTAAATAAATGAAGTGAGCGGCTGGACGGCCTTACTCTTTACAGATAATTTAAATATCTCTTAAATAAATTATAATTCAGCTCATTTACATACTTATGTCCGACTTTATCATAGTGATAAAGTGATAGATATATGAGAATAATATCATATTGTGTAAACTGTTTACGTACTGTAAATATTACTCATGTATTAAGCTGAATTATTAACATTGATTTATCGGTTTTGTGGTGTTTGTTGTCTTTGTATATTTTTCTGTTTTGGTTAATTTTATGACCAGCTAACATACATTTTACCTTACGTGTAAGTACGATAGCTTCAAATTTATAGTTTTGGTTTTATGTAGGTATGTTAGGAACAAACAATTGGCACATACTTTACATTTATCTTTCATATAATAAGTTCACGAAGAAATATCTCAAACTATGACCTTGGAGAGCCCATGCCTCGGCAAGATATGGCGGACAAAATTCATCAAATTTATAATAACTGAAAATAAAAAGTATAGAATTCTTCTATTGTTCTTCTATTATTCTTCATTCAAATGGAGATGAAAGAGGATGAGAAAGTGTTATTTCAGTGGTTATTTAAATAATAATAATAAATTAAAGTGTGCTGTCCACATCTACAATCTAAGTTTAATATGGGAACGGCATACGTTACAAGAATTAATCAACGACTTTTTCTGAATAGAAATGAGTAAGAAAAGTTGTTGATCGAGACGTCCACCCTGAAAAGGGAACTTTGTAAAGCACACAAGAATTAATCGACTTAGGAGCCGATGTTTGAAATATGGTAAAAACCGCTAAAATACACGAAATATTTGCCATAATAAAGTGGACACAATGAAAATGTTAGATCATTGAAAAAGTGTTCTCTCAAAATATAGAAATACGAAACTGAGGAACAAAATTATCATGTGCAGGATCACAAATCAGAATTATGTAAAGCGGAATCTTCACTGAATTTTTATATAAGGCCCTATAAAAGTTTCCAGAAAGAGTGCACGCTGGCTCTAAATTAACCTTATAAACAGCACACATTTTCACAGTCTCATCATCAGTGAATACCTCTCCATCTTTTTTGGCTGCATGACAGTTATGAATGTACCAGAAAACAACAACTAAAACCGCTTTTTAACTGCTTTACCAAACGTTTTAGAGATTAAATTGGACAGGATATGGTGAACATTGATTTGCCAATCAATAAAGGGACTAATAAGGACACTAAATTATTAATGAGTGGTTACTGGTTAGGTACTAAGTGAGATTACATGATTCTCATGATGATTTCATGGAAGTCAGAGAACGCGAATATTCTACAAGCTAATTGGTGATGATGACTCTGCTATCATTATCGATGCAAAATACCGTCTTACTTATTTTAGACTGATGTACAATACTTTTTCAGGAGCATACTGTCTCTAGTAACTAAAATTATACGAACGCATCTTGACGCGAAATAAGAATACGTCCGTATGTTTTGTTATATCGTTCGTCTCAAGGTGAGTTAAAAGGTTTGAAGATGTCCTGCTACTGATAAGTTGGACAATTTAACTCTGTATTTTGTATAAATAAATAATAGCTTCATCGATAACCATCTTCCAAACATTGCTTATAATTTTACCTAAAAAGTAGTTGGAATATCATGAAACATATATTTACACTATATTAATCTATGCCGTTTACCTGTATAGAAAACTGAGAATCGAATTTTCTTACTATCTACATGAGATATTTTTGAAGCATAATCTACATTTATGATTATAAACATTCTTCGCTCTTTAAGCATAGGCATATCTAATACTTCAAAGATAATGGACACGCGTACCTACTACATTTATGATAAATTATGCATCATTTCCTGAGAAATTATTATCTAAGTACGCAAATGGAACGTCGAAGTTCCGTTACTTTTATCTTCATTGTTATTCATATTGGTGGGTAACATATTTCAGGTTAAAACTACCTAATATGATTAAATGAATGAATAATGATGAATAAATAAATATTTTTTTAAAAGAAAAATTTGCCGTGGTATATTTATAAAGTGGGTGACTTATGCGTGGGTAGACACAAAATAACGAATATGCATTAATCACAATAAAAAAAAAAACAACGTCTTCGAAGTCTATTTCTAGAAATTCTAGAAAAAGAGTATTATTGCAAATACTTCGTAATCTCTGAGTAATGTCAGTAACATGCAGATTAAGTGAAATGATAAAATTACAAATAAGAAAACATATCCACATAAAAATAAATTATTACAATTCTTAAAATATTGTTTACTGGTTCTTATACTCTACATATCTCTTACTAGTTTTATAGTATGAGTACGCTAAGTTTAATCAAAATGTTTGTGTGAACGACCTTATTTATTATTAACCCCAAGAGGCAGTAGGTACAGTTAGCATGTTAAGAAGATTAACACGTTGTCTTATTCACTTATTGTATTCTCATTTTCTTCAAGCTAACCAGCGAAATGATAGTAGGTACGTACTACTGTCGTTAATGGTATTAAGTGATGATAGCGTTCTAACGAGCCCAATAAGCTTATATTTCCCAAAACCTTACAGCTGAAAACGAATGTGCGGAATGCATTATATAGTTTGTCACAGCTGTAAAAGTCTATAAGCTATATTGGTACCAATAGAGATGGTCTACACCGAAGACCAGTGCTAGGTTGCCCTGTAACCAGCACAATTTTAGTGCTAAGTTGGATGCCAACTTTATGCCGATACTTCTCATCGAGGTACACTTGATAATAATAATAATAATATTGGTGGACATTTCACACAGCTCCATCTAGCCCCAAATTAAGCTAATTTAATAGGTTGTATCATGGGAACCAGACAACTGATATAATACAAAAAATGCTTTTTTTTTTTAAATACACACATATATTACATATCAACACCAACCCAGCCTCGAAGCCCAATGCGCCCCCAGTCTTAATTATGTCGACCCTATTCACCTTAATACGGTGAACAGTGAAGTTGACATACTAAGCTCGCGAGTCCCCTCTTCTCCCCCTCTGCCCATTATTAGAGCTTCCGAAGTGGAGCACGTCATCAAGGATCTCCATCCGAGGAAATCCCCCGGTTCCGATGGCATAAGCAACAGAGTGCTCAAGCACTTTTCTGTTGCTCTCATTTATCTCCTCGTAAGCATCTTCAATGCGGCAATGGCCAATTGCACTTTCCCCGACGCCTGGAAGGAAGCCAATGTCATTGGCATCCCCAAACCAGGCAAGAAGGCCACGGAGCCTTCTAGTTACCGTCCCATCAGTCTCCTCAAGACCATGGGGAAGCTCTACGAGCGTCTCCTCCTTAATCGTCTCTGGCCCATTGTCAATGAACTTAAACTCCTCCCGGACGAACAGTTTGGCTTCCGAGCCAGACACTCGTGCCCCCAGCAGGTCCTCCGCTTCACGGAACACGTCCTTTCAAACTCTCAAGGCATTTGGCCTAAAGATACCGGAGCCGTCTTCCTAGACGTGGCAAAGGCGTTCGACAAGGTCTGGCACAACGGCTTGGTCTACAAGCTTTCTCAACTTGGTGTGCCAGACAGACTCGTGCTCATCATACGAGACTTCCTGACGAATCGTAGCTTCCGCTATCGAGTGGAAGGGAAGCTGTCCGAACCCAAGCCCATCCGAGCCGGAGTCCCTCAGGGCTCCGTACTAGCCCCCCTCTTATTCACGCTGTACACCAGCGATGTCCCCCACTCGTTCCAAACAGAGCTCGCCCTGTTTGCGGACGACACAGCATTATACGCATCTGATCGGAATGCCGATAGGGTGCGTATAAAGCTGCAAGCCGCACTCAATGCACTCGGTGCATGGTTTACGAAGTGGCGCATTGAGGTGAACCCGACGAAAAGTACCGCGGTGTACTTTTCCCGGCGACGCCCAACGCTCAAGCCCCTCACTCTCTATGACGAACCCATTCCATGGGCGAAGTCTGCCCGCTACTTAGGCGTCGTCCTTGACAAACGTCTTAACTTCAACGAACACATTAGAACTGTTCGTAACAGGGCGGCCTTTATACTGGGTCGCCTCAATAACCTCGTATGCAAGAAGAGTAAAATGTCCCTTGGCAACAAGGTGAGGCTTTACAAAGCTTGCATACGCCCTATCATGACATACGCCTCCGTGGCTTTCGCTCATGCTCAAACCCGCCCCCTACAGCTTATTCAAAATCGTTTCCTACGGAAAGCCACGGGCGTTCCCTGGTACGTACGCAATCGCTCCCTCCACCGAGACGCGCGTCTCGAGTCTATAGCCCGCTTCATGAAACTCGCCTCCCAGCGATATTATGATTCGGTCGAGTCCCACCCGAACCACCTGGTTCGCACCATACCCGACTACTCGGTTGTCCCCCCTGCTAGGCGCTCTCTCCGTAGACCAAGACACGTACTTGGTGACCCCCCTGACGAGATAACGGCCGCCTATCCGGAGTTATTCCTATCGTCAGCCCCCCACAGAGAAAACACTCAACCTTCGCACCGACCCCGCCGGCGGGGTCGAAGTATCTCCGTAAATGCCCGCGCGGGGCGCATTTTCTCCAATTCCTCCCGACTCGCAACGCCCCAAGCCGAGGTCCGAACCTAAGTGGTGCCCTTGGTGACGTTGTGTATAATATTAAGTTTTACCGGTTGAGAGCCGTCTGCTCTCACCAAAAGCCCGTGTAAACGCTGTCAAGGCCATCTGCGGCCAACAGCATAATGTCCATTCATAAAAAAAAAAAAAAATAATAATAATATCAACACCCAGACACCGAACAACATTTATGTTCGTCACACAAATGTTTGTCCTGGCTGGGAATTGAACCCACGACCAACAGCGCAGGAGGCTTTACAACCGACTGAGCTATGAGGCCAGTCAAATTAATGTGCATTAATATTATTTTTATTTGTTAGGGACTGATAAGTTAACTTATTTTTGTCTCAATCTTTTTAGATCTGTCGTCTATTTTGTAGATCTAGATCATACTAATTTGCTTGGTTAACTCCACAGAGCTAACCAATATTTGGATTATATCGAAATATTGAAACTTTCATTAGTAATGCCCAGGGTGAATGAGTGTGGTCCCAAAAGCTGGAAATATGAAAATTCAGGTTGGTGTGGCGCATAAAAGTCGCTCTGCAGCGCGAGGAAATCCATGACTAATTAGCTCCATGATCCATAAAACCGAGTTTTTAATGTTACTATCCATCGCGGCAGTAGCTACGAAATAACGCCAGTTGAGTCCTGGAACATTCTCTTCGCTGAAGACACTTATTACTTGGATACTTATTTTTATTTATACAGACAGTTGAAAAGAAATGGAACGAGTAATGGATTAAACAGTGTCTACTTACTTTTAAGTACTTAAGTATAATAGAAGTTTCAATAAGAAGCGATTAGACGATAAGTACTATTGGTACATGTGTCGGTGGAGGACAGTTGCAGAAGTGATCATGTATAGTCTTGGAATCATGTCAGGGATAGGCGTAAATATATACGACCGTTAAACGACATACTGAGAATGCATAGTTAACGCCGACAGTACAATGTGCTTATCCTGCACCGATACCTATTGTACGGATAATCTTCTCTCGCTGCTCATACATCATTGTGCGCGTATCTGCGGATTAAGCTCACTGTAATTAATTACTACAATGTTGGTTTGATTGGGTTTCATAAATTTGCAATATAGGTGGATAACATATAGTGCATAATGTAAGCTTTACCATCTTTGGTTCAAGATTACTTAACTATCTAAAACACCGTTGTCTTTATATTTTATTAAAAAAAACAAATGTTTGCCTGTTTCAATAAATTATCTGTCATAATTGAATTTTTCTAAATTGCATCTGATGAGCAAAACGCAAATGACCAATTTCAAGCAGAAATAGATAAAAAATCTAATTATAAATTTTTTTGGTTCTTTTTCAATTTCATTAACAGTCATGTAAAGCTTGAGTTTGATGATACACCATGCGCATGTACCTATGTTTATACACTCTTTTTTTTATTTATTTTTTATGTAATACAGTTACGGAACGAGCCGACGGCCCACCTGGTGTTAAGTGGTAACCTCGGCCCATAACAACTGATGCGACTTCGGTCCTCCCCTACTAGGTACGACAAGACCCAAGTCGCATCGTATGCGCCCGTAACTGTGAGACGTGTAGGTGGAATGTCTCATGTGCCAATTTCACCGGAAACCGCACCTTTCAAACCGAAACACAGTAACGCAAATGCTTCACTGCTTGGCGGGTACCTACTTAAATAAATAACCATATCAATCACCAGCGTGTCCACTGTGCGTCATGTATAGGTTCTAGTTAAGTAGCCCTCACTTGCACATACAGGAGCATGGATCTTATATAAGCACTAGAGAAAACAGCATTTATGATGAAAAATAATGGGTCACAAAAGTGGTTCCCTTTCTGTTGAACTCATATAACTCGTCTTCTAGGAATTTGGTACGGAATTCCAAATTACGGTAAATGGCAACCCGGTACTATATACTAGCAGTTTTTTTAATTTTGTCACTGATACAACTTGTCTTGAAAGTTTCGTTAAACCAAACTCAGTAACTGAACAAATTCCTAATCACAACTAGTGACTAATAAATTTGCACCAGTTTTCTCAAATTACTTGTTTTCGTCATTGCAAATCATCAACCAGACTACTGAATGATAAAAAATTATCAGTTTATTAATAGTCGCAGCAACCCCTTTAAATTGCTACAGTTGGCAAAAGATATTGAAAATTGTAATAAGTTGACAGTTTCAATAAAAGTTGCTACTTTGGTGCAGCACCGAAAATCAACTGGGGAGCTAAAATCGACAGACTCAAACTTATTTAATCAACTAAAGAGAGGCAACCATAAAATCGACATATAGAAAATCTGTTACCTCCTTGTCGGCAGTAAATCTTCTGCGGAGATGCGAGGCGCCTTAAAATGTACCAAACTGCCACACGGAAACTCTACTCTTCATACATTTGCGGTACTCGAGTTTCTGACAGAACGAAATGCTACGTGTAGTGACCTAAATTGAAATATTTTCTTGTAATTCGAGAAAGTTAATAAAGACACTTTTTTACAAATGCTACTTTTCCGTCACCTCCATACCCATAAATAAATAAATAAATAAATAAATAATGGTGGACATTTCACACAGCGCCATCTAGTCCCAAAGTAAGCTAAGCATAGCTTGTATCATGGGAACCAGACAACTGATATAATACTTATATACTTTTCTTTTGTAAATACATACATATAATACATATTAACACCCAGACACAGAACAAACATCAATGTTACAAATGTCACATAAATGTTTGTCCTGAGTGGGGATTGAACCCACGACCTACAGCGCGGAAGGTAGGGTTACTAACCAACTGAGCTATGAGGCCAGTCTAGTCATAGTGTACCAATTATTTATTTTTGAATTGTAAGTTTTCAAAAATATTGTGTCAACTGTCTGACCCCAATACGACCGATGAGGGATTACACGAGAGGATGGGTCTCAACTATTGGTTGTTTCTCAATGTTTATATTTTTCTTACATTTTACGGGATTAATCCCTGTATATAAATAGTAGCGGCGCATAGCTTCGGCCTTTAGGGTACCGGCATAAACACTATATGATCATTGTTATGATAGGTCATCATTTACAGAATTGCTTCTATATTTTCGACGTAAAAGAGTAATATACTTTTAAGCAGACTACATTCGATTCATAATAGATTCAAATGGAATACTGGGATGGAATGATGTCGAACTGGAATACCTCAAACATAATTTCAAATTCACAAACTTAATTAAAAAGAAATCCCTAAAATTTTCCTCAGACCTCAATTTTTATTCAAAGTACTCAGTAAACAGATGCGAAAATCGCATCACCACACGCTTCCGCGCCTTCTGGTGACACTTAAGTATACTAAAAAGACGCTAAACCAAGTGAAGGGAAGCTAAGGAAAGCTCTTATGTCTCGTTCTCTCAATATATCATATTTTTTCCCGGACTCGGGAGATATATGGGCGGTGGTTTCGCGCGTGACAGGCTTGCGAGGATAATATTAATAAAATTATTGTGGAGACACGTTTCTCGCCTGACCTGCTACGCTCACAGTGCACATCGCTCACCTAACATTATATGTAATTCTCAGTTCGGGCAGTGATCTGTACACGTTCCGTGGTGTACATTTCCGAGAGATAACTCTGATATGAGAATAGATTGTAAAACGTAACTAAAGTGTGGTGATATTTAAAATCCATAATATCAGATGTGTCATCAGGGTTTGCTGATAAGTAACGTTAATGGTCCTGACTGCCGCATTATTTTAACATATATTACTTTTTTTTGCTGAGGTATATAAAAACTAGGCATAGAAACAGCCTTGAAGCTCATTACTTGTCACTTCTATATTCCCAGGATGGTCCAGGTCCCAGGTGAAAAGTGGCTCTTTGAGGCTTTTCTTTCCTTTAGGAAAAAAGCGTGAATATGTAAACTTTTTATAACTTATCTGAAATTTGATAATTTCTATTGACAACTGTCTGTCAAATGCCAGACTGAATGATGTCCAGTGTTTCGACTGACGGAACCTAACCTAGCTACGTATTTGACAGGCCTCACATCTCAGTTGGTAGTAACCCTGCCTTCAATACTGTAGATTGTGGGTACGATTCCCACCCAGGACAAACATTTGTATGACGAATATAGATGTTTGTTCTGTGTCTGGGATTCAACATGTGCGTAAGTATAATATATATGTGTATTTACAAAAAAAACATTCGAGTATTATATCAGTTGTCTGGTTCCCATAATACAAGCTATAATTAGCTTACTTTGGGAGTAGATGGCGCTGTGTGAAATGTCTACCAATATTTATTTATTATTATTATTATTATTATTAATCATTTTATTATACAGTATTCGATTACTTTGAATTATTACTGATCTCAGTATCTTACTACAAAGTAAAATCATTTTGGCTCAAATTTTACATATCTATACATCTATACAAATAAATAAAATTGGAGTGTCTGTTTGTAATATTAAAATAACCGCTTTTTACTAAGTGCATATGGATGTATACACGGTACTACATATACCAAAACAACATTTTTTACGATTTTTGTCTGTCTGTCTTGTTTGTTCCAGCTAATCTCTGAAATGGCTGGACTGATTTTGACGGGATTTTCACCAGAAGATAGCTGATGTAACAAGGATTAGGCTACTTTTCCAAGGGATAAAATAGGGGTGCGTGATAAAACGAATTCCACGAGGACGAAATCACGGGCAACAGCTAGTAATGAAAATAAAATAGGTCCTAATTAGTCATTGTTAGATTGGTCTGGAATAAATGACCATTGGCGCCGCGCAGGTCACTACACAATGAGTCACTTTTTTGTTTTCTGTGGTTGGACTTGATTTATGAATATGAACTCTCGTTATCCACTAGTTTGTAAGCAGCTGATTTATTAGTCAGCCGAACAACCCCACTAACTGAACACGTGGGACTCATAACGAATGTTTAGTACAAATAAATTGGAATTAAAATCATTCCACATGGATATGGGATAATCATTTAAAACGATTTGTTTATCTTTTGTTGTCGTAATTTTCGTGTGAAAAACCTGTGGGTAAACTTTGTTGTATAAAAATTGTAACGCTCGAAAAATATAATTATGGAAAACCTCTCGCTTTTGAGCTGAGAGGTAATATTGCGATTTTAATAAATGAACATTGTTAGAAACGCAGCGCCATCTAGCCCTAAAGTAAGTTAATCATAGCTTGTATCATGGAAAACAGACAACTGATATCATACTTATATACTTAATATTTTTGAAAATACATACATATAATACAAATTGACACCCAGGCGCAGAAAAAAACATCTATATTCGTTGTAAAAGTATTTTCCTGTGTGGAAATAGAACCCACGACCTACAGCTTAGAAGGCAGGGTTACTACCAACTGAGCTGTGAGGCCAGTCAAGTAATCAATAAATGCTTCAAAAATCAAATTCTACATGGAATGAACGTCAGTAACAAGCCATATAGAGGTACAACGGCCGACAGATATTTATTATCGCTGTGCCGGCATCGATGGCGCTCGATCATCAACGGTTTCCAATTACATTAAAATTTCAATTCATTCATCACTTTCACAATACCCGGATAGAATACTTTTTCAGTCCTATGCCTTTTGATTAGATTCAAAACTGAACAAACCCATCCATCGCACTGCCACAAAAGGTCGGTGGGACCGCGTCGCTCGACTCTCGTTTTCCATTCGTTCCGCTGTCCAGAAATTTTCGCAATAAAATTAATCGTTCAATAAAATTGGAGCCGAATAGAGCTATCCATGCATGAACACTTTTTAATTGGGTCCCACTTTTTGCTCCTTTCACTGGCATCCAAACGAGATATCGAACTTGAGCAAGTCTTGCGTCGACTTCGACTAGATTCCAACTTTGTTACAGACCTCGTTGTACTAGTTCTCAAAGAATTAGCAGAGTCAAAGTTTCGGTCTCAAATGAAAACTATTTGTATTGAAGCTCATCGTAACCTGTTCTTTAATAGTTGAATTTAATTCAAAACTCAGCTGTGATTTGTAACAGATTATTATGTGAACTATAGCACCGCGACGGTCAATCAAAGTGAACAATTCGGTGCGTGTAAACGCAGCTCCCGGTGGATTGCATGAATCAAGCAATAAACATGGAATAACGTCGAACAAACGAAAATATATTTCCCCATTTTCATTTTCGACAAGCAATCGGGTTTAATGGGTTGATCGCGATTCCCTCTTGAGTTTGTTTCATTTGATCGCTTCAACGATTCATTCCGAGGTGTGGCGGTCAGCGGCTATAAAAGCATGTTAAGTTTGCCCCAGTTACCGTATCGTTAAACTATGTCGGATGTTAGGCCGACAAAATGTCTGGCTATTTTCATCTAATCCGACACGGCAAGGACCCCGATTGTCTGTGTTCAAACACAGTTCGGGGTTTTGCAGACAAGTAATTAACATGCAGTAATTAATACTGAGATACTATATTGAATACTAGTAATACTGAGTATTACTATACGTATAAACACGGTACAAGAAGTTTTAAAATAACTGAACTAATAGTCTGGACCGAAATTTGCAATATTGCTTAGATTAGTATTGTGAACGGGCTAGTATTCTTACTGAATGTGTGATCGAGATTTTCTTTGATATAATCACCGTCCTTGAGGACTGTATATAATAAGCTATTCATCAGTGTCAAACACTCTGAATTAATAGAATAACTTTGATTCAAAATTTGATAGGTTCGGCCTTACTACAAACATTAATGCCTGTTATTTCACCAGCGACCACAGCTCTCAAACCAGAACTCAGTAACGCCAATGCATTACTGCTTGGCGTTAGAAATGAGCATGGTAGCAGTACTTCCCCAGACGAACTTGCAGTAAGTTCTAATGCTCGTATAAGTTAGGTTTACATTGTGTTTCACGGACATGCTTATTTTACCTCTGTAATATTCATGTTTGTTTGAGAAAGTTTTGCGTGCCACTGCTCGCTGGTTCCGTTATGTAACCAGACCAACTTTTAATTATATTTTTGTGACTTTAAAAAGAAACCAAGTTGAATACTTTTCATTTTCAGAGAACTAATTTATGTAATGGTAAAAATGATTAAATATATAGTAAGCACTATGTATAATCTGTTCAACTTTAAAGGTTTTTTGGCTGAAAATCTGCAATGAGTATTCTCAGCATATGCTGAGTCATCACCTTTTTCGGCACAGGGCGCATAAGGACTCATTTTATAAATGTATTTATATGTTTTTTTTTTGTCTTGAACTGTTTGTATGTTTGTGCTGAAATAAATGTATATTATATTATTATTTATTATATAATAATGAGATAAGATGGACTATTATTGTCGTCTAATAAATAGTCTCACAAGACAATTTCATGGCCCAGAGATACAGACGTGCGTTAAGATCCATAGGCAGCAGCATTAATACGAGCAATAAAAAAAAAAATATATAACAAAATATGACATGAAAAGAGCCTTTTTGAGGCGCTCTTTAATCCTTTCACGATACGGGTTAAAAATGGCCAGTGACACGATTAATAGTAGTAGTATGACACAATAAATAAATCTTCGATTGAAAAGTTAACTTGCGCATTACCTAAGAAAATTATCATGAGTCCTAGACTCAAAAACTTAAAACATTGTGCCAGATGTGTGAAAAGTCCTAGAGGCACACTAAATAGCATACAGATCCAATAGAGTTAGTTATACGAATAGAATTAAGTTAACAGATAGAACCTTTATTTTATTTTTTTTGACCTGGTGATATGTTACGGTAAGAGGCAGGCTAAAGCCAGGCTAAAGAAACTGTGGACATATTTAGATGCATTCCAAGGCCATGGAAAGGAAAGGCGGAGCCACTTGCTAGAGGCACGCATGGATGAAAAAGTTTGAAAGAAAATAATACCTTGTATAGGAATTCGTTGGTAGATATAATATTTATCTTGCTTTGGGATTATAAAGGAATTTACGGAATGTTTTAGCTGAGTTACACATGAGAAAATAATCGTGGCGTTTAGCTACCCACTTATGATGAATACGTTCCCACGATAGTATATCTACTATATTTCTGTTACTTTTGGAAGGAACTAGCCATCCACAACACAGGGAATCATAGTGTGGGGGGTAGTGCACATTCTTGCACTGTTATTCAGTCTGATTCAGTTAAATATTGAACTATTCAGTTACCTATTTAAGGGCTTTGGTGTAATTATATTTTTGAACAAATATATACTTATCAACATAATTTCAGTAACACTAGGTGTAAAATATTTTTTTGTGTACACTGCCGTCTAATATTTGTTGACTGTCCTATCCATCCAAAGGTTGCATGGAAGAGATCACTCTTAATGATAATGCCGCCCATTGTGCCCATTTTTTGATATAGTGGTAATATCTTGTAATTGTTATCCTTTGTTTTTGTGTGGACAATAAAGAGTTTATCTATCTATCTATAATTATTAGTAAGCTGGTCACTTGTTAACCACAAAGCCAAAAAGGCTGTGCCACTTACTGTGCCAACTTACCCAGATCTTCAGCATCTTCGCTCCACTCGCCCTCCTGTGCCCAGCAAGCCGCCAGCATCACCATCAACCGGATCCACTTTACCGAGCACATGATTCAATTCTGTATTACATTGCATACGTATTTTTATTCACTGGCACTCATTTGATAGTTTTCACACTGTACACCCGCGGATTGACTCGCACTTTCATTTTGGGTTCAATGCTGGTTTAAGAAATAGTTGCAGATGTTTGAGGTCAAATTTACTACTTTCTTATTATATTTTTGTGATCGTTTCTGTAAAGAACTCGTTATTTTATTATAAGTAATATTATATGTTCAAGCCTAGTAGTGACGAGAGCAATGAAATGAGATGCGTCTTTAAATAATTTAACGTGGAAACCCAAATGGTATTTGTTTTCCAACATACGAACAAATAAAAACTTTTTATGTGGTACAGTCACGGGACGAGCAGATAGCCCAACATGGTTCCTTCCCTGCTTAGGTATGAAAATACCTAAGTTGATCGCTTGCACCCGTAACACTGAGACGTGAAGGCGTAATGTGTCAGTGCTTGTAATTTCACCGGCAACCATTCACCACCTACGCGTCTATCACTAAACATTCAAGATTTACCACCACTAATGGACAATCCGCGTGAATAGCCATTTTAAGGAGTAAAACAGCAATACGACTTAGGTCTTCCCACCTCAATTAAACCCTTTGCTAATACTAATTAATTAGCTCACTGCCCAAAGGGAACATTACAAAAACATGGAATCATACAACGTCGACCCTTGCCCCTTGTCAAAATATAAAACATTGACGGCCGGTTGCGCTACACGGTAAATTATGTCTTTTAATCTGTTCAGGTACGGGCGATTATAGACTGGCGTATTTACCGCACGTATTTGAACTTTTTGATGCACATTTAAATGTGAGTTTCGTTACTTGTTTGACTGGCCTTACAACTCAGTTGGAAGTGACCCTGCCTTCTGCGCTGTAGGTCGTGGGTTCGATTCCCATTCAGGACATTTGTGTGACGCACATAGATGTATGTCTGGGTGTTGATATGTATTACATGTGTATATTTACAAAAAAAATATATCAGTTGTCTGATTCCCTGATACAAGATATGCTTAGTTTACTTTGGAGCTAAATGGCACTGGGTGAAATATCCGTCAGTATTTATTTATTTTATGTGCACGTTTTGCTGTTGCAGGCTTAACATCACATCAATCTGCCCCGAGTGGTCACTATGAAGAAAGAAGAAAGAAAGAAAGAAAGAAAGAAAACGTTATTTGTAGCTATAAAATAAGAATTAACACTGCAGATACTTAAATAAAATAAAAATGAGTACAGACTGAAAACCCGTAAAGGTTGAATTCCTATATTTTTCCTTGTTTTTACGTATTATGTACTCGCGTATGAGACGCGTGTCGCATTGACGCGTGTTTCCGTTCCGCATGCTCAAATAATGAGCATAAGGGACAAATACGCCCAGTCTGTATTAGCCCTATGACAGTCATCCAGCGGAATGAAGCGAAAAAAATTGCCAAAAGGGAACAGTAAGCATTTATTTCTCGATTATGTTGTGTTGTCCGGTCGAATGGAAGCGAGGGTAGAGTGATAAGCTTGAATACGAATTAGTCGTAGCAGAGGCCGTTATAAAAGTCGGTGGCGTTTTTATATTTTATGGAGAATGCAGAGAAAATATCATATACACATGTGAGTGCGAAAGTACGATATGTCTGTTTGTCTGGGTGCATATTTGTTAAACTTTTATCCAACTGATTCGTCTTAAATTTACCACAGATAGACAATGGCCAATAATAACAAGTGGGTTATTTATAATTCCGTTACCACATGGGTGATATTTAAGGCAGAAGCTAGCCAAGAATAATCTTAATATCACGCGTATTTCACTAAAAGTTTTCTTTCAAGTCTTTACAAATTGTAACGCATTGCCAGTGCATTCGCACTAATAACGCTTTTATATATTAAATTTATTCTTGAAGTAAACTTACGTAGTAAATATTTTGTATCAACAATAATAAAATCTACATGTTCGGTCGAAAAACTGATATTTTTTTGAAAATACAGTTGGTTTAGGTTTTGTGTCTCAAAGTACTTTCTTGAGCTATTCAATTCATTAATTAATTTTCCAGTTTTTTTATTGATATTTTACGAAAAGCAAAGCAATCCCCCAACAAAGGTCAATATAGTCCAAGACATATTCACATGGTATTTTACCTATAACTTTAGGACGTGAAACTGTAATGTTTCATATGTCTTCTCGAACCGAAACACATAACGCGAATGCACTTTGGCGGCAGAAATAGGTGTAGTAGACGTACTTCCCAGACGAAAGTGGCACAACTACTATTGGCTGAAATTCAATCATTTCATTAAAACCATGCCTATACTGCCTCGTCTAATATATGTAAATTTTCATCTCTTTCACTTCAGAATTAATGATCAGATCCATTCGATAAATCATTCAACGGCTGTATCGTAAGACAATTTGGTTAATCTAATTTTTTATTGAATATAAAATGGCTGAGTGCGTACCTTTCTCTTATCCGATCGGGATATTTATTGCACAACTTTGTTTTTGACCGCCTCACGTACTTTATAGGGCGAACCTTTCCTATCCCGAATTGCCAATTGCTATTTGATATATACTTTATGCTGTAACTTTTCGATCTCATATTTCTTGAGTTTTTCTTTGTTTTTACATGATTGAATGTGCTCTGTATTTGAATCGGATAAAAGATGTGTACCTATTACGAATGTAATTCTCGTAAAAGGGAAGTCGTTTGTATCAGTTATTCTTTCAATCTAAGTTTTGTTCGCATGCATCTGCTATTGAGAATTTTTATTACACGGGAGAAATTATGGAGCTTGTATATTATAAATTAAAAATAAACAAGCAAAGACCTAATTTAATAAAAATTTGTATTAATATCCTAGATTTTATAGGTTTTTTTCTATTTATATTATAAGCATTTTCTAAATTTTTAACATGGATTTCCTAAATTTGACTAGGATAAGGAGTTAGATTTGTAGCAGTCGTGCTTATCACAATATATACAGCCACAAGTTAATATTTACTTGTAGATTAAGTTAACATTAACATAATCATACTAGTGAAACAACCCGTGACTCGTTCTCGTTTAATTTTGTTTATCCCCTGGAGGTGGATATTTTCTACAGTTCCGCGTTATTCATCGTCCTGAGAGGCAACCATGCGGAAATTATCAGACTCAGGCCTTGTATTTCGTGATGGGTCAGTGACTTGATCTGTTTCCAATATATCTAACACTAGCTGCGCCCTGCGGTTTTACCCGCGGTAAATATGTCATCACTCGGGAACGCTGCACTTTTCCGGGATCGAATAACTATGTGTGAATCCAGGACACAAGCTATTCTGATACCAAATTTCATCTAAATCCGTCAGCCGTTTGAGCGTGAAAGAGTAACAAAAAACACATACATCCACACAATCTTTCACCTATATATTTAGTGTAGTACTATTAATATAAATTGTCACACAACACAATCTAGTTTTTCGCAAATAAATTGTGAATCATGCCAATAACTCAGTGGATAGAATTTATCTCACAGGTGGCAGACAATTCATAAATTGAGTGCGTACTAAAGCAGAGTAACGTGTCCAAAGTACAATAAGTCAAATTAAATGTTTCTAGTGGTCCAGGTTTTGTTAGACAAGAGATTGATATTTTTTATGTAATTTAAGTGATGGGACGAGCATTGCGGCATTGCGACATTGCGACTCAAGTCCTCTCCACCAAAGTACGAGATGGCTCAAATCGCATTGCGTTGCGTCCGTCACCCCGAGACGGGGATATTACGTCTCATGTGCCTGCAATTTCTCCGGCACCTTCCAACTTCTTTCCCTTCCAACGGAACACCACAACACTAGACCATCACAGCTTAGCAGCAAATTACCAGGTGTGGTGGCAGTACTTCTCCGGGCGAACTTAGCACAAGTTCTACTGCTACTTTGGGTTACTCCTTTTGCATCACCCGGGGGACACGTGTAGAGATTCAAAGGGTAATCAACTACGGACGCGAGCAACATGGAACCCCAAAGTCGTATCATTAAAACATTTAACTATATTGTGTATCCTACAAACCTCGTTAGTATTCGTTATAATCTATACAAATAAATAAAATTGGAGTGTCGTTTTGTAATATTGAAATAACCACTTTTTCCTAAGTGCATATGGATGTATACAAGGTAGATACATCGAAACAACATTTTTTTTAATTTTTGTGTCTGTCTGTCTCTTTGTTCCGGCTAATCTCTGGAATGGATAGACCGATTTTGATGGAACTTTCACTGGCAGATAGCTGATGTAACAAGGAGTAACTTAGGCTACTTTTCCGACGGGTATAGGGGTACGTGATAAAACCGAATTCCACGCGGACGAAGTCGCGGGTAATAGGTAGTATAATATATAAGCGCATTTTTATATTCTAACATTACCAGTTCGACTTAAGAGCCAAACACACACGATATTGACCCGTACCTTGGTAGCGAACACATCTGAAACGCAAATAAGCTGGCAAAAAAGGGATAACGCTAGAGATTACGGCCCGTGCTCATTGTAAACCGTGCGATAACATCCTCCCGGGCCATACGACCTCAAACTGGAGCGGAATAGGCGCCAATGCTTCGGAAGGACCCTCTTTCAACCCAAATGACAATGCTGAATCTTTTATTAGTTTAGTGAATGGACTCGACATAACCGTCGCGGACATCTGGCGTGATATTACCCTATTTTATCTATGACCAATTTGTTAATGTCTTAGATTTCTACAACCTGTGTCATGGTGTAGTCTACTGTACCATTATACAGGTGTAAGTTTCAACGTTTCATACTCTCAGAAGCGACAAAAGTTGATGTATAAATGTGACACGAACTGACAAATTATTGAGAATGTAGGTAAACTAACACCATAAGATGTACAACTATTAATATGAGTATTCATTTCTATTACGAAAAGTATTAAATACTGTTGAAATATTAAATTTATTTCCTTCTGGCGTGGTTATATATCAAAAAAAGGTTTTTCAAGGATAAATAATGGCAGTGATGGGCTGACCACTTTCACAGCTACGTTCCCACTACATTTCCACTGTAGCGATACATGGAGCTACTATGGCATTCGCGTTTCTATCTTCCGGTTCAAATGTTGTGGTTGCCGGTGAAATTACAGGCACATGTGACATTCCCACCTTCACTTCTCAGAGTTACGGTCGCATACAATGCAACTTGGACCTAAATAGGAGAGGATCTAATCCGTATCGGATGGATCCTATGGACAGAGGTTACCACCTAACACTAGGTGGGCCAACAGCTCGTTCCGTAACTTTATCACATAAAAAACACTAGACCATTTTTCTCATGTCCCACTAGGCTTTCTTTCATATAACACATAAAAATAGCTTAGTTGTTTATTTTAGGACATATACTGGATATACCTAAACATGAACGACAGTCTACGGAATAGGATCCAGGTCGTCCGCGTGGCTTCATCGATCCATATACGTGAGTGGATTCACTATTTAAGAATTCGTGAAGTAGCGACGGAGATTGAATTTAGACACGTTCTTTTACTTGGATATATTGTTTGCGTGCATGCGTATTTCTTATAAGTTATTGCTATGGTATGCAGACAGATAATATATAATAATATACTACACAAGTTGTCAAGAATTTTTTTACCTTAAATGTAAGTACTCTTAAGTTATTCGAAACTACGACTTACTACGTCTTAGCTTTGCTACGCCGTAGTTTGAATATGGCGTAGATAGACGAAATAACGATGTTTGATGGCATTTCTCTTGGGGACTCCATGGTTAAGTTGGTAATATCCCTGCTTGCAAAGCATAAATTGGTTCATATTGTTCATTATTTCAGCCAAATCCTATATGTAGTTATGGCGTGAAAGAGTAACAAACATCCATGAAAACAAATTATCTTTCAGTTTTACAAGTGTGATTCCTCCTTCAAGATTCAAGTTACTGGATCAATGAATTAGACTAATCGTGAGTTTAACAGATGATCCGATACTTCAAACGAATGTCCATCTATATCAACATCATGATCTATGCAGTACAATACAATACAATACAATAATACTTTATTGCAAATCTCTATACAAATTAATACTTATATAATAAAACAATTTTATGTGTACACTAAATGCGGAATAACAATGGGCGGCCTTATTGCAATGAGTGATCTCTTCCAGACAACCTTTGTATGGACCAGAATTATGGGTACGATATAGACGGTTGCGCATTATGATTATATAGATAAGAGTACATTCACATTAAAATGATAAAGTACATTCACAGCATAAACTTTCATTGTGTTATCACTATAATAGTATGTGACGTAACAGATGATTTATTTACCAAGTATTTTGCCTATCTCACCCAGCCCGCTAGTTGGGGCGGAACGAATTACATTTTGGTGTGAGTCGCTGACTCACAGTTAAACAGTTAAACGCCCTATCAAAAAACTACGGACTGAATTGTAGTTCTATAGACTGAGGTAGAAAATACTCTGGTTCCATGAACATTGTCATCAATTTCAAAATAAAGTTATGTATTGTACACTTTTATGGGTTTTTCGCAATATCAGTAACTTTGTTTTAGCTGGTATATTGATTGGAATTGTTAAATCCGTTACACGGAATAAAACTTTGCTTACTACATACGTATTTTGTATAGATGAATATTAAATGTTATTATGAAGGTTTTTTTAATCACTAGCATGCGATACGGATTACGTTGATTAACCATTTCAACTAAACTAACGTCATTTTACATATACACGATAAATTTATTATATTCCAGATTCATGTTTTTGCATAGTTTTACTAAAGCACACAAGTTTATTCTCGCGTAGCGAGTGGTTATAAACCAGGTTCACGATTTCAGTTCAGGTTGTGTGACCAAAGAATTTGAAATGAGTCTTTTATCCCTACGGTTTAAAATAGCTGTCATTATTTTGCAATTTTGGAGGATAAAATACAGATAGCACTATTTTCCTGATTTTTTTCAGTTCCAATCTGTATTTTTATTGCAGTAGAGGACAAAATATTTAGAAGGCGCGAATATTAATATGAGTAAAAGATAAAAATGTGTAGGATAATGCAAACATATTAATGTCAGGAACGGCCAACCTTAGCAAATCTTTTAGTACATATCCATTACAACCATAATAATTATAAAAATACAAATTACAAAAACCTAACATAACACACCAGACGACACACTCATATTAACTGTCCTTGTTAGTCACAAACTCGACATAATCAAGAATTCAAAGACGAATTTCAAAAAGGGATGTGTATGATAACCCTAAATTAAACGGACGTCCCTGGAGGACGCATCGTTCTGTCCGTACCCTCTGAGTTCCTTCCCTCAGGACTAATTAGAATAAAAGAGTGTTAAACTTCCAGCAACTGACGCACGCTTTTGGGCAACAGTTTTGCTACATCCCTTCCCGAGGGATCACTTTTTTCGGGTACCGTTGACGAATATTTTGTACGGACTAAAGCCAAGCATATACTAATATTGTCATTTTTGGCATAGATTATCGACGATTTTGTGATAATGCGTATTATGCTGTTTTATAAAGTCTGCGTGGTTGATTGCCGCGATATTCTAAATGCGTTTTGCAAAAACGAGTATTATACTTACGACAATGTCTGCAGATTGAAAAAGAGAAGAATTTGTAGTATAGTGCAATCAAACATTCACTACAACTGGAAGTGGAATGTTGGCGAAGGGATATGATCAGCCTCTGTAAGTCTGGCAGCACAAATCATTGTATTTGGTTCCCCGATGTGGTTATTGAAACAAAGCACCTGAAACTGCAAATTCCAAAAGCCGCTGCTGAACATAAAAGCCCGATGCTATCAGTACGATTGAAAAACCTTGCGTCTATTAAGCCTGGGTACACCGAATTATTTTTTAATCATTTATGAATGGCGAAATGGTGACGAAATGGCGAATAGAATCAGGAACTAACGCGTGCTACGAGGGTAACCCGCTTCTAAAACGCCTGTGAAAAAAGTGGCGTGTATACTGAGGTTATTACATTGGAATGAGGGATTACTGTCACAAAACAAGGTGAGAGGATTTAAAGTTCAACCCTCTACCTGCCTGGGTTTAAAACATGATTGAATTTTGTTCAGGTTGTGACTTAATAACGCACCTATTTAAATTTCGATTCATTTTAACTAAAGTTTTGTTATATTTACCTAGTATCACATATTTAAATTAGATTAAATTAATGAAAATTTCATACGATTGATAAGAAATTCATACGTCTGGGTGCTTTATTTCTTTAAGTTGTTCAGATATTTTTTCTCTGTTACTACCGTCAAAAAGGCTAGTTTTTAATTTTTCACGTGTCACATTACTATATAAAATTATGTTATAGGTGCAAAATGAATGACTTAGCCTATAGTCTTCTTAGATTTGTGCTGTAGGTCGCAGTTTCAATCCCAATGCGAGATAAACATTTGTGTGATGGAGACAGATGTTTGTTCTACGTCTGGATATTGATATGTATGTACTTATTCTTCATATCGTGTCGATCACAAAATTATTTGTTTTTTATGTTTTCCTATTGCACTCTTTCTCTTTATTTTATTCTTATATTATTTTTATTTATTAAGAAATGAATTTATAAATTTAAAGCAGCTTTGCAAAGAATCAGAACAAGGGAAGTTTGGGCTTCGATGAGATAAGAACGAATAACATTCTGAAACCCTGTCTAAAACGTAAAACAATCGCTCTGCAAAGGCCTGCAACGCCATGTTTCACACAGGCAAACATTGTTCAAGCAAAAATGAATCTTGCGAACGAAGGAACAATTTCGATAATTCCATATAAAACCCCAACCCCGGACTTCAGACAATTACGGGCAATGGCGTGCACTACACGCCACTGTTTGCCATGACTCCCGCACAGTTTCTTTCAATCCGAATTTCCCGATACGAGCTTCGTGACTCGGGGCGGCGTGTTGACTTATTGCTGTTTTTTTACTCAATGTCGACAAATTGAGGCACGAGTGGTGCTCCTGTATTTGCTGGTTTTAGCATTCGAGGGAAATTAGCTTTGACAAATTTCTGAGTGAAATTCTTTTGTTTAGACTCGTTCGCTGCATTGTATAGTAAAATAAACATATTCAAAAATACTACTTGGAACCTCAAATCGATGTAGTTTATTCAATTACTAGTACAATTCAACAATTAAACTTCTTCAACGGCCCCTACGAACCTATAAATCCGACCCCACCGAATATTTGCCGCATCTGAAACCACACCAAAATTGAGTTAAAATTTTAAGTTCTTGTGACACTGGAATTTAGACTATTAACATTCTATCTGAGCCTATAGTCAGATTAAGGACCTTGCTCAAAAGAGATGCAGCGATTGCTCATTCGAGTGTTCCTTATTTTTTGATTAGGATTGTCTTTATGGAGTAAATCCAACATTACCTATCATAGAGCACGACAAAATACTGATTAGCTCATCAATGAGTAAGTAACATTTTTTAAGCAATTCTGAATTATTATACAACACTAGGTATTAATGTTTATTAAAAATCGTTCCAATTTTTGATTTTATTTACTCTTAAGTGTAAAGACACACATATTTTAAAGAGTATATTTCTTCATGGAGAGCATAAGAACTTAATTGTATTACTATTTTTAGTCACTGCTTTAATACAAGTTCCTATGACTAAATCGGTGGTTACCTACTATTTACAAATACTCTTATGAAACTAGCAGAAAAAATGAATTCGCTTCCATGGCCAAAGTAGTAAACCTGCCTATAAATCGACCATTCGAAGGCTCGATATCCTGGCCTCGAATAGCATTAGCTGGTTCGTGGGTCTTGAATGATCATGTGTATGTATGTGTACTGTACATACTATCTGTGACACAGAAAATGGGTAATGAGTTGTAAGCATTTGATTTATATATGTATGAGTTTCTCATTCTGTCATACTTTTTATTTGATCTGGAACAATAACAATTCCTAGGTTCTATAAGTTCTGGTTCCTATAATTTTTATTTTATTTGAAGTGACGTCGCCACTAAAGAAATTTTGATAAGCCGTGGTTTTAAACAAATCCCTGAGTTTTTCTTAAAATGAAATTAGTCGAAAAAGGCGGCGCCATTAAAATTACATTAGCATAAATAAGTGGAATGCTAATCCAAGGAAAATAAATCTTGGCCGAGGCATAAAAATAATCCTGTTGGTCGGTCTAATGACACCATGACAGATTTCATTCGTGCGATTCTACTCGCCTGTGTATAAACAAATAATAATTCGAAGCTTTATTAATGAGTGAGCGGTTATTTTGTTTTTTACGACTTTTCCGTATCGTGAAGGTAAAAAGCAACCTTTGATCCACTGAACGATGACCTATTTATTGTCTCTAAGACAAGGAAATTGTGATTTGATATTATTTTTACTTTATTAGTGACAGTGTTGTGTTTCACTAAATATGTAAAAACGGCTACGCATGTTACGCGGCTATGTACTTCTTGCCTCGCAGCTCAGTTGTTAGTAACTGCGCTGTAAGTCTAGGGTTTAATATCCACTCAAGACAAACATTTCTATGACCAATGACCAATTTATAAGTTCGTTCTGTCTGCGTGTAAATATGTATTTATATATGTATTTAAAGTACATAAGTATTGCATCAGTAGTATTGTTCAAATTTGACTTCTTTGAAAGTTAGAAGCAAGATGGCATTGTACGAATAAAAAACCTTTGTGCGTAAGTGCGGCTAACGGAACCATTCGATTATCATATCATCATGGATTACTGAAATTATCATTCATGTTCTTCATGTTAGGTGCTTTTTCAACTTATAAAAAATAGCATTAATCTCACATCATAAATGCCAGAACTTGTTTTGATGTTTGTTAGCCAAAATTAGTTTAGTATACCAATTTTGCTGAAATAATTAACATAGACGATGACTTGGAATAACACACTATACTCTACTTTTTGTAACGGTTTTACGTGTGTCAAATTACGGGCAGAATATAGTAATTACTTTTAAACAAACTAGCTCTCCAAATATAAATCTCACAATTTGAGATAAAAGAATCGTGGCTTTGGCCTACCTTTTTATACATTATTAATGTTTTTTGATTAGATGTGACCTGCTTGTTATTTTTCTTGACTATCTACGAGTATGGTAAAATTTTGGGGCCATAGCTGCTTGTTAATACAATTTAATTTAGATTTCATGAAAAATATATGGATTTGACATTAAAATTGCTATCAACTGATTGCAATAACAGTTGTAACATCATGATATTTTGACATTTTAATTTATACTTTAGTAGCTGCTGACATTAACTCTGACATTTAAAATTTTCTCTTGACGTACAATATTAAAAATAATGGCAACACTAGTTGGGTTTCCTTTAGGTTCCGGTTATGGAATGTAAACACCGACGACAATAACCCCCGAAGATGTTAACTACAATTGAAAGAACAATTTGCCGCAAATGACTCTGATCGTAATATTGAAAAACGAGATATCAGGTTATAATGCATGTGTGATGCGTCAATCGCGTTCGCGCTGGGCTCAACTGATCGGGTAACTGAATTAATAATAAAGAAAAAGAAAAACATGCCTTGCAGAAATCTGTTTGTGACCACGGTACTTATAGTTTTAGATGACCAACAATCATTAATCCGATAAATAGCTAATAAATAAATAAGCTATTTATCGGATTAATGATTATCGTTAATGATACAGTTTCTCTAAAGTGTGAGAAAAGCCAATACAGATCCCAATGCGCTCACCACTAAATTTGTTTAAACATTTTGATAATCATAATAATCAAACGACTGACAGAACCATAAAACAAATGGCAAGAAAATTAAGTGACTATAATAGCAAAAAACCCGTTTCCCGTTTTAAATAGTTCGAAAAGCCGTTTTCGCAACACAAAAAGATCTTTCTCAAACCCCTGGAGACCGCGGAGACAAAATAATAAGTTTTCTTTAAGCTGCGGGAAAAACGATGAAAGATATTGGCTCAGTACCAAAGAGAATACCTCCAATAAATTTGTTTAAAGAACAATTATTTTTATTCTGTAAGACTTCTTCTAATATTTTCTTCTTCTTTATATCGTTTGCAATAATACAATTTTTTTAAGCATTCATACACGTAATATGGATTTAAAAAAAGTTCTTGTAATAATAGATAAATTCCAGTAGCAATGTACAATATAAAGACTAAAGTAGCCCACAGTCGTTGCTTTTTATTATAAAACCCGAAATTCTAATTATTTGACCGCAAAATTTATGCTTATATCATACCTTTCGTCATGCGTTTTATTTTGCCATTTTTTTTTGTATGTATCAACTAGTTGATAACTTATTTGACCCATGTTATACTTAAGCGTGGTAAATAAGCAGCCCGGTTGGCATGTCTGATATAAAGGGGCGTTCTCTACTCGTAACAATAATAATACTTTCCGAAAAAGACTTATGCCATATTTTATTGACCATAACCCAGTGGCCTTGTGAGTGGGTAAGGTCATGTTAATTTTAATTCTGTGTTAGCACCGAAACAATTGTTTCTTTTACATCATAACTAACAATAATTTTTCAGTTTTCATGGTACCTACTTATTATTTTTTCCTCACATTGTTCTAAAAATGCACAATGTCCAAGAATTATAATAAGTAAGTTCACCCTGTTCAAAGGTTTTGTTGGAAAAGCCTGTTTTTGCGACAAATTGTTGAATTAATTTTACTGAAGAAGAAAAAAATGAAATAACTGATTTTTAACTAATAACATTTACGTTTTTACGTGCAATAATTGCAAAATAACCTTCGGTGTCCTGTTAATTAAATTATTTCTAATAAAACATATAGGTTTTAATATATATTTTCTTCGATATACATAAAAAAACAACAGCTAATGTTATCTGATTTTTAGAATACATAAGGTACATGGTTAGAAGATACTGCCCGTATAACTATACTCGTAATATTAAGGTATAATCAAGTTATAAATTACCAAAGACAATATGGAGATTAGTCTCCATCTCGCACAGTTAGGTGAGCGATAGGAAATCACTTTCGTTCCATGGTTTAATTCTTACCATAGCTTGAGCTTGCTAAATAAAATTCATCAACAGGATTCATCTACATAATTTAGGAAAAAGATCATTAAACTTGTTGGGACTTAGTGGATATATAGTTAAAGTATGAACATGTTTCACTACTTTTATTTAAACACAAGACAGTTTTTCTTAAAATATATTCAATAAGGCGCAATGTAAGTTTGCTATTGACGAATTATATTTTTATGTAAGGGGCAAGAATGTTCCAGTATTCAGATTCAGATTCCTTTAAGGGTATGGGTATGGTATCAGGTATACCAAAAATATTCGGCCCTCGAACTGCCAGATATGATTATATGAATCAAAAATAATGTAAGATCCTAATATGACAAATTATATTACCATAATGTTTGTATAGTCGAAACAAAAATCAAAATATTAAGTCCATTTCTCAAACTTTATGCTGGGTGAGTTATTGCAGAATTGTTAAAAAATATAAAAAAAATATGTTATATTACATACCATTTATATTATAATCCCATTATCAGTAAAACATTACCATATCATCGTAAATCCATTGATTCGTAATATTTAATATGTAAAATAAAAAATTTCAATTACTTCAAAAAAATTATGAAACGAACACAGTGAAACGCGTTCAATCAACAAGTTGAATTGTTTAAACGTCACAGCACAAATTAATTGTCGATTAATTTATTTGGTGTTTGATTCGCGCGGTGCTATCGGAACTGGGTTAGCGCGACCGTTCGTGACGAACAGCGAACGAACACTGATTCGGCATTGGACGTTATTTTCCAAAGGTGAGGATTTCGTGCGCTGTCGGTTACCTTCGGCTCCTCTCGGGAAAATCATCTCATTTCGATTGTGAGCAAAGAATTTCATATCTTTCACGAATAAATAGAATATTTTCTAATTGAAATGATGTAACAAGGCAGTCAGTTACAAAGGTGGATTCGTAATCTCGTTTAACGTTTGTAAGTCCTGTGACCATTTTTTTTTAATGGGCATGGTAGCTGTACTTCCCCGGACGAACTTGGCGAGAGTTCTACTGCTCTTAGCATACGGCATAAGCATTTATATTGATGTTACATCGCAATTAAATGATATCAAAGTTTGTATCGACTATAGTTAAGACCTATTTTTACTTAAACAAACGTAGTAAGTACCGATAGTGAATATTGATTCGCAATGGATACATTTGTTGTTCTTCTAGTCCAATGTAAGAGTATAGGAATTACACAAAAGTTACTGTAAAATTAAACATTGGAAATTGCTTTTCGAGTTAAATTGGCGAATGTTCGATACAAGGCTTACCACATCGAGTAATTAAATTTGTTTGTTTGCTATACTTGCTGTACTTCGGCGTCCAGCTTATCGGGGGTTTGTGATTTTTGCGCGCCTCGTGTGTACCAAAAATATTAAGGGATGAAGTTTGATGAAATTTTAATCAGTGCTCAGCTCCGCTCCATTTGAATTGGGAAAACCTTTCTCGGTGAAGTTTGTGTTAAGCTTTCTACTGGCAAATTATTATACGATCAATTTAAGTGGATTGATTTGCTACCACAGCGGGCATTGGATGTTCTGTATGCAGATTATTGGATTAAATGACTTTACAGTTAATAAGTACTACAAGCGAGAGTAATACTCGTCTAAACTTTAATTGATTTATTGCAAAACTCAATATTTAAGCTACACTAGCTGTTGCCCGCGACTTCGTCCGCGTGGAATTCGGTTTTATCACGCACCCCTATTTTACCCCTCAGAAAAGTAGCGTAAGTTACTCCTTGTTACATCAGCTATCTGCCAGTGAAAGTCCCGTCAAAATCATTCCAGCCATTTCAGAGATTAGCCGGAACAAACAGACAGACAGACAAAAATTGTAAATAACTTGTTTTGGTATATCTACCGTGTATATCCATATGCACTTAGTAAGAAGCGGCTATTTGAATATTATAAACAGACCCCTACAATTTTATTTATTTATATAGATGTGTAGATTTGACACAGATGTAGGTACCATATTACCACCGAATTTTCTTTTAAATTCAATCCGCAACCCTGTAACTACTACTAACCCTGTATTATTAAAATTTTTCATTAATGTTGCAAAATAATCCCCTATCAAAGGCGAACATTTCTGAATATTTCACTCTAATTTTGCAAATTTCCAGCGGCAATAAATTACCTACGAGATACAGCATTCCAGCTTTGTGCTCGAGTGACGCGATAAGGCACGATTCTCTTCGGCAGATATTATTAACAACGACCTTCAAACTAGACGTTGTTTTTAATGACTCGGGAATTTCAGTAAACTCAATGGATAATACAGCAGACTGTGTGTTTATGAAACTAAAATGGTACCTGGCTAGATAAAAACCAATTATTATTAGTGAGCCACATTGTGTTACATTGTATATCAATACTATTGAGAAGTATAGTGTGTTAGAGAAGTGGTAAAGAACCCGAGTTTCAATCTAGAGGTCACTGGTTCAAATCCCATTGTGCACCAGTGAGTTTATTACATACATACGCAGATTTACGCCTATCTCCCCAAAGGGGGAGGCAGAGTCTCAGTGGGTAAATTTTCTTAGTTTTTGTGGTGGTTGACTGACATTTAATTTATTTTAGATTATTTGGACGATATTAATAAGCAACGAATAATTTTTCAAAAACTGAATTACATTTCACGTAAAATTTTGTGGACTGTATTATTTTCTATAAACAGAAGTACCAAAATAAATGTTAATAAGTGATGTATAGACTCAACTACTGGTTAAATTCATCCACTTGTCAATAAATTAGACATTAATAGGTTCCTACATAGTGAAAATAATGCGTTTTAATCCGTTCAGAAACCTTTTCCGTTTTCCTTTTGAATTATGTTTCAGTAGAACTAACTCTGTGTGAGTTTATCTAGATAAAAACTTCAACCATACGCAATCTGCCACCAATAAGTATCGTATTTATCATATTGATATATGTTCCAGTTAACTTGTCCGGTGAATTGATATGGGCGAGAGACGACCCATCTTTACTTTTCAGAGTGCAACGGGACAGTAGAAGATTCAGAGATTCATGAGGTGAGCCATCGGACTTATGCACCAACAAAAATAAAACGAATGGGCCCGCATGTGATCTCATATAAATTCCTTGCGTAAGAAGTGAGAATTGAGTCGGCGTCACCTTTACCTTGTCCAAAAAACACAAAAATTTTCTCCTCCTACTATTCAGTTGAGTGTCGCAATAAAAATAGGATAACATTTCTAACCCGATTGTAAATTATTCCTGGATATTTCTCGATAAAGGTCACCCGTCACGGATTATTGGATTATAGATTGAGAAAGTTCGTGAATAGAACCTTATGTTTCTGGCGTAACTTTCCTTTTCAATCAGTTGTAACTTGAGTCATTATATATAAATATAATTATTGAATATTTATAGTTCAAGGTTCCATGCATACTAAGGTTAAATTCTTGATAATTAGCTTCCTTAACAGACTACCACTTAGCTATTTTCTTAGTTTTGAAAAGTTCTATTCAGAAAGCTAACATCATCCATCAATATTGTCACTAGTTCTGAATCCTAGTTACAAAAGTAGGAAAATATATACGTTGACCGGGAAATCTAAATTCTGGAACCTGTTGTAGAATTTTAGAAATTCAACAGCTTTGAATGAATTCATTTTATGTTAGCGTTATTGTGATATCTCTAGCTACTGTCATTGTAGCGAGATACAATATTTTATCTTATTTATAGTTTTTTAATCTTTCATAAACTATTAAACGCAATATATTACATGACAAATAGTCTACTAGTTTTCGCGCATGATGCTTTAACTAATGACAATATGGATCACACTCGTAATTACAAATGCTAAGGTAGTCTGTTCGTATAGATGTATATTTTCTATTAATTGTCGCTAATTTCCGCACCATATTGCTGAAATTTTAAACTTAGGCAGATGTTAAGTTGGAATATCACACAGGTTATTTTCATAACGATAACATTGCGAGAAAATTCGCAATCTGAAGCAATTTATACAAAATTTTATTAACAAAATTGTGCTTACGAACACGATTTTTGTATTTCTTTGCTTTTGCGGCGTTTGTGAGTGGCTTGTGCGCGGTGACCCTAATGTACGTTCAACTTGCTTGAACTTGCCGGCATCGTAAAGTATTTAAGTTCATGAGTATTCTAAAACGCGCCTCACACATGCACCTGTTACTGACGCGTTTTAAAGTTTAGCGTGTTATGAACTGTAGAGGTCTTAAATAAACTGTGTAATGTAGATGTCGAAGGAAATACACTTAAAAGCAAGACTTTAGGACGTGGCTAGCAAGTTTTGTATGCATCGTTATTCAGTTGTTCACTTCAAACGCGGCGCATTTTTAGTAAATCGTTATTACCACGCCCTGCGGTTAGGGACCAATTTTCTTATAAAACACTACGGTACGTCTTGGGCGAAGCCGCGAGCTGAAGCCAGTAAACCATTATTGTATTCACGGGCTTATGACGTCATGCAATCAATATGTTGCTACCAGCAGCAATCTAAACTTCTAATCCTCCTTACTATTTATTTTGCGTGTGTCTGTTCTTTGCCCGTGCTGTCACTGCAAGGCCCAGTCAGAATACCTGCGCTGCACTGAAACCAACTAGTTCAGTGCTGCATTATGCTGAGACGGGACCCTTTTGCCTGCATGAGGTACGGAATTGGAATACTTTTTTATATAATCATTTAATATATCTACTTTTTATGTTCCGTGCTCTATGTAGTCTAATAAATATATATATATTTTCTTTCTTTCGTGTCACTGGCTCTGTCATAAAAGTGTAGGATGAATGTATGAAAAGTTTGAAATGCGCCTCAAAAAGGCTCCCTTCTTGTACTACATATAGCCATCTAAGTGATTGCTACATGGTATATAGTATTTTGCCTGCAATTTGACGGATCCCGGTTTCTATACGGCCAGGGAAAATATATGTATGTGAGCATTTTTATCTCAGGTCTTGGTCTTACTTCTTAGATATGCCTTCTGCGGTGTATCAGGTGGTAAGCTGAAATTGTATGTTTGCCAGAAATACATATCATATAGATGTTAATGAAGATTTTAGCCAATTTAACTGTATTCATCAGCGAGAATTTGATAATGTATACCTACACGATAAAAGAATACAAGACATTAAAGGTTATAATCATACACTACGCTACTAATAATCCCCAAAGTGTAGTCACAGTGAGAAATGGCACCCTCGCGACACGGAGACGGGGCAACCGATTTTTCTCCAGAGATAGGCCGCGTATATCTTGCTGAGGAGATAACGTCTCGGGATGCTGAGACAGCTGTTCCACGGGCAAAGATAATAGCTCCTACATATGTAACGGTTATATGTTTATCAGCAAATTAGATTTCGAAAGGCATGTGAGTGGGTTCGTTCCATTTTGTTGCAACAATGATTAAATATTTCCCATGCGGACCACGGAAATACAAGGTTTCGAGAGCCAGCCACGTCGATTATTCCAAAATTTGGATTTTAATTGGATCACAACAAATATAATCCAGGGACCCCAACCTGCTTTTTTATGTTTAGAATTTCATACCTATGCACTAAAATCCTTGTTAAGTTTGTGGTGTACTAATGTACAGAGAAATTTTGCTTTGTAGGCAAGTATACTACCAACATAGCTTAATTACCATCAATAGGCGGAAATTAGCATCGTATGTCGCTATCGATACTATCGACGAGAGTAATCTATAATACTAGTTTTATTTTTTTTGTCATACAGTTACGGAACGAGCGGTCGGCCCACTTGGTGTTAAGTAGTAACCTATGCCCATAACAACCGACGCGACTTAGGTCCTCCCCTGCTAGGTACCCTATATAAAGCTGAGGTCCTACCACTCATCTTTGTGCTCTCAAATTTGCACAAACACTACCTGAAAAGCGTTACACGTAGACAGACTGGTAAAAAGAACAACAGTCTATCTACAATAGTCTATTAATTCTTATTAAGCGCTCTCACAAGCAATCAAAGTTGAACCAAAAGAACGAAACTTGAAAGCAATTCTTCTATTTTTCACTAAGGAACTAAGTAATAGCAGCTTGCGTTGCATGTCCGGACATTGAACGAATTGTAAAGTATTTAATACACTTACTAGAATATTTTCAGTGGGAAAACCATCTGTCAAGAAGAAGAACCAGATAACTAAAGCCTTCCCTGCGACGAAAAGTGGCGCCTACTGTTGCACTGTGCACCAATACCCGAGAGCATCCTTTTCGTTATCTCGTCCCGAAACCATAATTCCGAAGGAAGAAACTGTGTTATATGGTTAGCCTTTATTAGAAAATGGGGATTATCACATGGAGATGTGACCATTCCACCTTTTTGTTGTTAGTGACTGCCAAACAATTTTCTACAACTTGTTAAATCCTTTCCATCCAAAGGTTGTCTGGAAGACATCGCTTCTTAGCGATAAGACCGCACATTGTACGTGTATCTTAAGTAATTTAAGCTTTTATATTATATTTTAATAGTGGATAATAAATAAATTTCATTCATTCATTCATGTGCCTAAGGTGTTTTATTTTTCTTTTACTTGTAAATAATGGCACTATAACAATTTCTCATTAATAACTACAAAACACTACGTTATGCAAGGCTCCAGATAACAAATCAACGCTCAGCATTATAATACTAGAGGAGATCATTTAATAACTACGTGTGGCCTTCTCTGATTTATAATCCTGAAAATTGAACATAAATGTACGCCGTCCCGTTATTGTAACTATGAGAGACGAAAGGAGGCGTCCATTTGGATTAATTGCCGAACAAATTAACGTTTAATGCCGATGTAGGAATAAGTTTTACATAGGGAACGTGTTACGAAAGGCGATGGTGGATTTATATTACGAACTATTATAACATAAAGATTAATGCACTGTTATGTTTTTGAGGTTTACGACGTGATCACTAAATATACCTACGTAAAAAAACTTATTAGGTTAACAAGGACTGAATCAACAAACAAACGTTCTCTTTTATAATTAATCGTGATAAACATTTAGTTTTTTTTTATATTGGTGGACATGTCACTCAACGCCATCTAGCCCCAAAGTAAGCTATGTATAACTTGTATCATGGGAACCAAGCAACTGATATACTACTTACATATTTTGTAAATACATACATATAATACATATTAACACCCAGACACAAAACAAACATCTGTATTTGTCACACAAATGTTTGTCCTGGGTGGGAATCGAACCCACGATCTACAGCGCAGAAGGCAGGGTTACCAAATAAGCTGTGAGGCCAGTCAAATTTAGTTTAGTAATTTAGTATGATAATAGTATGCTCACTTTGTATATCAATGGGTAATAGAGGGAGTGCGTGTAACTGTAATTTCACCCACTAAAATTCCCTCTGAGTTATGCCCCGTATTCATGGTAAACATTTGTTTAGCAACAGTTGCTAAACATTGTTGGTGAGCGGCGAGAATGTTGCTAGCAACTATGTTTAAATCAATACAGGTTGTCCACACGCCAGTCTGCGTTAAAATGTTGCCCGAGGAGGTAGTGTTGTTGTGTTCTCTGTATCAGATGTATAGAATCTCTAATGAAGACTCTGAAGGTAACCTATTACAAGGTTCTTGGCGAAGGGAACTAAGTTCGTTTCCTATGATTGATTTGCAAAGACGGGGCAGGCCTGCATCACAATCAGCTCTTTGTATTAGAGAACAGTTTGCCGATTACTTTATAACTCCAGAGGGAAGAGTTCCATGGCAAAATAATGTAGCGTAATTGTAATAATTTTACAGACAATAGTATAAAACAATTATATACAAAAACAACTTACTGTTTTATTCATAGTATCCGTTTCACCAGAAGTAGTTGCACCACATAACAAAAATTCCAATGGCTCGTAATAAATCCATTTACATTTTTCTATTGCGCCGCTGCCTGTAGTTTTTTTTGCCGACATCTTTTTTTTCTCTCTAGTAAATTGAGTACGCAGTACATGTATTTTAGTTTCTACGTCTTTTTTGGGTATATTTAGGACTTGAGAAATTTCTTCGAATGCATCGTTCTTTTTGTTTCTATCTTTGTATTGTTTTATAGAACAATCCCATAATAATGGTTTTGATTGAAATAATTCTATTAATTGCATTATTTTATCATTGCTCCACACTACTGCCATGTTTATAAACTGTTGCAAACTCGTCCACACACGTCAACAATTGTCGCTAGACTGATGTTTACGCTTGTCGGGCGAGAGCTTGTCAACATGACTGTCAACTCTGCAACACGCAGTGTTGCCAGCAACATGTTGATAGCAACTCCGCAACACGTTGATTCAACTTTGTTGCTCAACAAATGTTTCCCATGAATACGGGGCTTTAGACATCATCGTGTTCATACCGCTAATGAGCTGTCTGCGTCGTGACACTCGCTTTTATATGCTCTCTCGTATCATTTGTGCATAAAATGAACGATATTTTAAAGTAAAATGCAGTGACATGAATGCTAGATTTGTACGAAGGCTCTCCATGTACTATTTGTATTTTCTTTACAGAAATAATATGTATCTGTTACATGCGACATGCGAGTTGTATACAGTTTTACTCTTCTGTATTTCAAATGTTTGATTTCCATCAGTGAATATGTATTCTAGAAGGTCCCAAAGATCATCAAGGGTGGTAGCCTGGGGGTACAGAGGTAGTACAGAGGTAGCTGGTTCGAATCCAACCAATGGCCAATTGACCAATAAGACTCGCGTGATGAATTTTCAAATGAGTTTTCAAAGTAAAGGAAAACATAATAATAATAATAATAAAAACTTTATTGCCAATAATATTAATTACATTTCAAGTCAATGTCACTTTCACAATTACCTTATTTCTATTGAGAGAAACAGCGAGGCCCAAACTAGGTGGTTAAGCCTGTATCTAAACAACGAAATGTTGAGATAATTGGGATTAATAAACATTTATAAAAGACATTTTGTTTAATATAAAAGCCTCCTTGTGGCCCCCTCAAATTCTTTCACAATATCAGTTCAAAAGAGCCAGAGAGCAGAAGTCGAGTAAGTTGTAGTAATCAAACGTAATTCTCTTTGCGAACTTCTCACAAATAATAAGACTGATGGTAACAAATCTTTTACCATTATCAAAATGTTTACCATTTTTTATCGTTTATAAATTCCTACACATAAACATTCGTGTTTCCAACTTTTGAACAACCCTAAAAGCAATACAGTTAACGCGACAAACGAACAAGCCGTGTTTTCAGATGGAGAGAATGGCTCATTAGTCTTGCTACAATCTTGTTGATTTTGTTATTCAATCTTGGAATTTTGTTACAAAATTACATTAAGTAATCTAGCAAGTTATTTACTGTGACAAAAATGGATGTGCTAATTGAGTATCTAGAACTCAAAATGTACCGCATCTGTAGTAACCCGACAAGATGAAGAATAGTTACCATATTTCTTTCAAAAATATACCTATTATCACTTAACGTGTAAATTTCATTGCAAAGGTTATATTTATGGGTATAAGAAAAAGTTGGCCCACCTGATGTTAAGTGGCAACCTCTACCCATATCAAAATAATGTATTTAATCACCCGTCACCTAGGTACGGGAAAATCCAAATCGCAAATCTTTTTTGTTTATGTATTTTATTTCCTCTCATTAGTGTGTATTTGTGAGTGGTCAAATAAATGCTTTTCTTTCTTTCTTTCTTTCTTACATCGCAAAGTTTCGCAATTTTGAGACGTGAACGTAGAAATTCTCATGTACTACAGGCAGTTTAACTGGCAACCACACTTTTATTTCTTTTCTCTTCACTTTCTCTGATATTGTAAGTAGTTCAATTTTGACAGGAGCTTAGCCTATACAGCAATATCAGAGAAAGTGTAGAACAAAAAAGGTGGTAGCTAGCCGTTCATAAAAAAAATATTCAAAATCTCAAATCTTTATACAGCTCACGCTTCTCCGGGCCACAGGACCTCAACTTTAATTGTGTATATATACAACCTATGTCCCAATAAACATTTATTTCATATTTCATTTCATTATTTCATTTCATTTCACACAATGGTTTTATAGACTTCCACGAATTTTGTAAACTCAATTATGTGACAAATTCTAAATTGATATAAAAATCCACTCAATACACTGCTGAAACAGGAAGTGAAAAGCGTATCGCTCTTGGAATTTTAATGAAAATGTCTTAAGTCCAATTAGATAGACATCCTTTTGAATAAAATATAATTTTTAAAATCTATTTATACAATCGCCTTCTTGGTTGAAGGACTTGAATAAATTTCTTTATTACGGTACCAAAAAATCTTTTTACACCCGTTGGTCATTGACTGAATGTTATCTTACTACGAAAAGAAAAATGGCATCTTACTATAAATATTAGTTTGGATGGATGGATATTTGTTACTAAACCACGCCAGAATGGTTGAACGGATTTGTATGCAATTTGGCACAGAGAAAAACCAAAGTGCTTATATACATGTAAATCGCACTTCACAATAATATTAAATACAAAAATATATATTTGTATCAATAGATGCATTAGTGAACGAAAGGAGCCTCTTTGAGGCGTACTTTGATCCTTATACTACAGTGGTACAAGACGGCTAGTGACAAGATTAGTAGATTAATAGATGCGTTTGTTTCTCTTTCACGCTTAAACTACTGGACTAGGTAGACTTCAATTTGTAACACAGGTACATCAAGAATTACGTAGGTATATATATATATATACTTTTAACCTGGTAACACGCGGGTTTAGACGCAGGCAGAATCTAGTTATAAATAATTAATTGTAAATGAATAAACAAACAGGATATTAACCATAATAAAACGATCTAAAATTGTTTTACTGTGAGTGCAGTACACGACAAACACTTGGCCTTCTTCACTTAAGTACTGAACATTCAAACAGGTCACATAAACTCCAACTAGCACGAACTAACTTACAATCATAAAACTTAACTTTCAACAAATGCAAATGTGGACAGAAGCGGACATTGGCACGTTAGAGCAATCATGAACAAGCTCCGTGTCACAGTTTATTACAGATAGCTTAGTTATTTCAAGTATAGCCACGGTGAGTTTAAAAGTTAGTGAAACTACTCAAGTCAATTTATATGATGACAAAAATAACTATTCTGAGAATGTTTTCATAAGAACTTTGCATAAAGCTTACATTTATGGGTCACCAAAGTGGATAATAATTCGTAATAAGCAAAACCAGAGATAAACCTTCTTGTTGGGTGACAGGGGTGCGAGGTGGGACGATGGAAAGTTTCGGACGGCAGACAAGTCTTGCTAAACGCGGCTCAGTCTGTTAAATAACAAAGAGACACATAAAATAGAAAAAATATACAAGTAATTCTGTATCTATCACATACGTATTACAATCATTGTCACTTGTTCTCCATAAGCAGTGTTCTAAGAAATAAAGTGCGCCCCAAAAAGGCTTCGCTCGTGCACTTGAAGCAAATTTTTGAATATTTGCTTCCAGGACAAGCTAGTTTTCTCGTAACGATTCTTCGCCGTTTTGGAAGCTGGATGATGGATAAATATATATTTATTAATACATATATATTTCTTAATACATATATATTTCTTGGTGCTCATTTCGATTTGAAGCAATATAAAAAAAAAGACGTGTGGCACTCGGAGACTGCCGCGGTAAAGCTATTGCGCGTGATATTTCAAAAAGTCATTAAAAGTTCTGGTATTTATCGATAGATGGAACTAAAAAGTATCACCGCTGTGCCGGTCGGAGTGGGGGTGTTAGGATTTTTCGTTACGGAATTTCTGGATTCGGTCTCCACGCTCAAGGCCCGCGATAGAAGCTATGCAATAGCTTAACAAGCCAATACAAACGCTATGTAAACAGTGAGAGTATATTTTTTTTGTTTTAATCTAATATATGACAACAAAAATTGCAATTAGCTTTATGTACCTGCGGCATTTTTGCACAATTCCAATTACTATTTATGGCTAAAAATAAACATCTGTTATTTCCTTTCTTCACAATTATGAAAGAAAGAAAGAAAGAAAGAATAAAATTTATTTATACAAATACAAAATGTACACTACAACACAATATAAAAAAGAAAAAGACACATAGACATACGAATGATAATCATTGTCGCGTACATATACTTGTATAAAAAGCCCCGAGCTCAGCGTGTGCTGCAACATGTTGCAGCGCTGATTTTCAGCACAGGGCTGCGGTGAGGCGACGCATTTATATGAAGAAAAACATTTGGAATTATAGTAATAAGATGAACATAAAGAATATCATAAAATATATAAAAAGAGTTCAGTTACACAACAATAAGAAGTACCTACTAGATGATAACATATTAGAAAAATTATTGAAGTTAAAGCAGACGACATTAAAACGATAAATAAATCACAATGTGTAAAAGAATAAATAATAGTTACATTATAAAACTTCCGGTTTCTGTACCACCATTTCAAAAATTAAATCTAATAATTTGCGTAAACTATTGTAAAAGAATTTTAAATATTTAAACAGAAAAAGATTAGAAATAATGTTTTATAATGAATACAGTAGAAAATTAAACTAAAAATTCAGCAAAAGCTCATTGTTTTCAAAAAACAGATTTTTGAATGCCTAGCAGATAGTTTTTGAGCTTTAATCTAAAGTTACACTTATTTTGTAGTAAACGTAAAGGGCTATTATGCTAAGCATTCTGCTTAAATTAATAAAACAAATAATTAGAAATCAGCTAATATTTATCAGTATCAGTAATGATAAAGATAACAAAAACACGAGAACTTACTGCTAAGGTTGAATTTATACCTTTATTGGGAATAAATACTTTTTTCTTTTCAAAAGATTTTAAGATAACCACTCTGACAGATAGACAACAGACTAAAATTGTAAAAACAGTTGTTTTGGTATATGTACCGTGTATACATCCATAACGCACTTAGCAAAAAGCGGTTATTTTAATATTACAAACAGACACTCCAATTTTATTTATTTGTATAGATAATACACCATGAAAACTGAGTATTGTGTAGTGTTGACCAGCTGGCTACTGATGAGCCTGTATCCATAGCCGACATAGCGGTTGATTCCCCTCACTTGTCCGCTCTCAAGATGGCCGGGTGATATGGCACGCCTCGAGGAAGATGAATGTTTTGTGATACGTGGCGCGACGCCATCACGGTGAAATGTTTTATGAGGTTTTGTGTATTAGGTATCTAGGGATGGAGTTAGAGATATGAGACCTGCAAACTGAGAAGTATTTTACTTGCATTAACCGTGCTATGTGCTTTTCGACTTTGAGGTTAGCTGATTGTCGCAAGCATTATTCTAAGGTTTTACAATTTAATTTGTCCAGATATTTGTAACACAAAGTTAGATATGACAATGTAAGATTGTTTGTTACGACCTATCGAATAAAAGATGTCCAGCATTTTTTATTTATATATTTATCACGTGGGTATCGAAAGACTGGAACTCAATCCACGATTGTTTGCTGAACTATAATCTGGTAGAAAGTGAAAAGAAGAGAATACGCTTTTCAGGTCTTTTAAGGTCTATATTAGGTGCGATAGAGGTCAAATGCAAGAATCTCGAAGATTTTAATAACATGTACAGTTTATTTATCAATATCGCCACTTGTTATCAGAATATCATAAGGAAGGCTGTGAAGTCCCGTACGTTCTTTTTTGCGGAGGTAATTTCTGAAATTTTTCACTATTTCGGTGCCAGTCCATAACCAAAGGAGATATTACAATTTGATTTGAATGTAGTTTTTTAACCTACAATCCCCCTTGTTTTTTGCAAATAGCGAAAAGTTTTGTTACCATTTAATTATAATATTATTTATAAACTAAAACTAAATTATTTGTAACTTTTGAAAATGAGAAGACCATTAATTAATAAAATCATGATTATCCTGCTGGGTAAGGACGTAAATAAATATCAAAAATGAAATTGAAAAAAATATATAGTACTTAGATAGTTAGATTAGATAAACTTAGTTAGATATTTTCATGTTTAAAATAAAAATATTTTACCACATAATAATATGTATTAAACTTCATAAAAAAACTAAATTTCACGAGATCCGTGTTTAACGCCAGTTATAAAAATTTGAATGAATCTAGATCATAATGAAGCACTAAATAGCGTAAGAACTAAAGATCTACACGTAAAATAGATTCCTTAAATTGGCTCAGAATAAACACTCCTAAAACGGAACAGATAAGTGTTTTACCCGGAGCGCATAAACATAACCAGCCAATGAAATCCTTTCCAAAACCAACTTCACTGAAACAGAATGAGGAGTAATTAAAACTTTGTGATTCGCCGACGTTTATTTAATTCGTTCAATACGCGCCCAATTAAATGGCTCGGTCAGCGTATGTAGCGGGCCCGTCCGATAAATTGTTACGAAGCTACCGCCGAACGAAGCGAATTTTGTTACTTTACATAACATGTAAATACAAAAGTCATTCGTGAAATTCCACTTGAGAATTTCTAATTAAATTACGAGCCCGCAGGCACAGTGACTGCTGTCCATCAGTAAAGATAGTGCGGACAAAAATCAAATTTAAAGTAAAATACAGTATTTGTTTCCTAGTAATTTGGAAAAGTCCATTTCTTAAATAATATTATACATAATGTGGTATTGTACCTAGAATACCACATAATGTACGAGTATAATTATGCATGAACAAGAAACTTTTAGAGTCGAGTTATGTGCATTATAAGTGATAATTCAAATATTTCTATCTACAACGTAGTATTAGCGTTGTAGGTATTCAATGTATTTGTCATAAATTATTATATTTGGAATCATGTATTAAACTTCAAACTTGTGTAATATTTGTGTACAGATGTATGAGTGAAAAGATTTAGCAGACGTTTTCTATCATATGTTAATTAGATATTCACCATACTTACTGTGTGTGAATAAATGTCTTCTTCCTTTCTACTACTTTAAGAGCATAAAAGCGTTTGGTAGCTAACAAGTACCTACAGACCCCAAAGTATAATCCGGAGGCCGTTGGTTCAAATTCAGTGCGCTAATTGGTTATTTGTTTGAAAAATATAAGTGGCACAATGTTCTCCCAACGTTCTAAAAACGACGAAGTCAAAATATTATGAGCACAACCAGCATGTCTAAGACCAAAAAATTAAAGACTTACACATGTCATTGTGCATGAAAATAGCCTCTCGGAAGGGCACTGTAATCTTATGACTAAAAGTAAAAATCGACACGAGTAGTAGTACTGCGTGTCATAGGGTACTGTGTCGAAGCGTTATTACAGCTAACTACAGTCTCCCTTTATCTAAAGTTAGGGAGTTATTTTGAATCAAAAGTATTTGTCGGAATGCCAACGGGATTGTATGAGTTATAACAAATCTGGGGGACACGCAAATCCGAAAGATTGAATAATACTTTTGTGTGAAGCTTGATAAATAATGCGTGGAATTTGTTAATTACAATGGTAAATTATATTTGAATTATAACCACAATGAAATTGGATTTCATAAATTTATTTTCACTTCGACTGAAACCGAATGAATAAATTATTTAATCGTCCCCATAGAAATAGCGTAGGTAGTCGACTAGTATTTTTTTTATTCAAACAGTATTGAGGAGTTGGAGTGACCTATTATGATCGAGTTCCTTATTCTGTGTAGTGAATTTCTTTGTAACATTTAATAATATTATACATTGTTGATATGTCTGTATCACTGCGTGATCTTAGGGAGCAGAGTAGGGAGCAGAGTTGCTTTATTTCATGTGCAAGTGGGAGCGTTATAAACTACGATTAATAACATGTCATTCTTATATTACTCTTGGGAAAGTGCAAAATCCATTAAGGTACCATCGGTCCAACTCCCATAAATACTTCAAGCATATCAAAAACATTGCAAATGTTTAAAGCTAATGTTATTAAAAGTGTATAAACGGCTTGTAGCGTTGTTTCATTACGACGTCGCAACACGACGGAAGTTGTCTGCGGCACGTGGATTGAAATCGTAAAGATAGTGAACAGTCCAAAGCGCACCTTTGCGAATTCATATACTACGTGATGCCGGTTTTAAGAGCTCCACTGAGCTTAAACTTACATGATATATGGCAGAAGTACAGTTCAAGAAATAGGTACATTTTAGTTATTCTATTTCAGATTAAAAGTTTAGATTTTTAGATATAAAAAATGGATAGTTGATAAATTAATATTGGTGGATATTTCACATCTAGCCCAAACTAAGCATTACTAGTACTATAAGAACTCGATAACTGATAGAATAATGATGTAATTTTTGTTAATACATATAAATACATATAAACACACAGACACAGAACCTGTGGGAATCGAATCCACTGCCTGAGCGCAGAAGGCAGAGTTACTACTAACTGAGCTCTGAGGCTGGCTTGTCAGTTATGGTATTATTCTGTCAGGTAAATCAATTTAAATTCATATTAATTTATGGTGTTGCTTAAAATATCAGCCTTATTTTCACATACACCGAACATGTTTACATAATATTATTATTAAAATAAAATAATAACATAAGAAAGATAATTTTGTTAATAATTATGATGATTTATTCCAGAACCAACTGTTGAAACTTCCAAAGCCAGTAAGATAAATAAATGCAAAACTGAAACGATTCTCGTTTTACTGAATGAGTAAATATATAGTTTATAAATTAGTGCTAAATGTATCACGATTTAATATACAATAGACCTTTACTTCCTTTAAATTCTTAAAGAAGAGGCAAATAATACATAAAATTATCGAGGGAAACCTTTTTATTAATATTTTATACGATATAAATTATATTATATCAAAAATGGCAACACCCCTCCAACAAACGTCACAATGTCATGAATTAAAAACCACCTATTTTACACCTTTAACCCAAATAGTTTCAGCTGAATAAAAGCAACCGCCTTTGCCACTTTTGCGAGACACTTCACCATAAGAAATCCAATTTAACTTTGTCGCCGAACAAAACGCTCCAATAGAAATAATTTCGTCAAGGACTTCCAACAGCTGAACAATTCAATCAGAAGCCTTCTGTTTTTTTATCTCCGCCAAAGTATTTTCTTCGACGTGACATAAAAAGTTGGTTAATGTTTTCGGTACTTTTAACACCTGTAATCTGCTTTTTGAAGTCCCCCCCAAATCACTGAAAGTAAACTCGGGAATGATTTCTTGGCCATGACATAAAAAAGAAAATTGATTTTCTTTGGGACAACTAAGTTTCATTTTTGTGGTTCAGAACGTGCACCGACCTTAAGTAACTCTGTATGGGTAGCCTTGTAAATGTTTTGTCTGTTATTCTAAAAACAAACTCTGATAAAGAACTAAGAAAAATTACCAATTAACTGTCGCACATTATTTATGCACCGTACTTATTACTACTCTTCATCGTCGAAGATCATCATGCATCATGCAAACATATTATATTATATATCGATTTCAGAGACTCCATAATACTAGCAGGGTCCAACGCCTTCTGAATGCTCAGTCTTTTAACTTTCCTTTTTTTTCGTTCAGCTCCTGTACCGACTATAGACTATCAAACGCCCGTCATAAATCTGCGCTTACAATTTATTTTCATTTTTTGTATTCGCGCTCGAGCGTACGCACGCATCTAGGTTCAAAATTTAAATTATCCTTATTAATTAATATTGAAATAAAAAATATAACATAGATCAGATTTTAAAACGAATAAGTTATCTTTCTCCTAATGAATAGTTGTCAATTTTTCAATTGACATTTGACTAGGTTGACTGTCAATACTATTGTATATAGCTTTTATGCTGACTTTCCTAACTATCATTAAAACTACGAAAAAGGTGATGATGATTTTTTTAATCATATTAATACATTATATGTAAGAATGTTTGAAATGAATGTTTTAAACATCCAGCTCATACAAGCTCACAAATTAAATCAATTAACTCTTCTAAACGACGGCGTGTAACTAACTATTATTTTGACTCTTGTTACCTGGGGATTAACCGTTCCTAAAACCGTAGCTAAAAGAACATTAATTCTGAATAATTATTCTAAAACAATATAACCTACTAGGTATGGCTACATTATCAGTGCACCTAACAACCTACTATCGTTCAATGAAAACTTGTTGGTACTGGTGTAAAATTATTGATTACTATCCCGACACTGATCCGATATAATATGATCAAAAATATTTTTTATATAATTTTTGTGACGGATCGAGCTGATGGCCCACCTCATTTTAAGTAGTAACCGCCGCCCATAGGTTATAGCAATGCGACTCAAGTCCTCTCTAGCAAAGTACGAGATGACTCAAGTCGCATAGCGTAGCGTGCGTCACCCCGAGACGGGGATGCTACGTCTCCTGCGCCAGCAATATTACCGGCACCCACTCCGTTCCACCGGAACACAGTAATACTTGTGTGTCACTGCTTTACGGCAGATAATCAAGTGTGGTTGCACCACTTCTCCGGGCGAACTGAGCACAAGTTACATTACAAGTTACACAAGTATATACACCGTGAATCGTAATGTACATAATAAATTAACTTAAAAAAAAAACATTTCTAATATCATGAAATAACTTGCTAATAAAAAATTATAATTTACTGTGTTCATTTTATAACTAGAAATTTTATGTTACGGAACGAGCAGATGGCCTTCCCCTATTTAGGTTCAATAGGACCCAAATCATATTGTATGCTATCTAAAACGCAGAGACATAAAGGTGGAATGTCTCATATCCTTGTAATTTCACCGGCAACGACACCTTTCAAACCGGAACACAATAACGCGAATCTATACTGCTTGGTGGTAGAAATGGGTATAATCGCTGTACTTCCCCTGACAAACATGGCATAAGTTCTCCTGATACTAAACCAACATTACAACTAGATATTTAGAGAAATATTTAGTTTACACATCAGATCGCTGGCTCATCGTATAGCCAGTTTCCATCTATCGAACGCTAAACTGCCAAGTTTCTAACTTCCAATTATTACTTAGATAGTATACCCAAGTTAGTACAATGTTTGTTTCAAGTTTCGACAAAATAATTATTCGAGAGAATACTTGTGTAAGATCTCATAACTCAGCGAAGTGTATTAAATTCCACTATTAATATAGTTTCATCGATCGCAATAACCCATTGTATAAGCTTTGATATGATTTTGATAGTAACAATACAATATTGTGGGACGTGTTACTTAGTTCCGCTACCAACCTAGATAACGGATAGGTTTCACGCAAAAGCTTTAGGTCTATACTTTGGTCAAAGAAAACACGGCGTTCAAATAACATTCCTATACAAAACTAAAAATAATAGATGCGTTATTTCAGCATACACGTCTGTTCTGTCAAAAAAAAACTAGATAGTACCACTTAGGTATTTTTACATATTTTTTATTGTAATATGTGTATTGTATAGTACATAATAAATAAAATTTTAAGTTAAGTAAAGTATCTTTATTTTAGGTACACTTTCAGTCTTACAAATCTTTATGTACCAGAAAAACGTCACAATATGCGTTTTTTCACGACTTTCATTAACCAGTTTCTGGCCACGTATAACCTATTTCTACCTAAATATATTGAAACATATCGATATGAGTATAATTTCAACCAAGACAATTTGATTATTATTTATTACACACGGTGTAAAGTATGCATATTTGAAACAATGTATTTTAGGAATCTGGCCTAGCAGCAACATTTATATGATAAGAAGCAATTCTTAAGAAATGATTAGTTTCGACTGCAAAAATAGAAATGCAATATATATGTAAAAACAATAAAAATAGAATGAAATATGAAATTGCAAGGTTGTTAGCGATGAGGTTTAATTAAATTTAACTGATATTTCAGTAGATGTATTCATGTTTTTCTCTTTCACTCAGTTATAAAATACAAACAAAAATTGTACGATGCAACGTCGCCTAGCAATCACGTAGAAGGAGAATAGAATCACGTAAAATATGATTTTGTCGAACGTGTTTCCTATGACGTAACCGTACCGTACATGTTATAACTTGTAGGTAGTTTAGTTGCACCTATGTTACATATTAACAAGGGAGTGATAACCAAGTGGCATAGACGACTTTAGAACCGAAAATAATTGGTTCAAATCGGACACATGAAAGCAAAAAAATTAGAGTTTCTCCTTAAAAAATTACGACCTCAATACTCTGTATACCAATAATAAACGTTATAGCGAAATCAAAACGTTCTTCAATTAAATCTTCGAATTTTACAATTCTAATCGGGTTATTCCACAACACGTCGTTAAAAAAGTCAAAATTATTTCATTCTGGCTTGCTGAGTTAGCTTTACGGTGGTGACATTATAAGACACATGATTAAATTGTGTTTGTGTCACGTGTGCCCCATTAAGTTAAGGAGCTATAAAACTTATCTTTGATGGCGTATGGTACACATAACGTCTATAAACTTAGATTAAATAAAAGATAAATAGTCTACGGGAAAATATACATATTTTTATTGTAATAATAAATAAATACTAAATATTGATTGACATTTCACTCAGCGCCATCTAGCCCAAAGCTAGGCTTAGCTTGTACTATGGGATCCAGATGACTGACAGAATACGTTAATACTTTTTTTAGTAAATACATACATATAAATACATAATATTAACACAAGTCACAGAACATACATCAATGCTCGTAACACAAATGTTTGTCCTGGGTGGGAATCGAATCCACGATCTACAACGCAGAAGGCAGAGTTACTACCAACAGAGTTGTGTGGCCAATCATTTTATTTCGGAAAATACTGGAAAAAGTCTCTGTCTAATATGAAACAATAAAATATGCTCACGAATACTTTTCAAGTACAAGTTTATTATTAGTCTATGTTCCCCACTAAGATTTACTTAAGATTGCCCAAAACAACTTGACCGTTTCTCGTTAGTAAATGATATTCCATTTAGTGTTTTTGAGCGTTAAAATTACTCTTGGTTTGATTAATTCAAATAAGCGTTAAGGTTCGTTGATGTTATGTTATCAAAGTGGCTCTTTGACCGGGCCAACTGGCGGCCCACGGCCAAGATTTAATGAAATATTCGAAACTATTTTGCTTGGATGAATTTCACACTGACCTTGGAGGGAGGTTAGTAAAACAGGGTAGACAGAAAAACAAGACTTTTAACATAACCTCTTCGAACACCTTTTGAAAATTATGTTATTCTTATGATTATTAATTTTTTATTATTTATATGCGCCTAAATTATTTTTCCACCTGACTGGTTGACTGGTAGAAAATGCATTAGCATTAAGTCCTCCTTGTGTACATTGTTTTTCTGTGTGCCATAAAGTATTAAATAAATAAATAACCTCTGCTACCAAGTAACATATATTTATACCTTGTAGAACACTATTACTGTTTCCAAAATCAGTAGGTACCTAAATTTAACAACACATTAACACTACATTTATTATTTATCGTATGCATACACATTCAGTCACGAGAAGACTAGATATATTAAGACATGTTTTTGAACCGTGCCGGTAAAATTACGGTTATATTTTGACCAGGTATAAGGGATAACGCATTATCTACTTTTGTAGGTCGGAGTATTCGGTGTTAAAACAGAAAGGTCATAAAATTTTATGTGAAAATGTGGTCTTTTATGTGAGTTATTCAGGTATTTTATGAAACCGTTACTAAAAATACAACAGAATGGGCTCCCATCCTCTTTCAGGTAGTAGAGTTATTGTTTATACTCGAATCCTGTATGAGTGACCTTCTGATAAAGGAGAGTATCGTGGGTCATCTGGTTTGGGGGTAGGAATATCTGGCTAGGACCAACTTCAAACATTAGTCAATTTTGTATAATATGACATGTGGCAGGGTCGCTCGAGTGCCAGTTACCGTTTCAGGCTTTGTATGGCACCGCTGTCACCCACGTAGGTTACTAGACTAAATTTATAAATGAGTGTGTCATGTAGTGTAAAATATATTATATTAGGTATTATCAAATAAAATTATCACACTATGAATAAAAATGCGAAAGTTGGTTTATTTCGATGACTGATTGGATGATTGTCACTGATTAACGTTAAATCTACTGAATAGATTTGGCATGAAACATAGGTAGATGAAAAAGTGGCATAACAAATGGGCATGGAAAATGTTTTTTTATCCTAATACATTATATTAGTGCATGAAAGGAGCCTCTTCGAGGCGTACTTCAAGAGAACCAGTAACACGAATAGAATAGAATAGAATCCCAATGAAGCCGCGGCCGAGTGAAGCTGCGGGCAGGGACTAGTAATATAATGATATATAGTATATAATTTTATGATGTGTTGATAAGTTCCGATTGGGAGATGTGAAGTACAGTTATTTACATTGATATATTATATACTGGCCTCATAGCTCAATTGGTAGTAAGCCTGCCTTCTGTGGTCGTGGGTTCAATTCCCACCCAGGACAAACATTTATGTGACATTTGTAAGATTGATGTTTGTTCTGTGTCTGGGTGTTAATATGTATTATATGTATGTATTTACAAAAGAAAATTATATACATATGTATATCAGTTGTTGGTTCCCACGATACAAGCTATGCTTAGCCCCTAAGGGCTAGATGGCGCTGTGTGAAATGTCCACCAATATTTTATATTTATATATTTATAATTCACAACTATATATAAAATTATTTCATTATTAATTCGTGGATAGCATACAAACCTCTACTAAAACACTAAGTTGTACCTATTTTCGTGGTCATCAGTTAACTAATTTTGGGGTTTATCAGTTTCATACATATTATCAACATCCATTGTATATGTAGAATGAAAAGCTCCAGTGCTAGATGTATGTGTCATTACCCCATAATTCTGTTCAACTTGAAAGTTCACGCTTAAGTACTTGACAATATTATTTGGCTTCAATGTTGCAACATTGGAGCCAACGAAACATCAACTTGTCAAAGGTGGATAAATAGTTAGTTTGTCCAACTTAATTCGTTCCCTATAACTTCGTTTAATTGATCTAGTCAAACGCAGTTTCCGCACTCATGCCAGAACATTTAATTGTTGCTTCAAGACTTTGCTAATTTGAAACTACGAACGTCTCTTGTGTTCAACGAACTGTATTCATCTTTGGAATTTAGCGGTGTAAGCGACCTTCAATCGATTCTTTGATGAATTTAGCCATTGTTTTACGTTGAAATTGGGTTTATTGTAACATATCTGTATACTATTTTAGCAATGTTATAGTTTCAGCAGCTGATGTGATGCCATGCGTAGCAGTAGGTTTGAAGGGCATCAAAGTAGATTTCTGCTTGAACAAAATATTTACGCATTAACGATGATGGGAAACATAAGTCGGTATATCGTAGAACCGAAAAAATTAAAACATGTGTCAAGTCCGAAAGGAGACTGAGGGCAACTTAATTTGTTCACCACACTGGTTGGAGAGAGTAAGTGAGAACAATCACAGACGCACAGTTGTAGCGTAGCAGGTTCCGCACGCCTTGCTGTAGAAAGGCTACGGAAGTCTACAATGTTACTGTGAATAAACTAACACAGCTACGAAACTTTCGTAGTTAATTATCAGTAGTCTACGAAATAAGTGTATCATTCAGTGCCTATTCGAGGTTGCCACATCGCCTTATACAGAAAACAGCTCTCTCACCACTCTCATAATTTCCTCCGGGTTACGCTCATCGGAAACACTCAAGGGGAGGGGGACATCAATAACCTCTGAGTGCGTGCTTACTTGAGAGCTATTGCATTTATACTCAATACAGAGTCCGTCCTTTTCTAAGTATATGAAGTATTTTTCAAAATTTTGTTTTTAAAATGTTTAGCTGCTTCAAGTATTGTTCATTTATTTCGAAGTTTATATCGAATATAAATTAATTAATATTGTTGGTAATTTCACGCAACACGAATCCGGCTCAAGTATCGATCAAGTCAGAGAAAACTACTAAAATACATTTTATATACTTCTTTTATTTTTAAATAAATATAAATGTCCATGGGCGGCGGTTACCAGTTAACATCAGGTTGGCCGTCAGCTTGTTCTATCACCTAAATGACACCAAAAAAAATATAACCAGGCACAGAACAAACATGTATGTTCATCTTCCAAATGAACATGTATATAACATATATAATTGTGGAAATCGAACTCGCTTACAGAACAGTAACCAACTGAATTGTGAATGCTAAAGAGTATATTTTAATATCATACGTGAAATATATTATTAACCGTTCTTCCGGTCTCAGATACTGTTTCTACGATTGAATTGTAAAAATGCACCATAATAGATAAAATCGTTTTTGAATAGCTCCTAAATTATATATAAAATATCAAGTATCGGATAGTACAATTAGATGAATAATCGCCTCAAATAGGTTCCTAGAACATCGCATTGCTATTGGTTATAAACATAATAGCTATTACCTTATAAACATGGAGATTGGTTATTAAAATCTACAGTTGTTTTTCATGTTGTTAATTGCGGTTATCTCTATGTAATTCAGTGTTAAAAGACGAAAAATATTGTATAAAATCTGCTTTAATGCAATTTGTATTCAATTTATGTCATTTCATAGAGAATGACAAAACACGAAACAAATAAATGTAGAATGAACACAGTTAAAGTGATGCAAACAATCATTGTGATGTCTTTATACATACATACATGTATAAATAAATCTGGGTCTGCGAAATATAAATCACGCGCGACCGTTCAGAGTTGGAACAAAAAGTAAAAATAAACCCGCATGATTGGAGACAAAATAGGTTGTGAAAGGTTCCGCCTATGTAGCCGATTTACAAAAAATATACATAAAGACCGGGGATATATTTTTAAATTCAAATATTTGTTTGGTTATTGAATAATAAAATAACTTATTTCGCAATTACAATCCAGCATTTCATATAATTAAAGTTAAGTAAAAAAAAACAGCAAAAAAGAAATCCTATTTTTATGACTTCCTTGGTGATGGAACAAGACAAGATTACACTTAGTTTAACTCTTAGATTAACACTCAAAACTCTCATCTTTATATAATCAGAATCTTCACATATATTTTACGCCCTGGCTGGCGTAAAAGATGAGTTACTCAGTTCTTGTATAGTCTATAGAAACCATTACTCAATAAACTCACCAGCGTAACAATTGAACATTTTTGAAATAAAACCAACAAATCAAATTATCAATAATTCAAGCAATATTTTTATACCTTCTCGCTAAGCAACCCTAAAAATGGCACCACACCGCTTGTCTACGTGTCGGAAATATTAACTTGAGCATTTGAATACTTTATGATCAGTAAAAAGAAAGATTTGAATAGCAAATGTGTTCGCATTTTAATCAAACGACCTGTCGAAAGGTAGATGTGATTTTGGTGTTTTTGTTGCGTTTTACAATGGCGGATTCATGAGATTATCTGTCTGCACTGAAATATGAAGTTAAACTTTTCTGTGTTGCGTCGTCATGTGTGTCATGCTACGCATTTAACTTTATTACCTAGTTGTGAAATTGTAAGTTTGTGTGTGTGTGTTGTTTTTTATTCGTTTGTGTTCAAAAAAATATTTACAGCTTAGCAGGCCGCGTATGATCTTATTACTGTGTACTATAGAGGTATATACTATTATGTACTGTGTATTATACTTACCTATTGACAGAAAATAAGGAGATATTTTCAACGTATATTAAACACGTAGAATGTCCATAGTATACATATGTGATAGTATAGATAATTTATAGCCTGCCAGCTGGCCCTGGACTTCAATTGTGGGGCGTTTGCTATTTGAATATAGGCGCAAACTAAGAATTTATAAATTCAGACCCAAGTTGTTTAAAATCAAAATTTATATTAAGAAAAAACCTTATATTTGAATAAATGAACCTGTGAAAGAAGAATTTATTGCAAATTGCAAGTTACTCTTTGAATCAATTTAACAAAACGTAGCTACATAATAAGCTTATACCTTATCGATTCTTAGTTCTGTTGCCGCCTCTAATAGAGCCAGTATTAGAGTAACACAATAAACAATGAAATAATAAATATTGGTGGATATTTTACACAGCGCCATCTATCCCTAAAAAAGTTAAGCATAGCTTGTATCATGAGAACCAGAAAACTCTGAAATAATACTCATATGCTTTTTTGTAAATACATACATAAGTCATACTAACACCAAGACAAAACAAACATCTATTTTCGTCATACAAATATTTATCTTGGGTGGGAATCGAACCCACAACCTACAGCGCAGAAGCAGGGATACTACCAACTGAGCAGTGAGGCCAGTCGACAATAATTTAATTAGCAACTTTTTTGATCAATTTTTAGTGATCTCACAGCTAAACTCGGCGAAATATAATTAAAGCGCATATGTAATTAAACGCAGCTACTGATATATCATAATTATACAGTAGAATCTCTAAACGGACGTAACTGAAAACCAAGTCTATGTTATTTCGCAATACCCCCGAACGACCGAACTACGTAATAATATTGTACTCGGGCCCGCTTTCGGGGCGAATCATCGATAGTCATTATCGGAAAAGCGGGTTTAAGAGCCTGCCTAGCCCCAACGGGACCTTTACAGAGGTCTCATCCGACGCGTTCGATAACTATGCTAATGTTATTTGCGCCAGTGGGTTTCAAACCGACATCCACTAACTCGGGATTCCCAAGAACAGACCCGAAGGTAACCCAAAGGTTCAGAATGAAACGTCTTACTTTACGGCCTATAATGCGATATTGTGAACAGATTTGGAATTTTTCTGTGCGATCGCATATGCGATTCTGCTGAGAATTTTCTGAATCCGTAATCTGTTCCGGGTTTCGGTTTTGTAATCTTGCTCGGTGTATAAAATTTGATCAGTATTATGAAATTGCTCGTGTGTATAAACTTATCCACTTTTTATATCTATTCGGTTCAGTGACGGTAATAATGCTTAGGTATTTCCAGTAACAACAAATTCGCTTATCTACTACCGTTACATAGAGTGCAGTCGAATAGACGCTTCATTTGTTTATTTAAATCAAATCTTAAAAAGTCAACTACAAACTTAATTATCGCGTATTGGCTGCGACGTAGTGCACAACGTAGCCGGTAAGGCGGGGGCGCGGGCATTCTGCCTCAGAATCTACGAATACGATTTCATCTGGCACCAGATCTTTTTTTTCTGGATACAGCTACGTAACCAGCCGACGGCCCACCTGGTGTTAAGTGGTATCCTCGGCCCATAACAACCGATGCGACTTGGATCCGCCCCTACTAGATATGACAAGACCCAAGTCACATTGCATGCGCCCTAACTCTGAAACGTTTTAGGTGGAATGTCTTACGTGCGTGTAATTTCACCAGCAACCACACCATTCAAACCGAAACAGAGCAACATGAATGCGTTACTGTTTGGCGGCAGAAATGAGTATGGTGGCAGTACTTCCTTGGGCGAACTTGGCGTGAGTACTACTACTCTTAAAATCTTCCTTCAAGACGGTCGACAGGTATTAAATTGGCACTAATACCACAAAGTAATTAAAAATCACTTTATGTCTAACTCTCAGTAGATCCGTATGGTGGGAATCGCCTGACGCAATTATTGATTTTACTCCGTTTTATGTGGACGCACATTTGTTCTCGGACTTTTTTTAATCTTTATCTTTAACTAGGAAATAACGCGGCATCATTCTAGTTCATTTTCGATGAAGTCTGTTTTTACGTTTTGGTGCGCATAGTAATTATGTTTTATCTATTTTGTTTATGTATTTTGTTTCTCGTATTTGTTTTGTGGTCAAATAAATGTATTTTTTTTTCTTCTTTCTTTCGTTAAACCAATTTTAAATACTTAAAGAGAAAAAAAGTGTTTAAACTAGTAATTCCATAATTTAATAACTAGTAAGCGTAAAATTGGTAATACACTGTAGCGCCGAAGACGAAAGAAAACCTGTTTTATTTGGTAAATTTGTATCTACGTAATACAAAATTTTGTCTAAGGAATCTTCTGTGCTCGATTCTTCTCCGAATATACTTTCATGTTTGTGTTGTATATATGTTACTTTTGAATGATGACGTGCTAAACAATATCAGTTGTCAATGAGGGAAATACTGAATAGCTGAAGGGAAAATATATAACTAAAGAAATATAAATGTAAGACATGTCCAAAAACGTTGACCTGACGTGCTTAATGGACTGTTTCGCCTGCTCATTTCGTGACTGGGCAATGTTCTCGGACGGACTGACTTTTACGATGACTTCCAACACTACACCGATTACTAATAGGCCTCAACGCCTTTTTAAATCAAAAACAGATGGTTTTCAAAAACTTAAAAATATTACTCACATTCATGTTTTTTTTTTGTAGAAGTTATTTTATAAATAAGATGAAATGAAAGACATTTTCAGAATTCAATTTTGTTGTAGTGTAGGTTCATAACTGCCCACTGACATTTGTAAGTCTTTGATATTTTTTTTATCGAAGACGGTTAAGATGTTATTTTGTTAGTAAACAGGACAAATACTATTGCGATGTTTCTAAACGACGACACTGTAAATGTTAAATTCAAGATAAACACATAAACACGTTCTAAACTCTGTGTTGTCTCATCAAAAGACAGCTGTTATAATTCCGAAGTGACTTTAGCGAACATGATGTGAGCAAAGTTTACTCAACTGGGATCAGATGAGCGAAGAAATTATAAATCAACATCTTATCCAAACGTTTCCCAAACTAGCAATCAATTTATACGTAAGCCCCTTTGGTAAACTATTAAATAATTCGATGGTGAAATACTTCCTATGCTGGTATATTTCTAGAAGTCATTTCATAATAAGATTCATTAGAGATTTCATTATAAGATGAATAATATTTATTGTGATCGTTCCTTACAACTGTTTTGATAGGAAGTTGTTGTTTATGTTATCTCAGTTATCTTCGTAAAATATTATTAGTTTCAGTCAAATTATGTTCAGAAGTATTATTTGGCAAATAGTACCTACTCTAGTTCGCAATTGTATTGTGAAATGTTAACTATGTAACAGTCACCTAACCGGCGGAGGGCATTGGTACGCCATAACACAGGCCATCCTAGTTTGGGTACCAATGTGTTTCCAAACAAAAATGTTTAAATGTTATATGTGTATGCTACCTATGTATTTTTATTGCATTTTTAAATTTAATAATGTTTGTTGTCGAAATAAATTTCATTTCAGTACTAGTGAATCGATAAGCACGAACAGATGAGCGATGCATAGATTGTTTGGAACGGTCTTCAACTTTAACTCAATACTAAAGTGCTTTCAAAACGTTTTTCATGTTAATAAGCTAAAAACAAGCAGACCCATCTGCTGTGAACCAGTTATGCCTTGCCCATGACAAAATCACAACGAATTGGGTCCCCCTAAATAGCTATATTGAACTTGTAACTCTGAGAAGCGAAAGGGAAATTTCTCAGTGATATTATACCGGCTTTTTTTTTAAATGGAACATTTAAACTAGAACGGTCCTTTTTAAAATAAGTTTGATACTTCCCGGGCTGTAATTAGAATACCACTAGAACTTATGCCAAGTTCATCCGGTGAATTACTGCCAACCATACCCATTTCTACCAAGTAATTCGGAAGAGAACTGTGTCCCGAGCTACATCACTGCACAGAATGTAAAAAACCAGTTAATAAAAATGTTCTATCTGTTTGTCTGTGCACGTATCAAGCTCAAACGGCTGAACAGATTTAGATGAAATTTGGTACCAGGATAGCTTATATCCTGGAATAACACTTAGGCTTCTTTGAAAAGTGCAGTGTTCCCGTGGGGTGACTCATTCACCGCGGGTAACACCGCAGGGAGCAGCTAGTATTAAATAAAGAACCACCACATTTTTCTGTCAGTTTTATCTGAACATATGAGAAAGTGCCTGCTACAGAAATTTTTCAGACTTAATGAGAAAGATTTATGTATATTTACTAGTTGTCCACCGTAGAAACCTAAGTACCCGTGCGAAGCCGGGGCGCGCCGTTAGCGGAGAATAATAAACAGTCTAACTGTATCGTTTATGTCACGTACCTTAACCATTGAGGAGATCGAAAAAGTTTTCCAATACGGCATGACTGTGATGATAGAAAATAGTTGGTCTGAGACCAACGCGTATAGTTTTATTGCAGTATTCCCTATAACTTTCTGAACTATGTAGTCGCTGTACTTGGAAATGCTTATACTTTTCCATCCTCCTATTTTATTAACTAACCGAACAATAATAGCAAATTAACTTATATTGATATATAGTAGGGATAGATTAGTAGTTGTTTTATTATATTTTTCTACTGTCACAGTCTCTCGAAACCAGTGTATTGATATGATGAGAGTGCGCCTCAAAGGGAGTCCTTCCGTGCACCTTACACATGTCTTAGTATTTGTGATATTGCGAATATTAACGAAACACAAATTAAATATTCAATCGTCTGTCTCAAAGCGTGTATAGATTGTTTACATAGCAATTTATATAAATTCGGGTTTTCCGTAATGTGGTATTTTTTATTATATTATTTTATTTTTTTATTTATCTTAATATAATTTCCAAATATCGTATTAGAGCCTCACGACAAACATATGATTTTATTTTTATATCGGTAGGTACTTGTCTTTTTTGTGTTTTTAACTTGTTTTAATGTGAATAATTTATTAGATTTCTGCAATCGATTTACATAGTTTTATTGCGTAATTTAATCTTCATTTAGCCCTTAATATTTCTCTGTGATCAGAAAGGTTACAAGTGTTTGAAACACTGCAACATTATTAATAGCAACAATGCGACAAAATCCTGAAACTATCGAGGATCATTTCATGGTGTTTTACATTTCATTCGGTATTTTAACACCTCGTATTGTATTTCCTTATTATCGAAGACTTGGAAAAGAAGTATTAGAAATTATTGCCATTATCACCTTTAGTTCTATGTGCGTGTGTACTGGCATTGTGTTGCTATACAACATAATCCAATGCGTGTTTCCGGAACACTGGTCCGGATACCTGCACGTTATACCCGGCATTCAGACCACCACGCCGTATCCCAAGATTGGACTAAGCGTATCTTAGTTCTAACCGATCGCACCACAATATCGGGATAAACGTGTGTGATGTTGTTACGCTGCGTCCGTCACTAGTGAAATGGTGGAGTAGGTATATATTTTTATCTGCTTTTTATTATGTTACTCGCTCAAAATTTAGTCTTATTTTATTAAATCTTGTCTTCGCCAGATTAAATTTAATTAAATTTATTATTGCCATCATAATGACACTTGGCTAGATCACCTATAGAAAATTGCTTTAAGTGAATGTGCTGGTGTACATTATGTTGGTGTTCGTATAAATAAATCTTATTTGCAAAGTGTGCACCAGGCAAATAACCCGAGGTCCATACCGGAAAAGGAAATTGGCATTAGTTCTCTGCTACTTCTATTACTTACACCGTACGTACTGGCTTGAGAGAATCGCTGACGAAAAACTGGAATTGAAAAATGAAGTTTTTGACTTTTGACTTGACTAAGTGCTTTGAATACACAGGACAGAGGTGTACATTTTTTAACACATACCAGTTAAGCTCGTTACATCACGCCGAGGTGGCGGGCGAATTCCACGTCCCCGTTGAGGCAAGTCAGCTTACCAGTCTATCAATTTCAATTATTACATGTCCATAAGTATAAATGATTTTATCTTAACCTAGGCTTATTTTACGTATAAAACGCATGAAACTTCAGTTTATCGAAACCATCACCACACCTTGTATATCGAAAGGTTCACTATTGTTGCAATTCCTGTTGAATGGTCGTGTTACGTAATCATGGGCAGTGTACGTGCACACTGCGTTATATCGGCTTACCCAGAACCATTGCTTCCCGAGGTGTGTCTTGAATACAAAGACAAGAATTCGGCTATCCCGTTGCCTACCTATTGAGTTGCTTGTAAGCAACAACGAGGCCTATTGGAGCGTTTGAGAACCACATTTTATGGATAAGCAACGTTGGGATTGTTTGGTATTTCTTGTTACAAATAAAAGGTTTTTGAAATGGAACTGATTGACATTTAAGTTTAAGGTATAGAGAGTCTCGTTCCAAACTTATTGAATAGATGTCAGATTTTTAAAACTTCTGATAAGGCTCATTAAATAACATTATAAATAAAAATATTATTCATCCAAAGATTTGTTTATATGATTGAATAATAAAGACTAGAAGTGATAATAACCGATATCATCATTAGTCATACACTCACTAAAGTCATCATTGAGTCAGTTAGGATATATTTTTTAATAATATATGGGGAATATCTTTTAAATGCTACTTATCAGTGTGTTTATTCAGTCGTATTTAACAAAATGCCAGCATTTTTCCCGTACTTATTTCCTTTTGAAACAATGTCCTCTATTAACAAATCCTGATAGACGAATAGTGTCATTTTTACAAAGCTACAATAAAATAATTCTGAACAATGGAGAAATTATTATGGTAACCAGTTCAATTAGCATTAATACATATTAACATAACATCATTATACATAACATATAAATACTTATGAATGTTACATAACTGATTAACTTGGTTGGGTATTTGGTACCTACTCTTGCTACCATTGACATTATTGCACCTCTACCTCTATTATAACGCAAATTTTCAAATAATGCAATTGAAAGAACTTTTACTAGTAAAATCTTTTTTCATACGTGGCTGATTCCAATATTTTTTTGGTATCTTTGGATATGCAGATGTCAGCACTTTTGTGGAACAATCTGTGTCTGACGCCCGAGGAATTTGAATGGAAGTTTATTCACTGAGACCCAGATCATTCTCTATAGGGTATGTAGAGCGTGTAAATCTGACATTAAAGAGTGTGTCCGATTGGGGGCGATACAAAAAGGATCAACTTTAATGCGCTGTTAACACAAGTTTACCTATTATTTATGTATTCCCTGAAAAAAAATAGTCTATTAATATAAATCCAACTTTCCGCAATGTACCTATACCGATAAAGGACCTTGACCTTATTTTGAACTTTAAAGTGTAATCCTCAAATTCGGGTCATGGATAGATTGATAAAAAACTCTTTATTCTACACCACAATATATACATAAACAATGTATAGGATATAAAAGTAAAATGTGAAGTACAATGGGCGGCCTTATTGCTTAAAGCAATCTCTTCCAGGCAACCTTTCATACGTCTAGGGCTAAACTTGCTGAAAAGACTCGGTGCCCTTGCTCAAATCAAGCGGTACTTCAGCACTGGACAATTGTTTACACTACCGAGCACAAGTCCTACGAATCTGCAGTATTGCTATCGTCTTTGGGTCTGGTCAGCCAAGTACCACCTATAATCCTTCGATACTAGGAAAAAGCATATTTGTGGGAAAGTTTAATGTTTGTCGGTACACTGCCATCGGTTTGAAGCCTGTGAACAAAATTGTAATCCCACCGTCACAATTTTGCTTATCGGACGCCAAGCATTCGGCTACCTTTTCGGAAGATATGCAGGAAAACGCGGAAAAAATACTTTAATTATGCGTGCTACAAAAGATTGCGCCTATGTGTTTCCCGAACACTAGTAGATCAGAGCAGATCATCATCGAATGAAGAATAATGCAATAGTCTCCCTAGTTTTTTTATAATATTTTTGTCATGTATTCGTGGTAGGTATGTCGCTATTTAATATTAGCTTATAAATCGATTGAATTGGTCAGTTTAAATATTTTTCTGAATTATGATATAGGTAATAAATTTAATGTATTTATTTTACAAAAAAGTATTATTTAATGTTTCAGTTTACAAAAATAGTATTTTATAAAAATATAAAGGAACCAATTGAGCCGTAGCCTGCAATCAAACATCTCACAAAATTGCTTCTAAACATGGCATCCTAGTGTACCTACAGAAATAATGTTTATTGAATGGAACACATTGATCCAATGATGGTTCTTAAAAGAACCATACCATTATCATTAATTTAATTTAATTTTTTTATTATTACAAAATCCACAGCTCTTAATTTAACACAATAAAATCTTAATTAACAAATCCTATAGCCAATAAAGGATTTACATTTTATATAATATGAATATACAAGATAGTCGAGTTTAATTTTAATTGAAAAACACTATTGCTTTATAACAAAAACACCATACTTCTTTAGTAGATACCAGCCCTTATACACTCCATTACCAGACCTTTCGACACTCAGTAGTTTATGTGTTTTTCGCGTCCCTAATTCAGTTCCCATTTAGGTGTTAATACGTGTAATAAAAATAGGGTCCTGATACAAAACGTAGGCAGTACGTGAACCTTTCACGATGGTACGCCACTGGCATTGTAAATAAAAGTCGAGGTGAAGTAACATCTGTCCCAGTAGTTTTTTGAGGTTTAATTTTCTATTGATTTTTTTATTTCCTTTATTGTATATTTTATTATAACACAGCGCCATCTAACTCCAAATTAAGCTCCATAAATGCGGGATTGCAAACATTTCATTCAAATCTGGAAAAATCATTTAGTAGGGGATGACTTAGGTCTATTGCTGGTTATGGGCAGAGGTTACCATTTAATGCCAGGTGGGCCATCTGTCATTCCGTAAATAAGTCAAAAAAGGGTTTTTGGAAACCACAGCGTAAATTATGAGGAATTTAAAATATTGTTGGTATCACGTACATTCTGCTAATTTTAAAAGGTACTAAAATTACAAGTGGTAGGCTATATTTTTTTGGATCTCATTTCCCTAGCTATTGCACTTTGACTGTTACATAAGTCAAAAGAACTGAAATAATTATTTTCAAACAGCAAGATGTAATCGACAGAATTCAGATAAAACATTTACAGAAGAAGGAAATAAATTATCCATAAGCTCATGATAACTACAATTATTTATTTGAATCTTTAGTAGGTATCATCGACGGAAGCTATAAAAACAAAACGAAACTTTAGTTCGAACATTGTTAACAGAAGACTTATCTATGCCACAAACAATTATTTAACATATTATAAATAACTCATAATTTACGCTATCTCGTAATTAGTTATCAGAAAGATAATATATTCGCATTAAAATGGATATTAAAATTTGTTATTAATCTTTCAGCCTCAGGGCTCATTTTCATTACGCACTTGAATTGTGGTGACCCGAACAAACAAAAATATTAATTGCTTGGGCAGACCTTGCTAATATTCTGCACGAAATAGAGAAACTGGAAGAGAGCAATAAATACTTTATTTTTATCAACAATACATATTGAAGCTATCTTCTATAGATATAAATTGTCCGTCATCTCGGGTCATGCATTACACATCATATTATTCATCTGCTAGACTGATTTAGAATGACGTTATGTATTTTGCTCATAAAATGTTTCCTGTTGTCACCCAGGGCTGGGGAAAAAAATAGGTATATTGTCCGAGAGTGGACTAGTACTGCTGCGGTGGAAATATTATGAAGACTGTAACCAATAACCACTATTTCCATATTATGACAACGTATACGGTAGCACTCACATGTTTTAAGTGGTCTTTGGTTCAAGCCCAATTTGATCGAGTGACCTCCAGATTGCAAGTTTGTTGTCCATAGCAATTGGTCAAAACTCTCACTAACAATTTTATCTACGCCAATTTCCTGTACATAGAAAAGTTGTTGAACGTCACCCTATTCTAGTTTGCACTATTCTTGTAAGACCCTCGTCCGTGGCAAGTCTCGGGAAGTACACAAAGAGTTAATTGTTTGTGGAGATGGCATCAGCAAACATGGCGACACGGAACGGTGTTTGCTTTTTATCAAACATTCTGGAAAGTTTAATCATTTTGTAAAATTTATGTTGCTTCTAGTAAGTTGAATTATGGCTTTGTTTTAGTTGTACAGTGTGAGACTAAGGCGTTTTAGGTTCTTTTATTTCTGTGTCATAAATGTATAAAAAAATCTTTATATTTAAATTTTATTATATTTATTTAATTATATAAAATTATATTTAAATATCTTAATCTGTTTCGGTGGTCCTAAAGAATGGTTATGTGGTTTCAATGAAATATTTCATATATATTTTTTCATAATAAATTTGTAGATGCACACTGTTGCTTGAATTTCAAAATGTTCGAAAGAATTCGCTTTCACGCATCAAATTGGTTAGTTTTTTACTATACAGCGGTACCGTGAAATATAACTGAGTTTATTCGATCCTATTAAAGCTCATTTTTAAGTTAATTACATAATGCCGGGTGTGGATCACGGAATATTGTGAGTTAAAGTTGTACCAGATATGTTTGAATACAAGACAATATAATGTAGAAAATTATGAAATGAATAACTTACCATGAGTGCTAACGAAACATGATTGCAATACACAGCCTCTAACATTACCACTATAACGACTCAGGCCTACAAACAGCAAAACAATATAATATCAAGCAATAACTTGGGAGCTCAGTACGGATTATTAAATGTACATCTCTTAGTTTTTTTTTTATTTCTAAGGCTTGCTAGATTCCTTAAAATATTTTCCTTGATCGATTAAGAACTCATTTCCCGGCTTGTTTGTGACCAGTTTCCCGAAGATCGCTGGTTCAAATCCAGTCGAGCATCACGAAGAGTTTTCCTTTGTATTATATTAATATATCAATACAAAGTCCTCAAAAGTGAAAAGAAAATTTCGTGAGGATTCTGAAATAAATTATCATGTAAAAAAGCGTCAAAGGAGCCCCGAAAACTTTTTTACACAAATCCCGTACTAAATCGAGGAAGTATGGCACGATTAGTAGTAGTAACGTATAGTAAGAATAACGAGAGATGTGTCTGAATATGGCAATAAATCAGTTACAAAGTATAATATATCTCATTTATTGACTGGCCTCGTAGCTCAGTTGGTAGTAACGCTGCCTTCTGCGCTGTAGGTCGTGGGGTTTGGGTGTTAATTTGTATTATACCTATATATATGTATACATGTATAAATGTATTTACAAAAAAGTATATTTGTATTATATCAGTTGTCTGGTTCCCATGATACAAGCTATGCTTTAGGGCTAGATGGCGCTGTGTGAAATTTACACCAATATTATTATTATTATTATTCTTTCGTAGATTTGGCGTGCTCAACTATTTTAGCATAGGCTATCAACGACCGTCGATAAAAATGGTTATCAAACCATATATTTAAATATATTTTTAGTTCCAGCTCGAAGCTATAATAAAGTTTTAATAAACAATTCCAGAAATCCAGTGTTTCCATCCAGTTGAGAATAATATATTTTCGTAAACATCTCTATTGCATTTGGGTCCGCCAGCTACGATAAATTTTCATCACATAATTAGGGTAAAAATAGACAAACGACTCTCTCGGTTAGGACCGCTGTACGATTGTCGCCTAAGTTTATCGTGCGCCCACGAAAGTGGATTTATTTGTATACCGTGCAGTTGCTATAAAATGGGCAGTTCAGAGTATATTATAAATAAAACTTATACATGGAGGGTTGAATACGATTTAAACAGGGGCAATATCAAGCTAGAGAGCTAGTCGTATTCCTATTATTTATTTTGAGGCTTGGTGGGGACGTACCCTTTTTCCAGCCGTTTGGATAGAATTATGCGTATGCGAAAACAGTTCTTATAGAATTGACACCTTTACTGATTTGACAGTCTAACGCGATAATCCGACATGTGCTGCTAGGTTTAGCTAGACTCTTCGAACGAATGAGAATAATCGAAGTTGATTATTGAAAACAAAACAAACCACTGGCTTTCAAATTTCAATATAAAAACTGTCCTTAGTGCACGATAAGAGACTCTTTGAGGCACTATTTTGACCGTTCAGCACACTGGTTTCAAGAGAGTTAGTGCCACAATTAGTAGTAGTAAGGCCCTTTTACAAATTTAGTAAAACAAACAACCATAATTAAAGACTTTCCAGTATTAGTGGAAACAGAAAAGTAAGGAACGAAAACATCTAAAGACATTGTCTTCAATAGCATGCTATAAAGTCTTTAGTAGGGAGCATCGCAATATGAAACTAAACAGCTCGCTTTCAATAAAGTTAACGTGGGTTACGGCTCAAACACACTGCAGATGTCTCGATATAACATAATTAGATATTATATTATGGATAGAGTAAGCAAAGAAGCAAAGTCTGCAAGTTCTTTAAACTGACTTGGACCAATCGCCATTGTGGGTGTGTATGTACGAGTACCTATGTCCGTAACGACAACTCCCACATCTTCGTCAAATTGACAAAACGAATTGTGTAATTATTTTATTGGGCACTAAAAAATTTCAATATAATGTAATACTTATTATTTTGCAAAGAAAAGTTTAGTAATATGTATATACCTGCGATAATAGTGATAATATACATAACAGGATTTCTATAATAATAATAATATATTGGTGGATTTCACACAGCGCCATCTAGCCCCAAAGTAAGCTAAGCTTAGCTTGTATCATGGGAACCAGACAACTGATATAATACTTAAATACTTCTTTTTTTGTAAATACATACATATAATACATACTAACAACTAGACTCTGAACAAACATCTATATTCGTCATACAAATGTTTGTTCTGGGTGGGAATCGAACCCACGACCTACAGCGCAGAAGGCAGGTTTACTACCAACTGCGCTGTGAGGCATGTCAGTAGCCTGTAAATGATTATTTGTGTTTGAAATACGCACATGCCTTGGTGTGCTTACTTACGTATCTTATTAATTAAACTCGTAGCTCGTAGACATTGTCTAGATGTCTGGCTTGTGGTTTCCTAATATCCCGTCTCAAACCATCTCTGAAGAGTGCTTCAATCTGAATATCAATTATCTCATGGATAACTAAAACCTACTTCAGAAAATCCAATACCTATACGATAAGCGTCAAACAACTTTCGCCTTGTATTGTATGCAGTAAAGATTACTGGTTTCAACCAAATTTGCATATAAAGATACTCGAAACAATAACGGTGTTCATATTTGTATTCTATTGTTAACAGTTATGTGAGCTATCATTGTTCCCATTGCGGTAGTTAGACGAACTTCAACGCAGTGTGTAGTCAGTTGCATACAATGGATTTCTAGTATTTTCACTACTACGGAGGATTTGCAAAGATGTTGCAAAGATTCTACGGTTATGCGAAATTACGCAGGATTAATTTTTGGTACAGTTTTATGATGTAATGCAATTTTATGGCTATATTAAATTCAATTTAAACGTATAAGTATTTATACATTTTATATATGGGCTACAGTGGAACACATGCAGCTTGGTGATCGAATCTACGCAGCTAGAATTTATACTTATATTATGAATGCGAATTATGTACAGAATTTTGTTACTGAGGTTTTTCTCTCTTTTACGACAAACTGTTTTTTTTTGTTATTAGCGGTAATTTAATAGAGTTGGATAATATACAGATAAACATGGAAAACATAGGCTACTTTTTATCCCAGTAACGCCTTGGTGAAGCCGTGGGTAGATGTTAGTGAGCCATCTAACCGTGCATAGCACGATAAGTAATGAGACAGTACTTTGATTGACAGAACGAGCCGAGCTGTGTGAATGAATGTATTTTTAATTTTTCTAGCATCAAAATTTATGTCAATGTGATAGAAATCACGTGGCTGTCATTTTACTGGCTTCATATATTACAAACCTAAATAATTACTTAAATACTGTTAGAACTTTATGGGTGGTTTTGGGTTATAACATTCGTACAAAATACTATAAAACCAATACTGTCAAGTGCATCCTTGTATCAATATCTTCATACAAAGTGTTGAAGCCACTTCCACTGGTTTGATTCGTAGCTGCATCGCAAAAGTACTGTGCTCTAACGATCCTCTTTGGCTCTAACTTTTAATAGCACCACCGCACTTTTAGGTCCCAGTTAAAGGCTTAAACGAGGTCAGAAACACATGGCGAGAGTGTAAGTTAAAGAAATGACGTTTGGGCGTGAAAACCAATGATTTTTGGAAGTAAAAGAACTTTTTGTATTTTCATGTGATTAATTACGGAAATAGCAGATGGCATGTCTAATTTCGAGCACTATCCTGCTCGCAATAATAGCAACACGACTTAAGTATTCCCTTACTCTTTTATAGGAAGACCCAAGTAAAATTATGTTTTACCCACGACATTTGAAGATGGAATATGCTTGTTATATGTACCTTTCAAATCGGATTATTGTAATTCGGTTAAATCATAACTAATTTTAGGAAAACTTTTAAAATGTGCTGAGTATCTGGAGTTCCAAATGTAAAGACAAGAGTACAACTCATTACTCAGTATAGCTGACTTGGCGTAGTAGTTCAAGTAGCGAACTCAATTCTTGTTTACCCTTTCGTACCTGTTTATAGATGTGAGGGATTGAAGTATTCGGGTACCGTACCTAGAAAAAAATTCTTTTACTCTTTAAACAGTTCGTTAGTAGTGGATGAGACAAAAAAATAACGAACTTCTAATGACAGGCACAGCCTTTGAACAGCGAGAGAGTACTCTTTCTTCTGACTACGTTTACTAGCGTTCCACATGCCGAACACCGTTTAGTGACGTCCTAGCGTTTTTATTTTAAAACAAGTTTTATTTTCGCGACTAAACGTCCTTCCTTCCGTCCTTCTCCTTTGTCTCTTTACCAAACTTATCAAAATTGCTTGAGATATGGTCAATTCCTCATACAAATTATCATACCCTATTTCAAGGCTGAATTCGGAATTTATGTGTCGTAGTATGTACTCAAATCATGCCAAGTTTCATTGAAATCTATTCCGTAGTTTCGGCTTGATGCGCGACTACGAAACAGACAGACAAAAATGAATAAATTACGGTTTTGTCATCAATATCGATTTTAGAGTGCGATCCAAAAAATAATTTCAAAATAACTTCAATGTACAGAACTGGTGGATATTGTTCAGTACTTCCGATAAGTACATAAGTTTGCTCATTCGGTGTCACTGACAATGTTTACCCAATTTCAACGATGTGAAGCCGATAAAACCCCGCCGGGCTGTGGGTTTGATATGTAAAATGCTTTAAAATCTGGAAGCATTGTACAATTTTCTTTTCAATATTGTCACAGTACTTTGAGTTTTTTTTTTTAATTAAAGACAAAACTAAAGTACTTCTCAGTTTTTTTTATCAGTAGCATAGTATAATTAAAAATGGTTTTCAAAACAATACAGTATTATACAACATACCTGTACCAGTAGTTTCCTTGGCTCGAAACTGCCAGAGTCCGAGCCAACTTCTTACGAAGCTAAGAGTGTTTCACGAGAATAAACTATCGAAAGCTATCCAACCAGCCAGTTACTAACAACAACGTGTTTCGTGAATTTGGCAGGAGTCACGAGGCATTGTCTCTAATTAAACTGGGATCAGATGTAGCGGTAACTTCAGGGTGTCCTATATCTGTGCGAAATTAATTCTCATCTGTTCTTGCATTGGGGAAAAGGGGCTGGCTTGAACAGAAGCCATACTTAAAGGAAGGAACTGTTTCGCTTATATTTTTATTATAAGGTTATCTAATATATTAAAAAGTTACAGAAAATCTGAAAACCGTATTGCTAGTTGGTTAATGATCTGTTGATTTAATGAAAGACTAGACCATTTGTTACGACGTTCCACGTAGATATGCGGTGAATTATTTTTAAATATTTTATATGATAAAAAAATTATTATGAGTTTGGATTTAATTTAAAATACTTGCTGGCATCTCCTCCAACAACATTTGTAACAATCAAACCCATTACACAATTTTGATCAGATTCAGGAAAAAAACAAACGTGATTTGAATTTTTATAATTATTTACGAGTAAAACTCAAGTTACAAATTGATTGAGTCATGTAAAAGTATGAACAAATAAGAAAACTACGATGCAAAAAATCAATAAAAAAAAATATACATATTTTTAATCCCATTTGACATATCTTTGTGGGTTTTGTTCCATACACTGTTCTATAGTGAAATGTTTACACTAGCGTCTGATAAATTTATAGGCAGCTGATACTATCAGTTTTGTGTAAAAATGCTTCATATAATCTTTTTAGGCGTAAATATTGGTGTAGTCAACTTTCTCAGAGACGTAAGGAAACCATGCCAGCGGAGCTAGTCGATGCCGCCACGTTTTTGGTTTCAAGCCAACAGGCTTCTTGTTTAAATGATTCGCTTGTTAACTTTTATGTTTTTATTCGGCACGGTTGAGGCTAATTATAGAATTTTTGCCTTTTGCTAGCCTTTTCCTAGTTCGCTGCATTTTCGAGCGACTGTTTATAATTAATTTGAATGTTTGCTGGGTCTTTTGTAATTAAAATAGTATTTTATTACTCAGGGCTCAGGAATAAAAAAGGATTGTGAGATAGAAACAATAAAGGAAAGGTCAACAAAGATCACAGAGTTAAAACATGTATTATTCAATGAATTTTGATTTCCGCTTCCCTTAACTTGGAAGTCACACAGGGCAAAAAGGCCCGATTGTTAGCTTCATGTTACTATACAGAAACCTATTAAATGTTTTATTTTTTACGACGAACGTTTTAGTGATTTTATATCTCATGGGACACGTTTAACGATATTTAATAATAAAACAAAAGATTATCATAATAACCAATGTAAGGATTTAACTAATGTTACTTTTATTTTCAGCTGGGAGTCCTGGTTTTTTTAAATTTTCAGTAGATTTTAAGCAATTTTGTAGCTGAATATAGAGCAATTGCTTTGTCTGGATTGAACAAATTGATATGACTGTTAATTTCAGGTACCAGAACACACTTTTAACAGGTTTTAAGGCATGTATTTTCTCTAACACTTAGATAGCACAGTTATTTTCCGATATTAGTCTCACCAGAAATTGAAGCCTATTTTTCAGGCAGAATTCTATATTCCAGGATATGAGTGACTCTCAGGGGAAGTACTGCCACCTTACCTATTCTGCCGCCAAACCGTTAACATACTATAATCGTCATGGTGTTCTGAACTGAAAACAACAATTGACGGGCAAATTACCGACTAATAAGACATGCCACAAACGTACTCGTATCTGCCTTACGGGCGCAATACCATGCAATCCTCAGTCTTCCTATAAGTCTCCAGTAAGGTTTCCATTTATCATCAAGCACGCTGTGTGGTCATTCCATAACTTATTAATTTAAAATGAGTTAGTAGTAGCTGATGTCAAAATGGATTGCAGCGTCATCGCTTGTATTCTTTCGAACTTTTGTATGCTTTCTTATTTTTTCTTTTTAGCAGCTCTCAGTATGAAGGACTTGCTGTTACAACTGATGCCAATTCTAAGACCGCGAACGACATTGATTAATGCACAAAGCGCTGTCAACATGTTTGTTACCGTTCCTAGTGCAAGAGATAGTGTTTTGGATATATCAACAACAAAAAATTATCAAAAGTCGTAATAGCTAGTTTATGCATTTATGCAATTAGTTCACGTCAGGTATCATATATTGCGTCTTCTGTGTTCTATCGCTGGTACTTTTCGAATAATTCGGCTAGCTACAATAGGCGCCCTTTGATAATAATAATAATATTGGTGGACAATTCACACAGACAGCGTTATCTAGCCCCAAATGAAACTTAGCTTGTACTATGGGAACCATACAACTGATAGAATACATAATTATATACTTTGGAAATACATACCTACATATATATTAACAGCCAGACACAGAACAAACATCTATATTAGGCATTCAAATGTTGTTCCTTGGTGGGAATCGAACTCACGACCTACAGCGCAGAAAGCAGATTTACTGCCAACTGAGCTGTGAGGCCTGTCAATATACATGTATAACTTATATTTATTTTAACCTTTGCCACTAAATGCTGGATAATAGGATTTCGATATAAAGAAATATAGCGGAGCTAAAACTAATTTTTTAGGTATAATATCCAGATATCACCGAGATACTTTTTCTCATGCGAATGAAAAGATGCTTCAGGCTTCGTGTCCTACCTTTTCACGGTCTCCTGTTCTACATTGTGGCTCGCAACGTCGATAACATAAATTTAGACAATCTTTTATGTTGTTTGTCTGTCGCAGTTTTGTGAGTAAGCACAAAGCTTCCTGTTGTTTTGGTGCAAACGGTGAATTACTGATTGTGTTAAAGTGAATATCAGAAAATTCAGTGTCTAATAAAGGGATATTTTGTAATCTATTCATTAATCACTTTAATATTTTTAACACAAAATATAGAAAAATATTAGGATGTGAGTAGTTTTTGCTAATCTGAAGCAATATTCCTTGCTCGATTTCTCAGTAACAGTAAATTTATATTCCGATTTTCCGCCAATCGAGAACATTTTTATAAAAGAAGTACAAGAAAAAAGTAATAACTAATTATTTTATCATATATATTTTATTTAACACTAGTTTTTCCCGTTTTTGTTGTCAATTTATATGTTATAAGAGGAAATTCTGGTAAAAAATCACATTACAGTAAACAGTTGGGTATAAGTGTATTGTGTGTCATATGTCTTCGTTGTTTGTTTTTAGGACAATTAGGCTTACGCGCGATGTTTTCCTTCGTCGCTTTGAGGACATGGTATTTTGCATATTAATGTTGAACGCGAAAATTCATTGGTTATTACCTGCCCTGAGTTTGAACGAGCTACCTCAGGGTGCATAGACTTTAGCCATCATATTTTATGAAACCAAATAACATTTACAAAATCTATATTGTAGCTTTTGATTACATCAGACAAATTTCATCCTCTTCTTAATTAAAATATCAACCTATCAACCTTTGCTTAATCTCTTGATCTCTCATAATGTTTCTCGACAGAATCTTTCAGTATTTATAAGACAGATAATTCTCAAAGATTTGTGGAGGTGGCCTGATTTCATTCCCCTTTTCACCAGCACTGGTCTGTCACTGATTGATTTGTGATAACAGATTACCTCTACTCGTGGGGATACCACAGAAAAATAAATTGTTAGCTAGTGCAATTCCATGTTTGCTGTTTTGAGAAGACGTTGTTAATTACAAAAATAATAATAATACAAGCAGTAAGAAGCAAAGGGAGACGCTCTAAAAAAAATTTTAATTATAGGCATTAAAGAATTTAATTACAGAAAGTATAACACAATAAAATAATAAAGAACAACTAAAGTTGCTTTTGACCGAAGCAAAATTGCTTTATCCGATATAATGTTCATTTCAAGATTGATGTTCTGAATATGGTTATGATAATAAATCGTTGGGAATACTGGAAATGTTAGGGATCCAGGAGTCATGGTGAATGACTGTTGTCGTAATTTTTTTGTTAATTAATGCAATGAACTTACAAGTGAACGAGCCAATCTTCTTATCAGCATGGCCAAATCTACGGCTCATCCAACTTAAACATTGGACAAATTAACTCAACTTTCTGTTATTTTAAACGATAATAAAATAAAAATGTTTGGATTAATGGCTTTTTATTTGTTTATTTTTTGAGAACTTTTGACATGAAAGGCACTGGAAGGAAGGAAATCGATGTAAGCAATTTTGTTGAAATTAATTTAACGACGACACGGCGACAGCCGGCTCGAGGAGATAGAACATGAACTATTATATTGACATATGCAAGTATATCAGTCTTGTTTAGCAGTGGATTTTTTGTACTAAGAAAATTTATTGTGTATCCACAATATGTAAGGTACGGAAGGTTGCCTGGAATAAATCGCTGTTAGCGATAAGGCCGCCCATTGTATTACCTTAGCTTAAGTATTAATTTTTACGAAATTTTCATGTATGGTGGGCAATAAAGTATTATCTATCTATCTATCTATCTATATATGAAGTTATATGACAGAAAAAACTGTGAAATATGGGGTATTTTGTGAATTTTTCTTCAACCATACGGTGAAAAACAGAAGAAGTGCTATTAAGATATTGTATCCAAAAATTATAATAAATCTATTAAGCTTCAAAGCCAAGCTTAATAGAGTTCTTACCAGATATCTATCGGACGGGTGACCATTAGCGACTACTTGGTATTCACTTCACTTCCACTCGACACGTCACAGGCCATTCACACTCATATTGGTTCCTATATACTGGATTCGACAGGGGTGTGAGTATGAACCAACAGTTAAATTGTTGATCATGACTGTGACATCGATTTTGGGGAGACCTCGTTGCTCGCGCCCCAAGGTGATTACCCTTTGAATCACTACACGTGTTCCCCGGGTGGTGCGAAAGAAGCAATACAAATTAGCAGTAGAACTTGTGCTAAGTTCGCTCGGAAAAGTACTGCCACTACACCTGGTAATCTGCCGCCAAGCATTGATGCACTCTTGCCGCTCTGTTCCGGTGGAAGGGAGTGGGTGCCGGCGAAATTGCAGGCACATGAGACGTAGCCTCCCCGTCTCGAGGGACGCAACGCAATGCGACTTGAGACATGTCGTACTTTGATGGAGAGGACTTGAGTTGTATTGTTGTTGTCTATCGGCGGCGGTTACCACTTATCATCAGGGGGGCCGTCAGCTGGTTTCATCACCTACATCACATAAAAAAACGAATTACCACGTCAAAGCCTACTTGGCAGTTTTAAAAATTCAACAACGATTTTCGTTCATCTCACACAAAATTACTTTGTTTTAAGTTAAGAAGCATTTTCACAAGAAATTTCCTTAACCAAGTACTGAACATGACGCCAGCCCAAGGCTATCACTCAAAGAAAGTTTCTCACACGTTGGTAACCACACGAAGTAACCAACTAAAAGGACCGGCCTTACTTCAAGAGTCAGGACCTCTTGACGGGTACAAGAACCCGCTTCAAAGGGTCACTAAGCAAGGAAATGTCAGAACCACGCATCAATATTAACAGGAGTTACTTTGGAACAAGTTACATACACTCGAATGGTAAAATGATGTTAACCTTGTGTAGTTTTTGTGCGAATTTTCGCAGAACTCATTGTCAACTTGAGGTTCGTTTTTTAAATGGTTTGAACTTAATGAAGCCCGTTCAATTTGTACGAAAGTTTAACTATGTTTTTTTCCGATTGATATGTAATGGAAAAATATACATTTCTAATTCAAACTGAAACTACGGTGCATTGTGAGATATTAGCTAATAAAATATACCTGAAACTCATGCATCCAAATCGAATATTCATTCATTGTTATTAAATCAAATTTTATTAAATTTCAGTTATAATCATTAACATTCCAATGGATATTAATTTATTTTTGATTCGATCTTATCTTTAATATTTTTGTATGAAAAATAGTCTAAGTGTAGAAAGACAGATAGACGCAAGGCAATGAGTTCCATTCGTGAGCCGTTTTTCAGTATAAAAGTCTATGAACCGTTTTTTCTAATCCTTGATTACTTCATTACCACCCTTTTATCGATATACCACCTTATATTGGTAAAGCAAGGGTGATAATTCGTATAGTAAGCGTTCATCTGTTCGTCTTAGAATGAAAATTAGATGGTAAGATCAGGTCGTGTAGTACATGTGCATAATTTCCAAATCTTAAGCTATAAAATGCTTTCAAATTTACGGCGGTGTTCGAGAGTTTGAATCTTACTTACAGCATGCTGCTGACATCCAATGAATCCTGAAAGCTCTGCGTTTATTCGAGTGTAAGGCTGCTGTATTGCTAAGCCATCCCAAAGGTGACAGCAATACTCCATACCTGAATGAACCTGAGCTTGTTAAAGAAGGAACCCAATGCAGTGAGAAGTATCACGTAACCTTAGGTATTTAGGATTCCTAGCATCTCATCATGGCGGCCTTTTGAGGGGTTATAATCGGGCCATCCAAGTGTTTATCTAAATTTTCTGCCTTAAGTTCAGAAAGACATTATAACAACAGAAACTTTTAAGAAGAAAGTTGTGTATGAATCATACCACTTCCATTAGGCATGTATCCATTCCATGCTATCAACCCATTAAGTTGGGTTTGTTTGCTCACGGCGGCGGCGCGATTCAGTGAGATGTTAACTCGTTAGTTTAACTTGTGAATTAATCAGGGGATTAGATTAGCATTCTGTGAAGTTGACATGATTCGCCCTACTTTTTGAACTCATAGATAAGCTCAGGGTAAATAAAACGGACACATCGGAAACCCTAACGTAATGTTGAAATCCAATTATATGCAATGAAAGACCTTATGGTACCAGTTGTAAATGTAAGGATATCATTAAATATTGTTTGACTTTGCTAAAAATTTATTCATCACTAGCTTCTGCTTACGGCTTTGCTTGCGTGTAACTGTGATATAAAGATTTAAGCTTTTAATTTCAGTCGTATTTACCTAATCAGTTTTGGTGTGATAAACATACACCATTCCTTTGAAACATTCAAACAGATATATTTCTAATTTATGATATAATTATAAGTGTGAAGATCATTTCAAATATAAATGCTTGCATGGTTACAAAAATGGCTTCAACCATCTTGCTGAGTAACGTTGACAATACTGAAGAAATAGAGCACAATCAGAGCGACTTTTGTTAATATTTTTCTATGGTATCTCAATGGAATTCAATATTTTCATATGTTACTTCCAGCTTCCGACTTCCAAGCTCCAGTCGGTTGCCCATAAGAATTATCTAAGCCACACATGTTTTCAGAACATCTATTCAGTACCAAAGTTATAAGAAACCTTTAAACTGGTGAAGTTCCTCAAGTTTTTAATATTTACGTCGATTTATAGATTTTAAGTGTGTTCATCAATAAAATACTTTCAAATAGCGTTCAGAGCTGTCACATGTTATGGATTTTTTATTGACTATCGTAAATTGCGGTCGAAATAACTTAGCGAAGAGAAAATTTAGCTTTAATTTTATACGAGTTTGTTTAGCTGAAAGTTATTTGCCTTAATATTTATACAAACACCTTTTCTTTTATACATTATTTAAAACGTATTATTATTATCTTTGTAAATCCCTCAATGTATGGAGTGCGGGAACCATGATTTGCTAAAAAAAGCTGTTTCAATAAATTTTGAATAAATTTTAGTGTAATATGAATGTAATGTTCGAAATAAAATGATTAATAATAATAATAATAAAGTAAAAACCATAATTACTTATAATTGTATATAATTACTATAATATATAATATATATAAGTAATAATATATATAAATATAATTACTTATTATAATTCAATGCATTTATGGTTCCGTAACCAAATTGCAGAAAACGAAACTATTATACTTAATTTCATCTGTTCCGTCTGTTGAAGAGTCTGGTCTGAAAATTTCGTTATAATTGTTCACCAGTGATGATTTTATTGCTCCATGGTGTCCACCTCATACTAATTAATTCCCAAGTAAAAACTCATTGACAAGTTCAAAGTCATCTTTACCTGGACTTTTAGATAAAATAAGTATCTACCACTCGTCACAAATCTCACCTTTCCATGTAACGTTTTCGTGTAAGCGAGATGTAAATCCACATCTCGGGAAACTCAATATTCCCGATTGAGGTAATTGAAAGCTTAAAGGAATTTATTTTCAATTTCCTACGATATGAGTTTTTCCGTCTATGAAATATATCGAGGATCACGTAGCCTGCCAAAGTAAGTATTTAACGTAAATTAATTTTTGGGATGCTTTTATGCACATGGAAATTATTTTGATTGGATTTATCTCTTCTACTACTACTACGTCACTAGGCTCTCTCGAACCAGTGTGGTGGGAGGATTATGGTGTGTTCGGTGCGAAAGGGGTATAGGACCCAAATCAATGGAAAGGGGTTACTTAACACTAGGTGGGCCATCTGCTCAGTCTGTAGCTTTATCACATAAAACAATATTTGGCCATGACCTTCAAGTTCAGGCAATGATTCGCTATGTTTAAAACAAATCGAAATAGATATAGATAGATGACATTTTATTGCTCACAAAATCAAAATAACAACAATCAGTAACAATGTACAAAAAAAAGTGAAACAATGGGCGGTCTTATCGCTATAAAGCGATCTCTTACAGACAGATATTATCAAGAATGATGCTCCAATCGATCTAATTTCAAACAATATTACACAAAAGCACTACTAGTGATTGTTAATAAGATTAGATTGGTGTAGTTAAGCCCTAGCTCAAAGCCCCACTCTTAAATCCATCCTTAGATTTCTTCACAGGATATCAATCAAGCACATCGTGTCTCGAAATATGATTTATGAAGTGTACTTTTATCTAAACAATCGATACAGTCGGCTGAGGCGCGTCATTGTGGCAATTTATCATAGTTATCTCGCCCACCCACACTATGGTGCAGTGGACCACGTATCTGTTAGAAAAGAATAAAATGAACTATAATTTATTCAACTCTACGTTGAAAGTTGCGCATGCTATTAGTGACACGCTTCTACGAGTGCATTTGACAGGCTTCGCAGCTCAGTTGCTTGCAATTCTATCTTCTGAGCTTTAGGTCGTGGGTTCGATTCCCACCCAAGACAAATATTAAATTATTTTAATTATTTATTATTAAATTTTTGTCTGGGTGTTATTATGTATTTATATGTATGTAATTAAAAGGTATATCTATCATTCTATCAGTCATCTGGTTCCCACAGTACAAGCTACGCTTAGTTAGATGGTGATGTGTAAAATGTTTACTAATATTTATTTATTTATTACATTTATTTATCCCTCTAGAAGTTTTTGAGCTAATACAAAATTGTAACATATGTTGATCAAGTTGATGAACAGACTTGATGGACACAGACAGACCTAAAAGTATATATGTAATGACGCCCTAAAGAGGATGGGACACAACGGGCCTCAGTTCTCTGAGGGTTATGTAGTTAGTTTTATTTGACTACGCTAGAATATTGCTCTGAAAATTGCAGAGTTCATCGCCACCACTGCCTTCCCACAAATAGCTTGGCTAACCCTCTTTTCATTGATGAATTCAACAGCTCCAAATATATAACTTAAAAAACAAATCTACTTACAAATATAATTGAGCCTCGTTGAGGCACAATTTAAGGCTTTCGCCACACCGACTGGAGAGAATCAGTGATACGAATAGTAATAGTAGTAGTAGTAGTAGTAGTACAGACAATTATGATTCCTACTGAGGTTCATACGAAATCAAATCTACGAAACTTGCGTCTCAATTACTCGAAAACCAGCTTGACTGACTAATATATTTCTATTTTAGGTTACTAATACTATATTAGGTATTTTGCTGTAAGCTGCCTATACCGAATGAAGAGTTACAGCCAGTTAGCCCAGGTCGGGCCATAAATGTCGAATCACCGTGATATAAGGTCGACAAACGACGCCAGTACTCGATTTAGCAAGAACAAAGAAAGCTCCTCTACGTTTCTTTTGTGCGACGACAGTTAGCAGTCTATAACGGCCCATTCATTTGGCCAAATGAACCGCTTAAATGATCGTTCATTCATTACAAACATTTAATTTTGGAACCTTGAAGACGGAGGCAGTTTGGGTATAAATGTTACTTCTAGCAGAAAATAGTTTATGTGGAAGTTAGTTGGATATTCAAAGAAAGTTTTTTTTTTTACGAGAGAGTGTTAATTATGAATTAAAATAAGTTAATTTCTTAGAAAGCATTAATGAATTAAGGAATGAAAATTCTTTTTCACACCATTACACATACACGTTTAGATATTAACGTTCAACTAATTAAAATATGCATATAATAGATGGTCTTATCGCTAAGTATTTAAGTGATCTCATCCAGAACCGTCATATTATGTTATTATTAGAATACTCAACACATTTTTTATTCTGTTGTATAAGGTGTTTTTATCTAACATGAATAAATTCAAATACCTGTCAAAAACAAAATGAAATAAATAAATCATTGATTTTGCAAATTATAATAAGTAGGGATGTTTACTTACTTAGGTAGAGCGCCCTTAGAAACAGCTATTCCTTCTAATATCACAATTCACAAGACCACTTTAAAATTTAATTTGCAAAACACTTTAGTTGAAAGTAGCCAAGAGCTAGATTAAAGCTTGCAGTTACGTTCACTCTGGGCGTCGCGTAAAATACCGCGGGTATATAAGGTGTTTATTATGTACTAGCTTTTATCCGCGGCACCGCTCGCGTTAATACTGATTTTGTCAAATGTTAGGCTAAACCGAAAAAAAAACTGGTTGTCCATCGATACAGAAATAATTAACAGGAAATCTTTTTTGTTTATATCCTCCTCCTATAATAGGTCAGGGTCAGGGAGGGTCCCATTATCTCCATATTATTATATGGAGATAGGTAAATCATACACGATTCTATAGTTTAGGCCTGAAAGCGTCACAAAGAAAGATACTCATTTTCACATTTATAATATTAGTTATGATGTATATATTTGAGATTCGTAAATAATGGTAGGTAATATAATAAGTAATATAGTATAATACTACTTGATTGCGCATATCGCTTCCCCCGGAGAAGGTTAAAAACAAAAAAAAAAACGTTAATTATATACATTTTAATAATCAAAATAAAATAGAAATATTATACTAGGAAGCTACAAAGTAAAGACGAAAACTCGCGAAGGTATTCCAATATTGAAGTTCTTATACGTCAATATTGGACATCGTACTTAATCAAGCAATTTTTTCGCTTTTTTCCGCTCAGTTGAGTGAATTTTTACTTCTTGGTAACGTCTTTGATAATTGGTAAGTTCATACGATAAATGGTAGCGGAATTTATCGCTTCCGCAGGTGCCACAAGAACGGTATTTTCTAAGCAAATAATGCATTTATTAACGTTAAAGTGAAACGTTTGCTCGGTCTTTACGATTCTGTTCCACTTTATAGTCTGGAAGCCACTGTTGTTTACCTCACCTAATTGGCTAATTTTATTGAAAGGAATTGAACAATTTTCTATTTGTTCATGTTTTCGACACGTGTAACTAATTGTCTAACTTGCGACAAACATGCAAGGGTAACAATCATACTCGGTTCGTATTTTATTTCCTTTATTAAGAAGATGGCGTTTTAGTTTCAGACAGCGGGTCATCAAGGATCTTAATACATAATCTTGCGAAATCATGTATAATATTTCATACAATGAAGAAGGTATTTCTATGTTTGAAATATTTCCATAGAGCACGTATTATACGATATTGATCGCTGGATCCTGTTCTATCTGCTATTGACGTTCAAAAATGTTGTCATTTGTTGCACTTGTACCGCAAGTTGTAATTTCTGTAGTGTAAAGTAGTACTTTGTACTAAATATATTATTTTATGGAGCGCTAACTGAAGTTTTTGTTCATTACAAGCATTTCGACATTACGTAAAATGTGCTGTTTGTAAGAAAAATATTGGAAAATGTGTAATGCGTTTCGTGATTTGCTTTTTATAATAATAATTTCATAAATCATTTTATTTCAGACAACACATACAAAACATATGGTAAATGGCACATAGAAATACCTTAAAGGAAAAGGCAACATACATATAATTTAATACGTAGCTACAGCAAAAGTACTGAAATTTTTCATATTATCAATGTAATTATCTGTGTAAAATAATGTGTCTTTTAAAATTTTAGGAGTCCTTATATAACTTATCCCAGTGCTACCAATTTCGTATCGTAGCGAGAAAATTCTTCTAAGCTATTGATACTCTATAGTAGAAACTTCCAAAAAAATCGACTTGTGCCGACTTTTTCACAATTAGTGTCGTTGCACTTTGATGTGTAGAATACTTGGCTTTTAATATATCACTAGAAGTTATGTTCGATTTTTTAGACTCGAAATCGAACTCGTTGGGAATTTCATTATTTTAATTTCCTCACGTTCTTTCTTTTGAACGGTATAAAAGAAGCAGTAAAGTCACATAGTACTGCACTAGGGCGTTGTTAAGAGTTCTCTGGTATGATATTATGTTCATACCAAACGAACGATGCCGAACGAACATAATTATTATACTAGCTTCTGCCTGCGTATAATCTGGATGGATCCTGAATAAATAACTTAAAACTTATTTCTAAATATACTTATGTTAAACATTTAGTTAGTTAGTTTTAGTGTTTAACGCGATAAACAAATATAGTTCATCCATCCATACAAACAGATATAGTTTACTATGGGATTCATTAAAAGGATTCAGGAAAAGGATATAATTTCAGTTTGGTTCCAAAGAAAAGATAGAAATAAAATAATATAAATTAAATTAACTAATTTAAAATTCAAAAATTATTAATGTTTATTGATTTGGAACAGTAACAACTAACTTGTAGTTTGTACAAGAGTATTGCAAGTATTGCGGCGATTGAATTCAAGATGAGCATTAATCTTCGCCAGAATTATTGGTGTGAATTTGAACTTCATTTTCTCAAATTTCAAAGAAATCTACAAACAGAAATCTAACATAGTTATGAAAATTCTTAATTTTCAATAATAAGCTATGAGATTTTATTACTTCGTTCGCATGCAGTCGCTATATCTGTACTAACTATATGAGTTCCAAACAGCTGTGCGAAATTCTCACATTTGCTAAGAAATATAACGCGTCATATTAGTCCACGTATTGCTAGGATTTTCATCGTTCTGCCAATAACCAGGTAGGGAGTAAATGTATCAGAGCGTCATAAATAAAATATTGCGTTTGACTTAACGTTTGTTAGTAAGGAACCCCGTATTAGTACAGAATTTCGGTATTGCATTCAATTGATGAAAAAAAGAATGCAAATTAAATTGAAACCCAACTTTACAGACCAATGAAGCTATGCTATACTCATGTTTGCAGTGTTTTACTTTTGCTAAACAACAAAATTCAGGCGGTCATGTATTTTAATAAAAATTTTACAGAAATTTTCATTGTTACCAAACTTAATAAAACCTAGAATTACACTTACTCAGATTTTAAAAATATCAATTGTATGTTACAGATATGTATGCAATATTTTTAATATTTTGCCTCAAATTTGAAACTTTTTTTTTTCCAGTAACTGGCAAACTAAAGATCAATAAAACTATGGCACTCATGTTTTTTTCACCAGAATCGGTGGTTCTGGAGGGGCATCTTGTAGGGAAAAAAAGGCAACATTCTCTTAGGAGTTTGAGCGTCGCAGGAACAAATACGGTTAAAGCCTATGGTTTTGTGTTTGCTTACAAAACACAACTTTGCTGACATAATCTTATAAAGCTTCCACGACTTATCGTGGCTATATTTTCAATGATACTCTTTGAACAATATATGTTAAAGAATTTTGAGTTCAGACGTTACAAGTACAAATGATAAATATATGAAGTCGACGTCGAAAAATATGTGTATACTACTTGCAACAGTAGGTATATTGGTAAGTTAGCGTTATTTATTTTATCTTTGATTGAAAATGTAAACCTTGAGTTACATGACTTACAAAGCTGGACCTTGTTTAACATCGCTATAAACTGCAAATGTATTGGCAACCTCACGTGAGAACCAGCTCGCAGTCCAGGCATTTTGAGGCACTGTCATTACAAAAGCCTAATATACGGTGTCATGCAGTCGAAGGCAACCGCTAAAGAACATTTTGCGTCATTTCATGACGAACGTGGAATCAATTGTATGAGGAACCACGAAGATTATCGTTTTGTCTCCGAATAAAAAATAAGACAAATGTAGAAGAAAAAAAAAGATATGACCTAACCCATGACCTAAACTTAGTTTTTATATTATTGTGGTGTGTGTATTCAACCCCTAATTTAATCTAGCTATTAATCTTGAATTTAGTTGTTGATCCATTTTTCGCGACAACCAAGGACGATTATAATATTAATTTTCCTAATCATTAGGATTCCTACATTCACTTGTTAAGTAGTTTCATTTAAAGCATCAATAATAATTAAAAGGTATTTTCGACCAAAAATAGCCGGAGCTATTTTTGGTAGAAAATAACGAGTCCATTATGCTATTTTTACACAATACTCTGACACATCAGAATAAATAACAAACACAAGTTTTACTGGAGAGAGAATAAACCTTCCAGGAAAATATTTACATCCAAATTTAACATAATATGATAACGTATTAATAATATAAAAACCTATAATTGGATTCTGGATTCGGATTGAGCCTAAATATAAGTAGACGAAAGCATAAAGGAAGATTAGTTATAAAAATAATATCGAATATCAGTATTATAGGAAGACTGAGCTATGAGACGCCAAAAAAAAAGTTTTTAAGGCGTACGTCATCATGGCCGAGTGTCAATCGCGCGCAAGCTACAGTCAAGGAAACGTCTCTCTGCCCGTGGACTGACATTTCTCGGGGCCATGTTGTTTCATGTTTAAATTTTGTATTTGATTGTAAAATGTGGATAAATGTAAATCTTCTCAGTTTGTTAATGCTCTGTTTTTTTAATTAAATTTGGATCAAATACACTAGAGTATATAATATTTTTGCCCAGAATAAACAACCGTTACGAGTTTCTCCACTGTCGGCAATTGACAAAAGGCAACTGTCGCATCGTAATCTCTTCTTGATAATCAAAATGAGATGTCATATGAATACAGGGAAATCGTGAGCGTGGTGGTCTAGCGGTACTGACCCCCGAGTTTCAATCCGGAGGTCGCCGGTTCAAATCCCGACGTGCACCTATGAGTTTTTCGATTGAAAGATTTATGTGCGCAATACCACGTTCTCAAAACGGTGAAGGAAAACATCGTGAGGAAACCGATATGTCCTAGAACTAAAAATTCGAAGACATGTGTCGAGTGCACGAAAGGAGCCTCTTTGAGGCGCACTTACAATCCTTTCACCACACTGGTTCGACAGAACCGGTGACTCGAAGAAGAAGAAGGGAAATCGTCAGAATGATGCGAGTTTTCATCATCATGTGATTAGTGAAATGCTTTTATCGCGAGAAAATCTTATGTCATAGTTGCTAGCTATACTACATACTACATAAGATTTTGTCGCTTCCCATCCTTCGATAAAATCTTCTTGTATAAATCAGCCCTTATTATATATTATGTTTGTTAGACTACGACATTTACTACATGAAATTACGCGTTCAATGTACTGAAAATATTCACGACTATTATCCGTAGTCACTCCTTTGGATCGCATTGACAACCTCAACGAACGAATGTAATAATAGAGTATCCGGAGGGTTCGCAACTATCTACAGAGCGTCTATAATTAGGGTTATTTTAAATAATTGTTCCGTAACAGCCTTTAATATTTCCATCACAAAGTCAGGCCTTTTCGAAAAACGAGTACGAATCTGATTTTAATTTTACCCATGTACTCATTTAGGATTAGGTGGTTGCCACAAGGCCAACAATTTTTGGTTCCAGGGCATTCCGGTTTCCTTACATTATTTTTCTTCGTCATTTTAGAGAACTTGGTCGATTGACTGGCCATCTAAAGTCAGGGTTCAAAGTTATATGGACGTATGAGTGATACACAAAATCGATAGAATTTGAAATTCAGATACTATATTTTTTCGATAAATTAAAAATACGTGCATTATATGTAGCATAATCCATTATTACGACACAGGCCCTATAATAACACAGTAAATCACTAGACACTAGCTAAACGCTTTTAATCGCACTGGACACCGCAAATGCTTCAATTTTCTCTGATCTGAGATAAGTCAATATCTCAATAATTTAATATAACAAAATATATTATAATATATCTCAAAAATTGAAATTTTTTCATAAATTTAAATTAATTCACGCAAAATATAAAAATATTGCAAAAATTAACACTTTTCGCCTATAGCTGCAAAAAGCAATGAGTCCTCAATTAATATTAATTAGCATAATCATGAAATAATGTGTTCTGGCACGAGAATCAAGTGACGCCTACGTTGCATCCCAATTTTGAAACCATTCCACGTTTAGTTACCATCACTAATGCAGTAAGTTATTATATCACTGACGTGAGCGTTGTTTCACTTTTATGGTTCCGTGGAGGGCATTCTGTTGATAGTATTTTTCTTTAAATATATACAATCCAATCCTCAGTCACGTGATGAGATAGCCAGCTATTCGGGCGGGGGTGCGACTGCAAGTCATAGTGATAGCGCTTCGTAATGTAATGCCGCTTTGTTTCCCTGGCGTTTCAGTGACTCAGCCGTGAGTAGAGGATTTTTTATTTCTACCTTTGTAATAGTGTACCTATTATTATATTGCTGATGTTATGGAAACAAGGTTATGAGGCATGTGGTAGCGGAGCGGCATCTAGTTGCGACTTTGAATCGGAAAGTCAGAAGTCGTTATTTCACTTTGATTACCAATTGAAAGATCTCGGATGTTATTCCACTTTTTATAAGCAGCAAAAATAATTCATGTATTTTAAATAAAACATTTGACTGACAATTAAAAACGGTGTAGGGAATCCTCACCTACAAAAATAATCAATGTGATATTCATTTGCTTATAATAATCTGCCATCTAGCCCTAAAGTAAAGTCCATGATACAAGCTGTGCTTGTATGAACCAGACAACTGATATATAATACTTTTATATTTTTTGTAAATACATACATATACCACATAACAACACCCAGACACAGGAAAAACATCTATGTTCGTTACACAAATATTTATCCTGGGTGGGAATCGAAGCCACGACCTACAGCGCAGAAGGCAGGGTTACTACCAGCTGATAAATAAATAAAAAAATAACAAATAAATGAAGTAAATTTAATAATTAAATCGCTGCGGTTTCAAAACATTTATTTCAACAATATAACATCTTAACCAATAAGGCACGTTGTAGAGGCCGATTTAAAAGCTAACAAGATCAGGTAGGGGCGAGTAAAGGATTAGCGCAAAGCCGATCCGACTCGAGCTTTGACAACAACTCAGGCAATATCGAGGGCGAAGGAAAACGATAGAAAGTCGTCCCCGCTAAGCTAAATGGCGGTGTCTTAAAAGCTTTTATATAATTTTGAAATGGAACAGATGTTTTTGTAGATATTTCTGAAATCAATTATTTTGGATAAGAAAACTGTCAAGAAAAATGAATATAAGATTATAAACTTAGGAGTAAACGTAAGTAGTAAACTTAGGATTATAAAAAAGTAACGTAATTTACTTAGGATTGTAAAGTTTCTGGAATCGAATGCAATTCTAAATTTATATTTATAGTTGATAATTTATATTTTGATTTTCTTTATTTACAGTTTTTAGTCACTTTCAGTAGTTTGTCACCTCGTAATATCATATGTTCTAACAAAACGTTAAAATATATGTTAGAAGACTAGAATAAAACAGGAAGATTAATACCAGAACATAATTTACTTCCAGAATTTCCCTTCACTTCTTTATAACAATTTAAATTTGATATTCATATACTTAGCCAGCAATTCACTTAATACCATACACACTTTATATTTCACTCTTATATAATTAATAATTGGTCAGGGCTTCAGCAATTATATAGAGGGTAACTTTAGATGTTGCTCCTGTCGGAGTTCTCAAAGAATTGAATGCGTATCCGACTTGCCCCTTTCCATCTTCACGGCAACGTCAAACCCCCACCAATCGCAAAATGCGCCGGAAACTCGTAAAGACAGCCAATCCTACCCACCTTAACTAATATTTTTACGAAATAACACCGGAACTATGTACCACAGACAGGATGTACCAAACAAAGCATACTTTAAAAGACTTATACAATACTATTATCTTTAAAATAGATATTCCTGAAGTTAGTAAACGCGACTATTAATTAAAATATTGGTTATAATATTAGGGCGACAACATCTATAGATTTACTTATTTCTCGATTAAAATCCGTACAGTTCGTGAGAGTTCAATAAACAGGCTTCATTCATTGAATAATTTTAACATATAAACCAAGTCTTCAAATTAAATAACTTTTTTTCTTTCGTTTTATTCGAAATATATTTCATTAAGTTCCCGGTATAGAAGTCACTGATAATAATCATAGCAAAAGTTAACGAACAAAACCACTTTTCTCATCCGCTGGCACAATATTGTTGCAAAGTTACGTAAGAAAGTAAATTAAATGGAAACCTCATTTACCCCCGCAATGACAATGAGTATTTGTCCAACAAAAACTAATAAAGGAGACATTTCGTTTCCGACATGTTTGGAGTTGGTTACCTACCTATGGCAAAACTTGCAATACAAGTAGTTGTGGTTCATTGATACTGCAGTTAATATCTTATATGACAAACTTACTGGAGTTGGTTCGATTTATTTGGTTGTAACAACAACGAGTATACAAAGTATATACTCATTATTGATACAACCGAATAAATTTAGATCAATCTAATTGTGGTTTAAATTTGGAATGTGTGGTAAAAATGCAAAACTGTTGGAATTCAACTGTGAAGGTGACTGTGACTGGTGAAGGAAAACATGATGAGGAAACATGTTCTAGAACCAAAAAGTTCGAAGACATGTGTCAAGTGCACGAAAGGAGCCTTTTTGAGGCTCACTTAAAATCCATTCACCACACTGGTTCGAGAGGACCAGTGACTCGAATAGAATACAATAGAAGGAACAAAGAATATTTTGGCTCAACAGAGTAATTTGCCACTTGCTCACTCGAGATAAATTGTTTTATTCATAAAATATAGATAATAAATAAGCAATTTCTCAGTAGTAATTCGCATAAAACTAATGGTTCGAAAACGTGACAACCGAAGCGAAAACTTGCGATAAAAGTAATCAAAGTGTCGTTAAAATTATTTGAGTACGCCATCATTCTATGAACAATCCCTGCCAAGCACCCAAAGCAGACAAATCTAATGATTTACTTAAAATAGTGTCGTTAACAAACGGAAAAAGGCATTTCTTTTTTAGTATTGCTTTCAGTACAACCCTTTTAAAAACAACATGACGTAATCCATATAAGAATTTACAAGACCAAGCTGATGTGCTCATTTTTAAGTTGAGTAGTCTTTGTCCCTGGCTCCATAATGATCATCATCATCACCATGTTACCTCATCATCATCACCATGGTACATTTGCTTTGAAACCGATGCTTAATATCCCCGGACGAATTTGGCGAAGTTCTACTCCTCTTTAGCTAAGTTAAATAAGTTTGTCAAATTTCAGCTCAATTATCCGATAAAACGTTTTCTCACCGAACTAGGTACCGGGGCTGGGCCCGATGGGTCTGATCTTTCCGGAAGTCCTGCTTATACTAATATTTTTGTGGACATTTCACAAAACGCCATCTAGCCCCAAACTAAGCTAAGCACAGCTTGTACTATGGGAACCAGATGACTGATATATTACTTATATACTTCTTTTGTAAAAACATATCAACACCCAGACACAGAACATACATCTATGCTTGTCACACAATGTTTGTCGTGGGTGGGAATAGAACCCACAACCTACATCGCAGAAGGCAGAGTTACTATAAGCTGTGAGGCCTGTCAGTACTAATGCTAATATTAATACGTAAACTGTATCACTAGCTCGATTAACAAGCGCCTCAAAGAGACTCCTTTAACAAAATATTGCCATTAAATTTGGAAATATTAAAACATCTGATAAGATGATGTCACACGAGTATGTAACACGCAATCTGAAATAATATAAGTATATCAAATCCCTGGACCTTAGATCCATGAATAACCAATGTGTTAGCTCAGGGTTGAAGTTTAATTCGTAAACAGTAGTAAATCCAGCTGTATCGACGTGCGGAGTGAACGTCAAATATTTGTTTCATTTTTTCCCTTTCCCCGAAACAGTTTTCAAATTTATGACACTCCACTCGTCTAGTGCCCAGGCCCAAGAGGCTTAACCTGAAATGGACGCGGCCGCCGACGAGGAAATATATTTCCAAGTTTACTGGTCCATAAATAACTGTAGAGTGACAGGGCGATGATAAACTCCCGGGCCGGAGTTCATCTCGCGTCACTTACTGAATATTGAGCAAATGTTAAGCCAGTTGTAATTTTTCCCGAAATAAATGAACTGCCCGTTGTGTTGTTTTCATTTTATTGAATTGTTGAAGTACGGAGGAATAACTGGTATAAACTAGCATAAGTTATTTATTAAATTGCTTCTTAACATATTGTTATTGCATTTCGAGTTATTTCTTGTGATATTTATCTTGAGGTAGAAAATGCAATAAAAATAGTCTCCAATCCGATTCCTGATGCAATACAATAACAGATTGCAAGCAGCAATAACAGGTTTCCAAAAGATTCAAACTAAAACCTCCGAAGTTAAAGAAGTTAAGATAAAGATGCAATTCCTAAAACAACAAAACAATGTTTCTCAAAGTTTCCAATACTTCCGGCTATTCTTTAAGTTAGTTTTTATACAGAACACCGAATGTATTTTGTAGAGTAGTGGAAACGTACAGGGCAAAGTGTACCTCGTTTTGTGGAAAAGTTTTAGGTTTTGTGATTTCATCAAATTGCAGCATAGATGCATCAATCTGTATTTAATTACAGTATCTTCAAGCGTAGTAACTATATCTTCTATAGATTGCATATTTTGTCCACGGGGATAATGAAGCGAATACAACCCATCTGTGTAATATACCAGCTATGTGTGAACTACACTCACATACTACGGTCAATTTTTTTTTTTTTATTAAATTTCAATATCTTTATCTTAATTCCCATTTAGGTACACATGTTCTGCTTTGTTGTATTGTTTTCCTGTAGTATACTTTATAATGACATTGAAATTGTATGTATTATTTTATAACAAAAAATAAAAATAAAAATAGGGACTTTTACTTTTTATAATATTTTAGGACATACGCTTGAATAACTCATATGATGTGAAAAGTTCACACCACTAACATCTCGTTTAAACGGATATACAGCTTTTCAAACGTAAGATAGATGGATGTAGATTTAACTAAGTCTACGTCATCCATATGCTTCGTGATCAAATTAATAAGTTTTTGAGTACGGAACCCCCATTGTCATGGATTATAATAGATGTACCAAGAAAGGTTTTTATGAAATTTAACCTTTAAGTCATTGAAAGGGGGCACAGAAGTTTTGAACTACCTAGGACTTCAAAACTTGACACTATACTCAAATATATTAATAACAAAAGATTTATTAGTTTTTTTAAAGTCGCGCGTGTAGTATAAGCGTAGCGGATAAATATTGCACAAGATTTACAACCTCATTTAGCAAAGGTGATTATATCCTGAAAAAATGATCAATTCACAATGTTTAGGGCCAATTGTGTGTTTTTAAATTTATGTACCTTGTAACTTTACTAAAAAAATAACACAAAAAAGGTCCGAAATTCGCTAACAATCCTATAGCTGAGCAAGTTTTAATTGCCTGGGAAGTCCAGGCGTAAGGTACTTGCACCGGGCTGAGTTAGCAATGTTTGTTGAATTGAGAAATAATATATTTGTTATGTGAGTAATTAAAGCTATTTTAGCGATGAGTCCATCATAAAAGTTTTTGACAGTTGTGTTTCATATGATCTCTGGAGCATCTGTTATTTTATGCTGTGCGACTGTTTTGGAGAAATCGTCATAACGCTGTGCTAAATGTAAAGCGCTACTGAGACATTAGCTACATTTTACTTACATTCAGACATTAAACTGATTTTTCCAAAATTTCTGATCAAAGTAATTATTGATTTTTGTTTAATAATAATAATAATAAATAATCATAAATATTGGTGGACATTTCACACAGCGCCATCTAGCCTAAAACTAAGCATAGCTTGTACTGTGGAAACCAGATGACTGATAGAATACATATACACTTTTTTTTTGTTAATACATACATCTAAATACATAACAATAACACCCAGACCCAGAAAAAACATCAATGCTCTTCACATCAATGTTGATTCTGGTGGGAGTCGAAACCACGACCTACAGAAGGCAGAGTTACAAACCAACTGTGCTGCGAGGTCAGACAAACTTTTTGATTTTAACCTTTTTAATATTTTTATTGAACCTCATAAAAACTGTTCTGAAACTGTAACCGTCCTAAAAATATATTTCCATTCGATAACCACGTGATATGTTTAGCAGAAGATTAAATTCAATTATACGTGATCCTTACACATTACGCTGATTTTTCTTATACATCAAAGATTTCAAAGGTGACGGTATATTGCGGCAACTTCCATAGGGAGAAATCTGCCCCTACGTAAGGCTTGATAAAAGTAAATAGATTATTTCTATCTTGTATTTTTTATAAATATTTACTCTATTACCTCTCTTTGAATCTTTATTAAACTGCATGAATTATTTGATTTCCTAAATAGAAGCAGTCTTATATATATTATGTATGTCCCTGTAACTATAACTGTATACGAAGTGTTTAATTAATTATATCCACGTAGTTATTTCGCACAAAATGCAGGAGGTATCAATGTAAAAACGCATATACGCTATTTTAATTAAAGTGAAGAAAATATAATGAAGAAATCGAATTGTTTATGCAAAACGTTCATTGTCACTTGGTGCGATTAGAACTGCCATCCTGCAGTAGGAAAAATATAAAACTGAAATAATATTATTCGAAATCCAAGCAAAAACCGTCTGCAGCACAGATCTGGCAATTTTCCTGTTGCTAACTGTATAATGTGGGAGTGTGTAGACACCTTTATGGAATTTATTTGAACGGGAGGCTTCCCTCACGGTTCGCGTGGCGCGTCTTCTAATCAGATTTACCGTATTTTATGTCCCTAATGACGACGTATTAAAACTTCGCTTGAATAAAACCAACTCAATTCTGAGACATGAAATTCGTTTTCCAGTTTGAGACGATATTTTCGATTCATCACGCGGATGTATTTGGCACCCAGCAGGTACCTCATACTGGGTAAGCAGAAGCAGCCAATAAAGCCGAACTGTTATACAGAAATATTTTATACAGAATTAATGTTATTTTGCAGCAAATGCTGAATTTAATTTGTTTTTATTTACCAAAAAACAAATAGACATACAATAGACACGCACGAAACACACGTCGATAGAGAAAAATTGAATTCGACTAATATAACTTGACTTAATGTCACATAACGGTTTCTAGCTATAGGACGGCAGATTAGTTGACCGGGCGTCGGGCGCCGAGCTCTAAGTAGAAACTTAGGAAACTTCGACGGAACATTTAATGCTAACTTACTTAATAACGGTATCGAGGGGTTGATCTTTGATAACATTCCCTGTGCCTATTCTATACCATAACCAATGGTATAGAGTGTATGAGTACCTATAGTGGCTGTGTTCTATGTGTTGTAATAGTTTCCAATGCTGTGGGACCGTTATGCTACATGTTTTAAATGTCAAAAATTATATTATTTTTGATCACCAAAACAAAATAAATATATAGATATTATATATGCTTGTATAATATATATATATATACAAGAAGAGCTTTAGAGCTCAACAATAATGTTTTTAGAAATATAATAACGTGAAACTTAAATTTTCTAAAATCAACAATTCCCACATTTATTTGCCGTAGCCATGAGTTCTGCACTAACGGTTTTCTAGTAAAATGATAGTAGCAATACCATCCATCTTAACCTATCTTAGTGTTCGCGCTTGACTTCCCTTTAAGCATGGTCAATGTTCATATTATGTGGTCATAACGTACAGCAGTCCTTTTGACTTGGCCACCCCTAACAATGTTATACGAAGTTTTGCGTATGTATGTACACTGAAAAGGGATTAGTAGTAGAGGAAGTACGCCATCGTCCATATAGATCAAAAAGTGTCTAGAAGAGATGCCTTTTAGGCCCATTTGGCCACTAAGTAGTAGAAGAGTTAGCCCAGTAGCAGTAGAACTCACGCTAAGTTTGTTCGGTCAAGTACTGTCATCATGCCCATTTCTGTAACACTGTACATAATAATTATAATAGGCATAATACGTGTGATTTCTTATTTTACAAGCTATTTCTTAAAGTAATCATTTTTTTTTTATATTGTATATACAGGTAGTTCCACTGCTTCTTAAATAATTATACCAGAAAGTGGCGTCAGGCAAGTCTATGTATTTATGGCTGATATTGATTGCTGACACACTTAGAAATCATACGCAACCATCTCATACCTCTATAGTGGGCAGACGAATAAAATCGGGTAACTCCTAAGTATTTTCAATTTATTATAAATTTCATAGCACACATTCAACCAATATTATTTATTGGAAAACTTGGTTTGGCTTACAGTAACTATCTGTACAAGTTAGTTGTTGGTACTAGGTTCGCCTCGTGTCGGGCGCGGTGCGTTTATAAGCTGTTATTTCAAATATAATACTGTAGTTACAACTGTTTTTATTTACTGTGTTAACCGATAAAAATGTTTAAGCCAGAATGTTTTGTCTAAAATGATTATTTTCATATGCAGAACTTGATGAATTACTATGTCCACTACTGAAATAAGCATGTCAAAGCCGCCACTTAGCTCGATCTTCGGCTCCTTGCAACCACTTTCTGCCAGCTGCCTCTAGGCATTTTCTATCCTCTATGATGGTTATCTCAAAAGCTTGTTTTCCCTGCTCTAGAAACTATTCTGTCATCATATTGTTACCTAAAAGCTATATATGTGTATGATATGTCTATACTAGACTTTCGACGGAATACATGAAATCGGTGTGCATAATATAACCGCCGTAACTATGACCGCACTCGAACTGCTGAATTCGACAAAATTGTCGCCATCCAACTGTTTGCTATTCAAAACATTTCCCAATAATTGTTTCCAATAACACAATTAGACCGGTTCCACTTATCTAGTTATGACTGAGCTGAGATATTCTGGTTATAAATACCATGAATCGAGTACTAAACTACATTATTATTTTATTATTTGTTAAACTAGTTTCGATACAAACTTTTAAATTTGATGTATAAGCCCCGCAAGTTGATATTGCGATTGGCGGCCATCTTGGTGACGTAGTCGACGTCGCACCGTCAGTACCGTTCGCAAGGTCAGCCCGCGCTTACGTGCTTACGCGCATCGAGTACCTACTTGTTATAGCTTTTTGTTTTTGTTATCCTGTTTTATTGTTATTTTGAGAGGAATATTGGAACAAAGATCGAATAACTGACGATTTATTTATCATTAATACGGCAGACGACAGTGAATCTGAAACAACTGATACAGGAAGTAGTTCTGATTCGGAAGACAATATGAGTGGGATTGACGAATTAGGCTAAGATTTTAAATAAACATTTTTTACATAACAACCTGGTTTAAATACAAATATCCCATAACCCTAGCTTATTTACTTTTTAATAAATTTTTTTGGCTATCTGTACTTTTTTGCGACGGATGACGTCACGCAGCTGTTATTGTGACAAGGTTCCATCGCAATATCAACTTGCGGGGCTTATAACGCATAGTTGGTCGTTTATCGCATAAAATTGCGACATTAAAACGCATATTTCGATTGAACTCTATATATAATTTTATCCATTCCCTATTTACTAAGGGTGTCACCATTGCAAGTATTCAGAGTTGTAAAACAAAATTGAACATCAAAGATTTAAGCAACTTCCAAAGAAAATACGTTTGAGTCACATAATAAGAATTCACCTTCGTATCATCAATCTTGCGGCATTAACATTGCGTCTAGATAGAGTCTCGCCACTATCTCCTGTGACCTGAACAAATGCAGGTACCGCCTAATTACTGCAGGGTAGAATGAGATGAAAAACGGTAGACGCGTGCGCTAAAACGAGATAGAAACAATCACAAGAGTCAATCCGTCAATGTCGTTTTGGGTAATCTTGTAAAGCGAGTGATAAATCCTAGTGAGGCGTCGAAGCCATGATTTTTGCGTTTTCTGCCGTAACATAGGGGTGGCACACGTCGCATTCTATTTTCACGGCTATATATCATGCCTAATCTCTTTGTCTCATTGAAAACAGTGTTCGTTGTGACGAACACTGTTTTCAATGAGACAAAGTGTGCGAAAAAAGGGTGGCGAAGAGTGTGCTCTTCGGAGGACTGGATTAATTTATTTTATTGTTTTTGCCGTAACTGGACGGTAACTAGTTAATATTTTTAGGTTATTCTATGATATATTACTACTATGTGTTATATTATATTGCATGAGATATTAAATTATATTTTGTTTTTTTTTATTTTTATGCTTTTTTTAAGTTTTACGTGATACTACTACTACTACTACTACTCGTGCCATTGGTTTTCTTGTACCAGGGTGGTGAAAGGATTTAAGTGCGCATCAAAGTCTCCATTCGCGCACTTGACTAATGTCATGGATTATTTGGTTCTAGGACATGATGGTTACCTTACTATGATTCGTTAACCACTGTAAAAACTTTTAGTGAGATACTGGATTGCACCATCACCGAACCCCTGTTCGTAGACCGCCAGTACTCATACTCATTTGAAAGCACTACAATGCACAGTCAAGTCAGATTAAAATACATACAAATCCGTTATAGCTTTAAGACATTTTGTTAGGACTGTTTACATAACCCTGGTAATGTGAGACGAGAGAAAAAAAAAACTAAAAGAAATAACTGAGACTATGCCTAACTGAGACGCATAAGACGTAACATCCCCGTCTCGGGGTGATGGACGCAACGCAATGCGACTTGAGTCATCTCGTACTTTGGTGGAAAGGACTTGAGTTGTATTGCTGTTGTCTATGGGCGGCGGTTATCAGCTCATTCCGCCATCCGATCACATAAAAAAACACTGGGAACGTTGTTATTGAAAGAAATATTCTTAAAACTTTGACTGGCCTAATAGCTCAGTTGGTAGTAATCCTGCCTTCTGCGCTGTAGGTCGTGGGTTCAATTCCCACCCAGGACAAACATTTATGTGACATTTGTAACATTGATGTTTTTTCTGTGTTCGAGTGTTAATATGTATTATATGTAGGTATGTATTTACAAAAGAAAAGTATATAAGTATCAGTTGTCTGGTTCCCATGATACAAGCTATGCTTCGCTTACTTTGGGGCTAGATGGCGCTGTGTTAAATGTCCACCAATATTTAATATTATTATTATTTATTAAAACACCAATTTAAGGACATTCTTATATTGCCAAAAATGCTGCATTCGTCAGTGAACCACAACACATCAATCGAAACTGGCAACTGAAAGCAATCAGTGGAAATAGTGAGCGTAGTGAGCGTCCGAGATAGCACGGGCGCGGGCGGATTGAAGTCACGTCTGACCGGCACGACGCACAAATAAATAACGCTAATGTTATCCGATTGTGTTCGGATATGGGAAAAAAGAGAGGAAAACCCCTCGAATGTCCCAACGCAATGTTGTGTCAACAAAATATTATAATCGTACACGTTTGTTTGTTTTCGTGTCAAAGCTTTGACGGGATACTAACTTCGTTAAAGTTTTTGTAACTATTCAATTCAATTTCGTTTATTTCAGGTAACCTTAAATTATGATTCAAAAATAATTAAAGTGTCCATATTTGAGTGTTACATATAAATAAAAATGAAATACTAAAAAAAAAAATATTTTAGGAAACAGTACTCATACATTGGACGTCATGACAAATAGCCAGCAAACAGATCGAACTAAAATAAATCTAAATACAATTTGGTTTGTAATCTTCACCGCAAACACTTACAATTGAAAAAGAAAAAAGTTAAATTTAAGAAATGTTTTCTTGAATAAACATTATTTTCTTTATCGAGATGGTACAAAGTAACAATATTTTCTTAACTAGACAAAGAACTGATTTTTTTAAAACAAATATTAATCTAGTATAATATAAAACATTAAATGATAAAAATAATGATAATAAATATTAGTAGACATTTCACACAGTGCCATCTATCTAGCCTTTATTTTCATAGCACAAGAGCACTAACTGAGAATTCTGAATACCGTTTTTGAAGACGCAATGCATATCCAGGTGTAACCTAATAGTGCCAAAATCACCGGTGGCTTTGCATCACTGGAGAGAGCAGTGCTCGTTCGATGAGCCATGAAGGTGCCATCCGCTTTCAGGTCACTTGTTTCGTCTCGATTTGATCAGGCACTCAGAAATAATTTTGTCAAGAAATTATTCCGCTCCTACCTAAGTCGGTTTTGTATCAGTAAGCTGTTAACATCAGGCTACACAAATGTTTATATATATTCTCTTTAATAATCTCTGAATCCTAACTAATATTATAAATGCGAAAGTGAGTTTGTTTATTTGTTTGTAACGCTTTCACGCCTAAACTGCTGAATCGATTATGATGAATTTTGATACAGAGATACCCTGGAGAAGGTTATAGGCAATTAAAAAAGTTTATTCATAAATGATTTCTGTATCAATCAACAATCAGAATTGGTAAACAACATCGACATTAACGCGAGTGAAGCTACGGGTAAAAACTAGTCACAAATATGAACGCGAAGGGAAGGGAAAGGTGGAGAGACACATCGGAACTCATTTCACCGAGGGTAGGTGAGACTAAGTGGTAGCTCGTCACTGACATTGCTTTCCTACAAATAATTCTATTATTTACTTTTTCCTAGTAACATATTACCAACGGCGGGTCTAATAAACAAATAAATAAATAATTCGTGGATATTTCACATATCGCCATCTAGCTCCAAAGCAAACTAAGCATAGCTTGTGTCATGGGAACCAGGCAACGGATTTAATCCTTTTTAACTTTTTTGTAAATAAATACATATCATACATATTGACACCCAGACACAGAACAAACATCTATATTCATCATACAAATGTTTGTCTTGGGTGGGAATCGAACCTACGACCTACAGCGCAGAAGGCAGGGCTACTACTAACTGAGCTGTGAAGCCAGTCAAAGTTTAACAACCAATAATAATGTTAATGTCTCAACAAAGAATTAGTAGTAGTTTTAGGCTAGTCAATTTATCAACCCGAGTAAATAGTCATAAAGAAACTCATAACTCTTCTCTGGCTTTAGCGTAATCGAGTAGTTAATTAATAAAAAACAATTTTCAAAGCTAATGACAGCCAATCAAGGTTTGAACAAAATTGTATTCCAAATAATAATCAGACGTTTTTCAGCGACAGATTTTACTTGTGATTTTCTTTTTGATCAATCTTTAAGAAAATGGAGGACAATTTTATACTTTGAAAAATATTATTTTCTATATTGTTTTACTCCACCAGCCTTGTTATAGGCCTCTTTAGCTAAGTTAGTAAAATACTCTCTGCCTGCTAGGCCCCGGGTTTGATCCCAGCGTGTTCAAATATTTGTAGCTTGTAACTTTCTTGTATGCATGTGACGTAGTGTAACTGTGTGTGACCAGACCATTTGTTCCAAAGAGTGTCCTAGTGCGCTCAACTGTGCAAATGGTTTTGTGCCTTACATGCGTCACGATTAGGGATTGCAATCCCGCAGCTCATTCACTCCCGCGGGATTGATATGGGGGATTACTCAATCCCCCACGGGATCCCGCATCTATGAATTATGTTATAAAATCGAATTAAAACTACAGATTTTGGTGCAAGAATCAACTTTTATTAAGCATTTATTTTAAGCAACATAAATTATTTCTATTCTATCAAATATAAGTAATTAGTAATCTGTTTTCTTAGATTCATCTCAAAATGTATGTCATAGTTTAATAGTTTTGTGTATTTTACCCTTACTCCTAACAACAGTTTTATATTTTTCATTCATATAATCTTATTCACATAATAACTAATAATTAAATCACAACTTTCTCTTAGATGCTATTACTATGATATCAACCTATGGTCATAACTTTTGAAAATACGCTCTTAAGAAGCAAATGGCATTTATTGTATGATCTCCGAGCCTGCTTCTGAGTGAACTGCAAATATATCCTGATGCTGAAAACGGTCTCTCGGCGCACTGTGCGGAACGGCAACGTCACGCTCGTGCTACTCGCAATTTACGTGAAAGTTTTAGCGGCAAATTTTTAATTTGCGGTATTCGCGGATCCGCGCTTTGAAGGTGCGGGATCCGGCAGATTAATAAAAGCAGCAGGATCCCGCGGAAATGCGTGATCCCGTTTTGCGGGATTGCAATCCCTAGTCAGGATGATATAAAAGACGATTAAGCCTTTATAAATGATAATAATAAAATTCACATTATATATGAGTATTTTTAACGGGCATGAGGCTACCTAGAAAAAAACCCTCGTAAACGCGTAGAAAAATCTTCAAAGACGTTATCGGTGACAGGAGGGATCGAGGTTATCACATTACGGGCCACAGAATCAAAGGGATCGGAAGGTGGAATTAGTTAATTATGTTAAACTAAAGGAACGTTTATAGAGCTGCATATTGTGCTAATGTATTTCAGTCACGTCTTCTCGCTACGCTTCGTCGGCGTTCGACATAAATACTCCGTTTGATTCTACCCTCTGTGCTGAAACTAATTTGTTTTAAATTGTCTGAATTGTAACTTACGGGATCTCAAGTGACACTTATGAAATTCCTTTTGAATCCTCCGATTCTTTTCTGAAGCAGTAGCAAAGCAGAAGCAGAAGTAAAGCAGAAGCTATAGCAAAGTTGAAGCAATAGCAGCAGAAGATGTCACAGAAGCAGCAACATAGCAGAAGCAGAAGCAGTAGCAGCAGCAGTAGCAGTAGTATCAGTAGCAAAGCAACAAAATAAAATAAAAAAATAAAATATCAGTCACCATGCTTTGGTATACTCACGATGTTTTTCTCCAATGTAGTCTCAAGTTTTTGTATATCATGTTTGAAAAGTCAGTTCGTCAATTGGATTAAAAAAGGCGCCGTTTTGTAATACGGTGGATTAAACCTACTGGCGCCAATTATTAATACGTTAAATATTCATATATTTAACGGATTCATATCCACGACCATTAGATCGTAAGCCGTCAGGTCACTATGCCATCTTCGTTTTCTTCAGTTAATCTGGACACAAGTAGTACAGCATGTAATGTACCATGTAATTTCATATCGTTTAAAATGATTGTACTTAACAATAAGTGTCCTATTATTATACATTTATGTATGTATGTATTGCATTACAGTTATAAAAATGTATCTCCTATAAGTTGTTATTATATACAAGTTACCCTGTGGGAGAAATTTTATATGCATTTTCGTGTGGGCAGGCATCTGAATGAGATCCATTTGCAAAGCTACTAAAATTTGCATAATAGCCAATTTCAATAAATTCATAGGGTTGCGTTCTCCATGCATATCACGTCTCGTTGTCATTGAAAACAGTCCTGTGTTGCAGTCGGCACCCGTCATCTGATAATTCCATTGCCCCCTGGAGGTAGATGTTGGGTTATGTATGGGCATATGTTTCTAGACGATGCATCGCAATCTATAAAACCACAAATAAATTACCCAGTTATTAACTAGACAGTACGTCAAAGGAACCAATCGTGAACACACCATCACTAGCAAAGCTTCCGCTTAGCTTCCGCTTAACTTCCGCTTAACTTCCGCTTAGCTTCCGCTTAGCCCTTCGGAGACCGCTTAACTCGCAACACCAAATTGAATACACGCGTCTCGACTGAAAAAGAGGCGTGTGGAGTGCGTGAAAGAGCCTGTTACGGACTCGTCACTAGTGCAATGATCGGTGAAAAACTCTAAACATAAATCTGAAACCCGTTTTTCAAGTTGCACTTTGCCCGTTTGTACTCATTACTCATGATCATTATTCGCTCTGTTCCGCTCAGCTATTTCCACTCGCGGTCGAGCACCAGTGTATTCATTTCGCTTACGCAAACGCAACACTGTCAGTTAAAAAGTTATCGGGTCAATATTTCTGCGGTTACCACTTAATATCAGGTAGGCCGTCAGCTCGTTATGTGTCATAAAAAATATTCGTCAAAAAAGCCACACAGCCAAAGGTTCTACTGGATGCAAGCATCCGTGGGTATTATTACCTATACCAGCATAAGGGATCAAAATTATAATGCATCCTCTAAAGACCTTTCTTTTTGAATAAAGCATTAACAATTACGGGTTCTAGACTCTTAGTAGTATTAAGAATTTATAAAAAAAAAACTCAATTAAGTATAATATTTTTATGTATATTTTATATCACCACCCGACTGCATACATTTTATGGATACTTTAAATTACTGTAGTAAACTGTAAAAATCCAAGCAAAGCTCCTGCAGTTCCTTGCGCCACTATAAATTCATGGAGGATTCCTGTATTCAAGCTCGGCGGCTAGGATTTTTGCTTATAACCAGAGGCACTCGGTTCAGAGATTCGTAATAAAGTTTTTCTGCACTTAATTTTATTGCGTGCCCGGGCTTCGGTAAGGAAGCGGAAATCTGAATATGGCAGTTGAGCGGCCGTTTTCAGGCCCTTTCGTATGTGTATTATTTCTTAGCATGAAAAAATAAGTTATTTTGGTTAGCCACACACTTTTTGCGTCGTTTAAGGATTCTTTTTGTTGTTTCAGTAGGTATAGAGGCCAGGTCTCTCAAAATACGTACCCATAGATAATAATATGGTCAATGTAATTATTAATTAAATGCTAACTTTGGGTTAAAATTTACATTAATTTTGTGCTCGTATTTATACGTTGAAATGTTAATGACGATAACATATTTCAAAAAATTTAAATAAAAAAATAAAAACGGAATATACAAAACATGTGATATACGAAATATAATTATTTTAATGAATTCGTGTGAAAAGTGGAATTAAGTAAATCATGACATCTGGAATCTGTATTTCAGAAATATAATGCTGTCAGAAATATTATACCGAGGATAGCTTCTCAGTCCTAATTTTGTTTTCTTTTCGCATCAAAACGTAATAAACAACAAATAGGAATTTTCTGAATTTCTAGAAATTCACACGTGAAGTACGGGCCATTAGATTTCAACGTATTCCATCAGGCTTAGAGACGAAGAACCTTTCGTTTCCAGTCCGAAGAATCACTAAGGTTACGAACCTAAGGTCGTGTTCGTTAGTGACACGAAACAGCTAGTAAAAAGGAAACCCCACCTTAACCAAACCAAGACCTTTTTTTTTATGACGACATTATGCTGTTGGCCGCAGATGGCCTTAACAGCGTTTACACGGGCTTTTGTCCAAAACATTAGAATACGTACGTCCGATTTCATTAGTCGAACCCTGGACATCATTCTCTATGGCATTGACAGACAGTTGACGACAATCTGTCAATTGTCAATGCCAGATGAGTTTAATTAAAACGTAAGGTTATCACTGTAGGTATCTGGTGAGAGGAACAGAATGCGCTGTCATGCGCTGTCCTGACTGCTGCTGCCGTGGAGAGCGTGAAAGAGGTAGGTGGTGCTCAATCACTCCTTGAAGGTCGTAGAATCGAACCACCATAACACATATACAATAAAAGCCAAAAGATCACAAAAACGCCAGCAAAATTAAATCTCAAAGGTATTGTGGGCGTAAAAACCGCATAGCCACCATGCCCATTTCTGCCGCCCAGCAGTAACGTATTAGCGTTGCTCCGTGTGTAGATCTGTGAGTGTGGTCTCAAGGAGCGTTTAGGAACGTGAATATCGCGTGCTGTGCCGCCTAGACGCGGCTCGCCTTCCGTCCCCGTCTGACCGAGGTCTTAAGGACGTATATATGGCTTATTTAATCTCGTATTCATACGTTCATGGCTATAATGACTTCCGCCGTAACGTCACGGGAACCAATGATTTATATTCGGGCCGCATGATTGTACGGACGTGATGCGCTTGATTATTGATGAGCACGATTGTGCTATAACTGATATCCGAGCGATTTTAATTAGCGCACAGTGTCGATTCCTGAGCCTTTGTAGCGTCATTAATGAACGCTTCCAAAGTGGCGACATGGCTTCTCACCATACCTACTGTCGTCCTTTAACTAGAAAGCCGTTAACACTCAAAAGGTCAATATTGACTTTTTAATAGGAAGCGATATAGTTTAAAATTCTCTATCTTTCTGTCTAAGAAACGTTTGTAAATTATAATTAGTTCCGGAGATATAAAAAAATGTGTAGGCCGTTAAGTGACAGATTTCAAAGGAATTAAAAAGAGTTCTCTGAACATATCTCGAAGAGAACAATTTGGGCTTAACGGCCTTTTAGGTAAAGGACAGCAGTATAATCCAGGTAACACAAGGCGGACTATCTTTAGCTTATACCTAAACTTACGCTTTGATATGGTATTTAGAGTACAATTAGAAGCGGCTTCATAAATTCAACTTATTACGAATCTCAAAGTGAGATACTTTCAGATTCATAATGTAAGTGCAGTGTTTGGCTGAATTCATTCGAACAGATATATTTGACAGATTTCGTTAAAATGTTAACCATTTTGTGTGGACGTGTGATAACATTGGTCGTTATCACGCAGACGTAGCTGCAAGCAATAAATTGTCAGTTATATAATTTTTTCAGCGTTGTACTTCAAGTTGAAGTTGTAACTTCAAGTGTCCGGTATGTTTTTTTTGTGATGCAGTTGTGGAGCGAGCCGACGGCCCACCCGGTGTTAATTGCTAACCTAAACCCATAACAATCGATGCGACTTGGGTCCTCACCTACTAGGTACGACAAGACCCAAATCAAATCGTAAGCGCCCGTAACTTTGAGACGTGTTGGTAGAATGTTTCATGTGCCTGATTGGGGCAAATAAATATAAAATAGGCCTTGTCAAATTAATCATTAAAATTAGTGAAACAATTTACACCAACAAAACCAAAAATAAAGTTTTTCTAACGCCTCCCTTCTCTAACCTTCATAATCTTGTAGACCCAAGAGTAATTTGAAAGAGATCTTCGATATTGATTAAGTAGCTGTTGAATTCAGAATAAAGCATTCATAAGTATATAACTAGAACTCAGCATCACCTAAAACTAACCTAAAAGACATACGAAACTTATATAGCATTCATAGTCTGAAGATAATATAAATATCTCCCCCATAATTACAGTGACTAACAATCCCTAACAGGATGTTTTTGTGCCTTGAAAAATAGGTACCCTTCAAGGCGAATGGTGACAAATTGTGAAAAAACAGGCCAAGTGCGAGTCTGAAACACGTAACGAGGGTTCTGGTCTTCCCTTGGGTGGTTAATTGTTTTCACCTTTGTCACTATTGTGAGTATATACCTAGTATGACGTTTGTATGTTTACCATTATTTGCGATAAAGTAAAAAAAGAAAGTAAAAAAACAGCAAGTTGTCAAGTCTTGTATGGAGACTGTTTTTTTTTTTTCTTTTTTAGTATCAGTTTCATTGTGTTACGTTCTCGTTCCTAAGTGTAATTTGTTTACAACAATAAATACAGCCCTTTAAATGTTGTATAGATTGGCAGGTGAGAATTAGGCACGGTGTAGGCAATACGGTACGGAACATGTAAGTGAACTGTAAAAATGTTCTTTTGAGAATAAATTTCTTTAAACCTAACCCTAAAAACGAAAAATGTGTGACATCAATCCGCAGTCTATGATGCGATCAGATATAATGAGAGGTTCATCATTCAAATGTCGTGGAGAGATGAATTGCTTGGACAGTCAGCGACAAAAGTCGATAAACACTAAACACAGTCTCATGCCTCATTAATAAATGATATTCACTTATATTGGATTTTCACCATTATTGAACCTTATAGAATAGAATAGAATAAATTTTATTTGACACACGCAATTAAAATATTAAATAAAATAAAATAAAAAAGACAATTATATTAAATGACAATAACACAAAAATGATGAGAAGATGATAAATTTCCTTCTTTGTTACACTGTATGGCCAAATAGGACTCAGACTGTCTCAGCATGGAGCTAATCTCAGGCGAGAAAATAGTATTCATGACGGGGACAGCGCTGGTTTTCAGACTGAGCCTATGAAGGTGACATCTCGGACGGAATCTTAAATTAATAATAATAATAATAATATTAATATGCAAAAAAAAAATACGAGCAACTTAATTATTTTATTAATATATATCATATATAACATATAATCACGTTGATGGAAAAGTTATATTTGCGGCACAGTTGTAAGAGCTTCTAGCTCATATCTTTGTATGTCTATAAGTTTATTTTTCAGTTTGTTTCTGAAGGCATTAAATGATTTTAGCACACGCAGATTATGGCGCTCATAGCATTATCTGTTCAGCGGATTTCGATACGTAAGATACTAACGAGTTATGGAACTCAGTACGTGCTCATCAACTTTTGTCACTGACTCTACCTATACTTGCAAGAATTTCTTCAATAAAATATTTTTAGAGTTTCAAATGATGCATACGAGTCTATGCGTTTCACATGAGAAACCAATATAAGACGCGCGCGACTTGGCTCAGTTAACTATTTGTCACATAATATAAAATATGAAGGTACAAAATTCATGAAATGGAAGTGGCTGCGAAGAATTTCATGGCATCTCTACAAGGAAGCCGCTGCGGAAGGAAGGCCAACCGCCAGCAATTTCGTTGCGCAAAATAAATTCAAGCACTCTTCTGGTGATTTTTAATCCGAATTTTCCTTTGAATTATTCGAGGTGGCTGAGAGACTTGACTAGTGAGACTGGATGTATCATTTTTGAGGATTCACCCCGAGGTATTTTTTTCATTAAGTGTTCTGTTACTTTTCCTTAAGCTTTGGTCACGTGAAACGACTTTTGCAAAGAGATATCTGACAAATAATAAATTTACTTGCTTATTTCTCGCTAAACGTTCCTAAAAAGTAAATGGCAGTAAACACATTGGCTATGAACATCAATTTACCCTTTTATTATATAGGTTGTAAAATCAAATTACAGATTGCAAGTTACAAACTGCAAAGAGCTGTTCATTGCTAGTTATGAGCTAAATAACATTGGAAAAACAGGCAATCGACCGAGAAAGATAACAAATGTACCTTAAGTCTTAAAAACAAATAGGTGACCAGTACTGAACATACACTGCATGAAATAATCAGACCTAACTGACACCCTGAGGGCACACAGTCTTGCAATAGTGGCTGACCACTTCAGCCAGTCATTTTACAGTCGTGTTTACATGCAGATTGATAAGTTTGGATATGGTGAGCAGAAATATGCTCCATTTTCATGAAACTAAGAAGCCGATTGTTTCAAGCAGAACTTGTATAACCAACCTTACTACGGCAATGAAAAAGTTTAATAACGTATATCTCATTCATTTTTATCCCTGCAAAATGCAAAATCCACACGTCAAGTTATCGACAAATAGCTACGACCCGTCCGCAGCTCGCCCCAAGCATCGCATTCATAAATAAAATGACCCATTTCGGCTCCGAATCAAAAACTGCTGAATAGGTTTTCAGTATAATTCAGCTCTAAAAACAGCCACCAACGTCCCACGTAAGGAAACATTTACATAAAATACAAACGTCATCTTTTCTCAGGCGGGTTTTGTCCCCGGCGACTAGTAATAAGGACGGCACGTGCCAACAATTGCTCTTACCTGGTCTCTATAGTTTTTCCGAGTGTGGATAATGCTTTTACAGATCAAAGTGCCTACGTAATGCCTTCTCTACATTCTACTGTATCAAGCAATTGTACTGTGACTGTATCTACCCCAATGGCTTCATACAATTACAGTACAAATTTTCTTCTAACATCCACTTCCATTCTGAAGTGGAGGTTGGATTGAAATATAATTTAAGGGTGTTTTAGGATGCATTGTTTTGAAGGGTTAACGTGTGTAGTTAAGGTGTAATTACCATACTTAAATTTCTGTTTTACTCACTATTTCATTCTTTTAACATGATGTGTACCCATAAAATTGGTTTAGGGCACAATTCTACCTGTTAGTAATTTGGATCAGTTGAGCTATCTATAGATCGCTGGAAACGGTCGTTAGTTTATTTCATTGTATGTTGTAAATATGATACACACTTTATAAATTTTGGTTAAACAATTAAAGAGTAGATCATAAATAATATGAAGTCTGGTAAGCAAATAGAATAAATTTATAAATAAATAAATTATAATTTGATAGACTAGTATACGAGTATAAATAACTGCCTTAGGGTTTTTAACTCTGACTTCTGAGCTGAAGGTGAAGGTCGTGGGTTCGATGGTAGTAACTAATTGAGCTGTGAGGCCTGTCGAATAATATATATGATATATCTATTAGCAGGTTACCCTTTATATAGTATAGGCATTTTTTATTTTGAAAATGATACCCAATGTACGTTGAACATTTTAACTTAGATTTTTCCACCTATGTACTAAAACAGTGAAGTTAATGTTTAGAAACGGGAAACACGTGCCCGTAATTGCCTTATAAAACGGGTTACGCGCGATTCGCTCCCTTAAGTCTGCGCCAACTGTTATGACTTTAGAAACTATTGTAACCATTCATAATTTTTACCTTCAGAACTCGAAGCTTCTATATTAAAAAACATAATAAAGAATATTTTATAGATTATTATATATTTATTATATTAACTGTTTAAACATCGTGCAATTATAGTAAGAAAATAAAAGCGGTGATTTGTGTTGTAAATGAAAATGAAACTGAAACAAACATTTAGCAAAAGTATAAATATGATAGATATAATTAGCTCAATTTGAAATACCTTGAACAAATTTTCTTATTAAAACCCAAACAGTTTAAATATTTGGTTTTGATGCTAATAAAATTATATAACTCTATTAAAATTACTAATAGTTAAGCCTCTCGGTAACAAGACAATATGTATAGTAAGACTCTATTCGGAAGAGAACTGTGTCCTGGGCCACAGCTCACGCTAATCTGGGCCACAGGGTCTCAAATTTAATTGTGTATATTATGTACAGTTTCACAGCTCAGTTGGTAGTAACTCTGCCTTCTGCGCTGTAGTTCGTGGGTTCGATTCCCACCTAGGACAAACATTTGTGTGACGAATATAGATGCTTGTTCTGTATCTGGGTGTCAATATGAATTATATGTATGTATTTACATAAAAAAGGACATATATGTATTCTATCAGTTGTCTGGTTCCCATAGCACAAGTTATGCTTAGTTTAGGGCTAGAAGGCGCTGTGTGAATTGTCCACCGATAAAAAAACTATGCCCCAATAAACATTTCATTTAATCTCTTATATCCTCAATTACATTCAAATAGTGAAATGCTTAATTTGATCGTAGGGTCTTTGTTACTATGTGGGCGTAAATCTAACGCGACACTTTCATTAGTGTTGTAATTCTTGACTTTAATTTACCAGTTGGCCGCTTCGATCCGGGCGCGTTCAAAAGTAAAAGCGGACATATTTCTCCACTACGTTTATAATCCCTCCTCGGGAAACACTAGCCCGCTAACGAACTTAGTTCTAAGGTAAAGTTTTAATTGCTCTCCGGCAAATCTCAGTTTATCTTTTCGTGGTCCCCAGGAAACAGCTTTGTTGACTATAAATTCAATTTGAGCGAGACGGAAAAGATTACTAGATTATTTATGAGGAGTTTCGGGTACAGCTCTCGAAGTGCGACTGGCGTGTCTCACGCTACGGCGCCGTTCGCAACAATCGCACAAGATTAAGCGACCCGGATGAGATGACATCACTTCGATTGATATTGAACCGGGTAATGTCACCGTAAAAAGCTGCATTTACCAATTAAAGGTTCAATTAATAAGGAGCCAATTAGAGTCGAGATGGTGATGAGTGTAATCCTAAGTTCTTTATCGATGAAAACCAAATTTTGAATAAGACTGACACTGTAATCCCGTTGAAGGCGTGAAGTAAATTCCTTTTAACAAGTTTTACGGGGCGCAGGTCCTTAGAAAGTGTCTGTTGAAACACCTCGGAGTCACGTACAAGGGGCTGACGTTACTTAAGCGGCTAATGAATTCTTACCTTGTTTACAATAAACCAAAAAGCTTTTATGAAGCTCATTCATTAAAGGTATCTGCGGATTATGCGTGAAGACGCTCGGGAACGTGACTTTTGAGATTTTACTCGAAACTGATTCTGTTTCATTCCGATAAAAGGAGGCGAGAAGTTAAGGGTTGCGTGATCTATAATATTATGTGGAAGTTTATGGTGTTTAACCTCGATGCATTGTTTTACGCGAGGAAGTTGTGAATATGTTGGGCTTATGAGGTGGTGCCATCATAAGAATGGGTTTTATATGTCATTTTTCATGGTATTTTATATAATACATGTACTAAAAGAAACCATGTAAAGCTATAATGATCTCATAAAAAATAACCGTTTTAGAATTATATTGAATATGAAAGTATGAAGGAACGCTTCAAGCAGGTAGAGCGATGACTTGCGGAGAGCCGGAGATTGGCCTCAGTATTGCTTCCTGGAGGCCCAGCCGAGCCGAGAATACGAGTATAATACAGTCGATAATGATGACATTGTCCGTCGCATAATTGATTGAACTATTGCTTTCTGCACAAAGAGCACTACTACACTACTGAGTAAAAGCAAAGTAAAATGTACTATATGACACAAATATTCAACAATTTGTCTGCACATTTTCCTTTACATATTCAAAGATCCTTTGTACTTCACTCGAATAGATAAATCTGGCATACATTAAAATTTCCCACGTTTCTACATTATTCATAGCCTCGGGCACCTTGCTGACTCTACAACTAAAGAGCTTTATTTTAATGCTGGCATGTAAACTCTACCTTGTCCTATATTGTTTACTTGTCTCTCTGTTTTCAAATTAACAGCTGGGTTTTGGAAGCGGTTTTCTAATCAACATTATGTATAGGGATATAAAGTCGTACAATAGTCCACATTTCCTCCGTCAAAGCAGTCGCCGGCTTACATGCGTCGTTGGGCAGGCGATCTTAATAAAACTTAGCTTATGATTTGGACTTAAAGTTATTCGTGTCTTTGACTTACCAATTTTCTAAATGAATTCATGACATTCAGGATAATGTTATATGGTGCTTAAGTCATCTTATTCGTGTCCTTAGTTTCCAGTCTTCTAAGCAGCTTCATGACATTCAAGATACTGTCATGGATGTATGAGTGATGACCAGAGAAACATCACTGTCTACTCCAAGCCGATGACGAAGCAGAGCAGCCCTTGTGATAGAGCTTCTGATTGAACTCGTTCAAATATAAAGCTGGAAGCCTGCGCCGATCTACCAGCGCTTATCACCCTTAGGTTCTTATATTCTGTGACATTATATTTAAGGACACACATAGTACTATGAATACACAGCTATTATACTTAGGTTTACTAAGAAAGGGGTGAAGAAATATACGGTCAGTTTGTTTGGTATCATGATTTTTTGTACAGTTCCGACACAACGTTCTCTAAATGCATTTATATATCAAGTCAAACCCACAAACAAGTCTCACTGCAAGTTTAGTCACAACCGGTATCATTTTGATGCGGGATTACATCGGCGTGGGTTCGTAGATGTGACAAGTTGTGAGTTCAACTCCATCATTGTTTACAAATGAATAACGCTTTCTGAAAATGTTTACAATGTACTTAACCAAAGTTACATAACAGAATCAGTTACTTCAAACATAACCGTTTGTATACAATAAATGTTTTAATCATAATCAACTAGTTAAGTGCTCAGAACTCGCTCGTTTATCAGTACTTGATAAGTCCTCCAATACGTAGATAAGGGTTTTTAGTATAGTCGTCTGAAAACCTTGATGTAATAATGTAACTTGAATACCTTATGATAATGTTTAAAAAAGGTTGGGTTGTTCAGTTAGATTTTAATATACATATTTATATTAAGATTCCATGCTCAAGACGGAACCTTAATACTACGCCTACAGTGTATATCTGTCTGTCTTACTTTTAAAGAGCTTTGCCGTTTGATCCATAAGATGTAGCCGATTGAGATTAACAGAATATGTTAAATTATCTAAGAAGTTATTACTACAAAGAAATAAAGGGATCCCATATCAATAAAGTGATTCGGTTAATGTTAATGCTGTGTTGCGAGAGAATAAAGACATTTTTTATGTATTTTATTAGTCTGTTCTTATTATCCTAAATCATCCAATTATCCAAGTTTGATGCTTGTGCATTTTTTTTTTGTTATTTGTTAAATTAACCCTTAAAATGTGATTATACTGCAAATCCTATACTACAACAATAATAAATAAAATCTAGCCAAGTGTCAGTTGGTCACGCTCTAAGTTCCCGAACCGTAATGGAAAAAAAACGGTACGATCATTCGGAGCACGAATCAAGATCTTAGTTACTAGACCATAGTTTCGTGATGAGTCTTAAGTTGTTTTATTTTTTCAATATTTGCTTAATTAAAATCCGTCTATCTGGAAAAGCACGTTTAGATCTAATCTCTCTTGTTACACACGGGCTACAAAAAATCACAATCTCAACGCTACGGGGCGGAAAAAGCAGAATTATTAAAGAAAGTACTTACTAAGTTACATAAAATCCTTTGTGGTAAAACGGAATAATAAGAGGTGCTTATTTAAAGAGCATGGTTTAAGTTCTTGTTTGCAACGAACCCGAAGCAATGGATGAATGCGTTCTATTTATATTCAAAGTATTTTCTGCAACAAATTCCATAACAGTAACATAACTGACAAATAGTTACGAAGGCCTACATTATTTCGAGATGAACCCTATAACGAAACCACGGCATGTGACAGCGAACCACTTAATTACTGACTGCATCGCTGTAAACACCGCGTACAACGTAATTTTATTCTCCAACACTGATAAATTGGGTGCGGAGGCGCGCGGCCGCGGCGAGTGGACCAATATTTTTCATTACTATGCTAATTCCGATGTATCTACCAATAAACGCGACATCGGGCTTCGAGCCGCAAAGAGGTTAGCCGTTGGTTTTTAACATGCACGGCCAGTCGCAAAATTTGTATTCACCAAAAATGCCGGCCCAGTGAATTTGAAATGCAATTGAACATTTCTAGTTTTTTCACAGTGCGCCGGTTGCTTTTAAACGACAGACAATAAAATTGTTGGCAGTACATTAGCGGCAGTTAGTGCCTTCGGGGAGTTTTAGTGCGTTCGATAGTTAAAATAAACATTTAGTAAAAGTTTCGCTTTTGTAATTTATCAGCCTTTTGTTGCTGGGAAGTTGACCTGGTTAGGTAATACTGCGCGGTTTTCTGAGATAAGAACGGCTCATAACTAGGAACAACCAATTTATTTTTATTGATTTTTTATTTGTTTATCTTTGGGGATTAGAAATTGAACTTAACGTTTTCTTCTTTTATTTGAATTAAAAATCTCTTTTCAGAAGATCCCTTATCGTAAGACTTGCTTATATCGTATATATGTTTATATATCCTATATATGTTTCTTTTTCTATTTTTGTAGCAAAACAATGGTAAATTTGCATATTGTAGTCATAAACCACATACGTTCAGAGTAGGCAAACACTAAACGTAATTGTACCTTGCAATAGATGAAAACTGTTAGTTTTGTTTTAGTAAAATTATCTACACGGGGCCTACGTTTATAAAGATAGCGCCGCCATTTTTATTACGTAGAACTTAGTACCTACTATATAAATGTACAACCAAGTAAACAAGTAAAGGCACGTGTACACCAATCTACAGTAATATTGATCACACAATCGCACGGGATTCAATAGATCAGTGCTATTAGGGGCGCATACCTCAGGACGGTCACGTAGCGCCCAAGGCGACCCACCGACGGCCCCTCTGGTAGGCATTTGAACGGAGACACAAAACGAATGGATGTGACGCCAAGCGTTACACACAATATTTTCCTGTACATATTTATCCGAAGAGATTCAAAAGGTTGGTGTTTTAAGGAATGTACCTACAACTTAATGTCGTGATACAGAATCCAAAGTAAACAAATTCTTGATAGTCATTTAAACGGATTATTTACAGTTGTATAGAAAGTATTTTTACTACTCACACAGTTTTCAATAATAGCGTGCTGTTGTGTGGAAATCTCATGACGGTCCCATTAGGTTGATAAATATAATATTTGTTGTAAATATGTATTATATGTATGTGTTTAAAAAAAGTATATACCTATGTATTCTATCAGATTTATGGATCTGATAGTACACGGTATGCTTAGTTTGGGGCTAGATGGCGCTGTGTGAATTGTCCACCAATATTTATTTATTTATATATTTACAGAAAAGGACTGGCCTGGAAAAATGCATTAATTTTATTTCCAGCCCGATTTCAATTGGGTATTACACACTTACTGGTCACTGAACCTCTGAAACTGTATGCATATTTTTGTTTGAGGTTTGCCAGACGCTAGCGAGACGAAAAATTCGTAGGTAACTAAACATAAAATTAAGTTCATTTATGCGAAACTTCACCTAATTGCAGTATATCAGTTTGGCATCTCACCAGATCCTTGATAAATGTAGCTCTCCTAGAAATTCTTGGTCATTTGCTATACAACACGTGTTCCACTGCCCGACCAACAATATTTTCTAATTCAATTCTCAGAATGTAATCCTGTGGTATATGAAGCTTGTTCGTGAGACGCTTGTTCGTGCTTTAATTGTATTATGTATATGTTGTATACCTTCACACATTCTAAATAGAAAGTTCGAAACAATTTTTACTTTTAAATAAATATATGACATATTTTGAACTTGGGGGATGTCATGTACAAGATCATTAAAAATCTCATTCAGAAATGACGTCGAAAAACTGAAGGTGTTCCATTTTACATCAGTCTGATATTTTCTTCGGGCAAAAACTTACATAAGTATTTTTTGATGATCTTCATAGAAAATAATGAGTACTTATAGTTTAATAACCTTTTTAACGATGCAATTGAGTTATTCCGTTTTAATATACAAAAGCTTTGAATTCAGGTTGATTTGAGAAACAATTTAATATATTCATTTTTCGCAATTTCGAAAAGTTAACATTGTTAGGCGGCAACACGAATTTTCGCAACGATTTCATTTTGCATGGCCCGTGAACGTGACCATTTTCTAATTTGTACATACGGTCAGACAAAAATATAGAACAGTGAAATAGTCATGCAGACGTGTGAGATGAGATCCAATTGATATTTCGACATCAAGTAAGTTATATATTTGTCACAGATAATGTTATATAAATGTCACCTCAAAGAAGTTCCTTTCATGCATCTGACACGTCTTCGAATTTTTGCTTCTATGAAATTTCAGTTTCTTCACGATGTTTTCCTTCACCGTTTTGAGAACGCAGTATTGCACTCAAAAATTTATCAAGAGAAAGACTCATTGATGCACATCAGGATTTGAATCAGCTACCTCAGGATTTAAATTCGGGGTCAGTACCCCGTGCCACCACGTTACGACCCACTAGGATTCCGTAACATATGTATTATAAGCAGTAAGTGCAATGAAGAAAATCTTCACAAACGTATTCATCGAAACTAGCGTTTACCAAGTAAATTTATATTGTGTTGTTTCTAATTTAAATTGAATTCTCGTTGTTACGCGGCCGTATTGAAGTCGCATTGTATTCGTGATAGAAAACAATAAACTGGCGATAAATACTTTGCCATTGTTTGTACGTTTCGGTTCGATAGCAAGTCGCTGTGAGACTTGGCGAGCGGTATTCTGTTCTGTTTCTATTCTGTTCGAACATAGCAACGTAAATGAAATATACTTGAGTATCTTCACGGTTTCTCGTACAGATCGACGATAAAAGGCACCGGAATCGGCTCCAGCTATGCAATACTACTCGATACGAGTTCAATAAGAAGGAGAAATCTTCTGCGGAGTTCAGTTCTCGGAACACCATAGTTTGTAAAATGTACAAATAGGAACTTATATCAAACTATAGCATAAGTGGAGTATAAATAAATGTTCTTATAATTAGTGTAAATACATATATTATTATAATTATAATATTCTCACAATATGCACCTGGCTCCACACTATGCAAAGCTGCTATGAAAAGAACCATATACTCGTAAAGAAGACAGAAGACTGCTAGGAGAGAGACCTGCTCTTGGAAAGCGAGAGAGTATAGTATAATATGGTAATATACCACATTTCTTCGAATTATTGGCTTTTAGTGCATGAGGATCTCCTAACAATTTTATCTTTCACCGTTTTGAATAATTAGTATTGCACACATAGAGCAATGAATGTTTAATCAGAAGACAGGAGACCCAAAGAAAAGTATGGACACGCAAAAGGGTTTTTGTTGGGGTTTTAAAGCCGAAAATCTGACAGGGGCATTGAATAATTTTCTTCGTGTATCAGCATCTTTGTGTTATTTCATTATCTATTAGAATTCACACTAATTTATTTCACCCGCTTAAGCTCAAGTATGAAAGCAAAACATTCCATACGACGATGATCAGCAGTCAAATCTTCGCTAAGTATTTTCGTCTCAAACCAGAATATTAGAAAAGTTTTTCGATCCCCTGAATAGTGCTGGCTACGTGAGACACAAATATTGCACCGGAGCTCGGATAATCCCTGGCTTGAAGCCAGTTCACAATATGTAAGCGTAGTTTTCAATGGACCAGTTCAGGTACCTACTCAATAGCCGGGCGACAATTATTAAGTGTGGTGGTATGTGCTACCTTTGTGCTGTGTTCGGTATGCGCTCCTTGGAGAGTTCTCGAGGCGTTGAACGTCAGGTATTTGGAAATTAACTGTATGGATATGTTCTGATCTTAGTTTGATCAGTGTTAATTCATGCATAATTCGAAACCTGTAAAGGGTACGATGGAATACACTGCATCTTCTGGTCTTCTCGACCAAAGTGCAATTCAAAGCTTCCTTTCCGTACAATTGACAAAAGGTTATATTTTTTTTTGGATAATGAATATGCAGCAGGATATTATGTAAGTAGTAAATTGCTAGAGAAGACATATCTTCCCACATTGTGGATTTAAAACGAATACTGTGGATAGGCTGGCTCGCCGTTACGGTTACAGAGAATGTGGTCATCATGTACACACTAGGAGCTTACTATGACTGCATGGTTACGATTACAACTCGCTAGTGAGTATCTGGCTCAATGATTATGACTGAGCAGTCACTAGAGTGACTATTTATTTTGTTTGATCGAGATTATTTGGAGAAAGTGCATTTTACTGCTCTTTGGTAAATAGCCCGTAACGTATTTCAGAGTCCGCGGTAGCTGAGATAGGTAGGTACTCTTTGACAATCCACTATGCGATACGGTTCGAAGTGGGTATTGCATTCATGCGGGTATATTCAATGGCCAATTGGAATTAGTTCTATTGTCGTAATAATTCACAGTGCAGAGAGAGAGCACGGTGGTCTAGCGGTACTGACCCCGAGTTTCAATCCGGAGGTCGCCGGTTCAAATCCCGACGTGCACTTATGAGTTTTTCGATTGAAAGATTTATGTGCGCAATACCACGTTCTCAAAACGGTGAAGGAAAACATCGTGAGGAAACCGACATGTCCTAGAACAAAAAATTCGAAGATATGTGTCGAGTGCACGAAAGGAGCCTCTTAGGCGCACTTACAATCCTTTCACCACACTGGTTCGACAGAACCGGTGACTCGAAGAAGAAGAAGAAGACAGTGCACAAATATATATATAATATAATTGCATTCAGAATAGAACAAAAACTCCAAGGATCAAACTCAAGTCTTCTGGAACGGTTTTATTTTCAATATTAGTATTTAATAATTATTCAAATTGATATTTGATTGTACATGCGATAGAAAATGTTCGATATTTTCTGCAAAAACAATTTTTTGATGGAGTTGAAATTAAGTGAAATATTTTTTTGCGTTATATTAATATTGTCAGCAGTTTTAAATATATTTTATTCGCATATAAAAAATAGCAATGAATTTTTTGCAGAATAACTCACTGGTAGTAAAACTCTATAACTAGCAAAAGTAATAATGAAAATTAATAAAATAAATAGGTGAGTAATTAAATAAAGACATGAAACAAGCAGCAAGCACAGGCTACAGTCGCAGGTAAGAAAATACATTACATTTAACAAATACCATCAAAAAGATTCGTAAATAATAAAAAGAAGTTGGCAACAAAATAAGCAACGAATGACACAAAATTCACGTTGTATTGTAATATATTTCGTAATGATGGTAAGTCGAATGATGTCTAGCAATATAAGCCAAAAATCTGACCATAAGTACCTGCTGGCAATCTTACTAGAGAAAACAAGCTTACCAGGTCCCGCGGCGTCAATATTGAGCAAATCAAATGATGGAGTCAAAATATACTCTGAAACTCATCAACAGGACACCCGTGGGATTGCGGTTTATTTGATATGATAAGCTCTTCAACATTACAAAATGTATGTTCAAGTTCTAATTCAAAACCCGTATTAGCTATTTACTCAACACATAGAAGAGATTTTCTAGCACAATACTCTTTCATTTTCCACTGCTATGTTGGAGAGAATAAAATAACGATATTTCTTGTAAATAATTCTCTCTTACAAACGATATAATATCAACAATATAAATCCCACCGGCCGGAATCACGGCTTTGCTCCCAGATCTCACATAAAGTAATCCGAGGGTACCTACTGATGACCTATGAGGTAGTTCCATCTCTATGCTAATGAGATTTGCCAATGAATAAGTTTGGGTCGGATCGCCTTGTGAATTATTTTTCCTATTTCTTCGGTATTGTTTCTTAGCACTTCAGTATTAGAATTTTTGTTGTTAGAGTAGGGTTTTATGAGTAATGTTGGGATTTGGTACATTATTTATGCAATACTTGGGCGTCGGCGTCGTAAGATATCTTTGGCTACAGCTCAGTTGGTAGTAACCCTGCCTTCTGCGCTGTAAGTTGTGGGTTCGATTCCCAACCAGGACAAACATTTATGTGACGAACATAGATGTTCTGTGTCTGGATGTTAATGTATTATAAATAAAGTTTATAAGTAATTGAGTATTATATCAGTTATCTGGTTCCCATGATAAAAGCTATGCTTAGCTTACTTTAGGGGTAATGGCGCTATGTGTAATGTCCACCAATATTTATTTTTAAATTCTTTGTATACTGAGCTCGTTTTTTATATACGCGAAGTCTGAATATTTTGTAATAAAATTACTAAGCGGACATTTATTTCATTCTGAAACGAGGATTTTGGTACGCCTCCACTCACCGTTTATTTTTTGACCTTCTTATTATTAGGGGTATATTTTATATTCAATACGAATGACAGGGAATTTTTGATCCCAGTGTAAATGAATAATATCTTAGAAGATCAGCGGATTAATCTCCTGGTATGAAATCGTATACCTACTTAGGACATCATCCACCACAAGAATTCATATGATGCAATTCTCATGGTCATTCACACCATAAGGACAACAAAGTAGATATTTATAAAATATTGAAATATAATATCCCACCCTTGTACTCATAAATACAAGAAAGTTAAAAGCATTACAGAGTAATCAATTATGAATAAACACAGAGATGATCTTCTTAGCATTACAAAACTTATTGACCTTTTCAAGTAACCAAAACCACAAAATCTTTTATTAATTATTAATCACATGGTACATAATGAAGGACTTTTTAGACCACCATTTTATATATTAGATCATAAGAGAGTTCATGAATAGTAATGAGAGGAAATCTCTTCGTTTCATATTCGTTTTCAAGTGTGCAAAAAACGTAAGCATATAATTCAATGCTTTCATCGTTCTCTAGCTAGCTATACATTAATCTGTACTTTTTTCTAAGCTTCTTTCAGACGTAATAAAAATCAGCTTAGAGTGACACGTATGAATACGTAAAATGTGGGAAAGATCGTTTTGCTCTTTAAATATCCATTTTCACTCGACGCTTCGCATTTTTGTGGGTGATTTTTGAACATGTCAACAGAAAAAACAAGTTTGCTGAGACGTATTCAGAGTCATGGCGAGTAAACAGTTTTTATAAATATTCGCAGTTTTATTTCACGTTGGGGTAAACACAAAGATGAATTTCCTATTCGACAAATAAATAGAATGTTTTAATATTTTCTCCCTTTTCATCGATATGGCGTATCGATGTGGGGCGTTGATGCTTGCGACACAGTTCTATACTCCTGCAAGCATCATCGTGTCTGTATCTAAAGTGTACATTGTTATTATTCCAAATAAATAAAGTTTATTTAAAGTTTATTATTTATATAGGATATCTCTCGTGTGCAATTTGCGGGTAGAAATGTATTTTTTCCTCTGTTTTTAAGTATATAGATTTTCTTGTGTAATTAAATAAGTTTCTTTGGTAGTAAGCCTTTAAATATTATTGAATAGCATATTTTGCTACTGAGTAATTTTTAATACATTGTGTACATTCACACAATGTATTAAAAAACACTTAAACAATTATTACTTGTTATGTTCGTCCCGAATCGAACAAAATATCTGACATCAGAAAATATCATCATATGAAAACGGCCGATCATGGCTTTTGTGTTCGAAGATGTATAATTTCCTGGCATTTTTCGTTTTTCTTTTCCATATTCTGTCGCTTTGAAACATACTTTAATCTCCTCGGACGTACTTCGTCAGAAGACGGACGAGGATACGACGTGACGACGGTTAAGACGTTCAAGACATAGCGAGTTTCCTGAACGGATATTATACAGTGACCTATCAAAGATACTTAAATGTGTTCATTATTTGTAAAATACAGAGAAACAGTTCCAAAGATGTCAAAGTCAAAATCAAAGTCAAAGTCAAAAACTTTATTTCCATAGAATTCCTAAAGAAATGGCTTGGTCTTAAAGTCAAAAAAGTCTTAATAATATTCAAAACATAAGGTCACGCGTACTTATCGCTAAGTTTGACACCTTTTCAAACCGTATCCGACCCCTGATGGGAAGAACAAACAAGAAACCCCTAATGGAGGGCTTCCTTTTTTTTCGCGAGCACTAATATTATAATAATCTGTGTACTAAGATCTATGTTACATTTATGACTACATAAAATACTGAAATAAGAGATGTGCAAAAACCAAAAAGATTATTGAAATAAATTGCTTGATAATCTGAAGAATGAGTTGAGAAACTAATGAATCCATAATATAAAACGTTTTTAAGTTTACCAGCTCGTTTTACGTTTAAATTTTATTATCTGAAACTTATCGGCCAGCCCTGTTGTTAGCCATAGAAAAGTCCAACCGAAAAAAAATTGCATATAGATAAATTTGCAGTTTTATTGCAATCATTTCAAATTTTACGTTAGGATTTAAACGCGTGTTAATTCAACAATCTAGATATTATTGACATGTCAATATTTGCTTACAATATTACAATTTCACAGTCGGCTAAAGCCTAATTAACAGACAAAAGTAAATCATTACCAAATATGATTGCACATATTCACGACAATAATGTATAACATAATATTCATTGCGCACGTTTTGATTAACCGTCACCTGTTATTGTATCGGACTTAGAGTAAGCCACGAGCAAATAGAGAGCAGGTGTTCTGTGGGCAATTGTTATGGTTACCGTAGATATAATTAAGCAGAGTTCAATAGATATAGTACCTAGTATACTATACTACAAGCTGCTATATCTATTACCTATACCCGAATTTTCACTTTTATTTCTGTGATCTGTCTGTTAATCAGTGATTATTTGTGAATTATTTCAGAATGATTAAGTTGCAGAAAGTGTTAGCTGATTGTAATTGATGTATTGGCGGTGATGAGCTTACCACTTAACAAGTCTCCATTCGTACAACCAGTGTTCCCCGCAGAGAAGTGAACCAGCCTGTGTCTCTGCCTAAGCCTTCATAAAAATTGTGTATACTTGTATTTAATGATAATTAAATAATAATATTAATAAAATAATATATCATAGTTTGGATGGAATCAAGCGTGGAATATTATCAAAACTACCCAATACCAAAAATTTGGCTTTGATGGTTACTGAATTTAAAAGCTAGTACGTAGGTATAGTATTAAAACACAATTTCATCACAATGCATTAAAAAGACACTTTTATATTTAGCGCTCGTCCCCGAGACAACTGTTTAAGGAAACTCATGAATCATCGGTTCTCGCAAGAAGGCCGGACGTGTGCTGAAACGTCCCGTCATCCAGGTCGGATATGGAACGTGTATTGTCATGTCCTGGCACTAACGATCTCTACTAAAGAGGATCGTGCTCGACTTAAGAGCTCAGGAAATGGAACGCTGACAAACAATGTAATTTCTGTTTAAGTTTTTGATCAGGGATACAGTTTTTTCGTTCGTTTCGTTGTGGAAGTGACCTGAATAATTAAAATGTTTTGTGTGATAACAAATACTTAAGTCAAACAAATGCATTATTTGTTTTATACTTAACCTCATCTAGCACAGCTTAATGTATAGCATCACTGTCTAGAATTAGTCTTTTCTGGTATCAATTTCCAGTCGATATATGTGAGGTAATTGTAATATAAATGCATCTTTACCACATCTCCACAATATCGTTTTTTCATTAATAAATCATTTGTACTTTCATCTCGCAGCTTATAAATAATTAAAGTGCGCGAAAACTAAACTGTAATAATCAGTCAGGTTTTCGTGCGACTATTCAAAATATTTATTGAATATAATAACTAGTATAACTAGTATATAATTATATTATAAGAAACTCGTAATTTTTTCTCAAAGCCTTTCTAGAAATAACAAATCAAATACAAACAAGTGGGAATCAAAACATGTTTTGTAACAGGGTTATTCACAAGCTCAAGAGATAAAGAGGAAAAATAATGCTTACGACATTGACTAGGTGACAGAAAATATTTTTTGTATTATTTTTAACGTGCGTGTCGTTTTCATCATTTTCTCAGAAACTCTTAAAGGGAATTTGGCAAAAGATATCAGCTGAATGTTAAGAATTTGTACGGTCAAAAGAATAAAGTCAGAAGCGAGGAGCTTGGAGCTCAGTAATTTCGTACAAATGTCAGTCCCTCTTACTTTGATTATCCTTCAATAAATATTCCACGTTTTTCGTTATTGCTAAGTATTTCAATTCTGGCAACGTATTATCGTCAAATTAAACTCAAATGCAAACATAAAAATTGTGAATTCTTCCTAATATTTTCTGAAACTAGAGACCGTTTACATATAAATTATATATGGCTGTTACCCAGCTGTCTATTAACAGTTAGTACTAAATCTAAAAAGCGAAGGGTCTTTGATTAATTTTTGTCCGGTGACCCATTGTGTAAGAGCATAAAGTTGGGTCTATTATCAAGTGTTTTTGGTTCAACTGGGAAATAAAGAAAATAATGCACCTCAAGTGAATTACAATATCATTCAATTTTAATACAAAATGTTTCAAGCGCCAATTCATCACTCTACTACAGTACAGAGTATTTTAGTCTTATTTCTGCGTTAAATGTACTACATATTTCACCCCGAAATATGACTAAACTCCTTCTCACATAACACTTAACGTGTATTATACACTGGATCTAGGTGTATGAGTTTAAATAAATTACGTGTACTAATTACGCGAGTTTATTCATCTTGGTGTATATTCATGAGTCCCAGTAACGTTCCTGAGTTGAACCGGTTTGTTAGAGCTTCTACTTATTTATTTTTGACCCGGAATATTCAGTCAACAAAGGAATGCTGAGAGGCCGCGCCATACAAGCTGGCATAAAAACAGTTTATTTCTTAATATAATTTGCAGGTTTACTTGAATCGATGGTTATTTTGTTATCCTTAGCTATCAATCCGTCGATCCTGGGTTCAAATCCAGAGCAGTATACAATTTTGCACGCAACATTAAATTCTTGAAACAGCTGTAGAAATACCTGTGAACGAAATGGCGTGCCCGAATCGGGCCATATTTTAATTTTATGCAAAAGTTCTATCCAATTATACTTAGCCTTATAGGTCGCCCACGTACAGTCGTCTGCGTCAGTCAATAAGTCGACCCATACTCATTTCTGCCGCGAAGCAATAGTGCAATAATGTAATCAATATCAATAATGTATTTTTTTTTCTAAATTATTTATATGGGTGCTGGTGTATATCACATATATCACAGTAATTCGATTTCTGAGTCAAAGTGTTGATGGATGGATGGGAAATGCGATACTCTAGATGCGCATTTGATCTTCACATGCTTTAGACGAAGAGTACCAGCTGTTATTTGTAAGTATACTCCTCAACATCAGATCACCCTGCACTTAATTATAGAAAAAATTGAATGCATTTTTGAAAAGGCTACGGATACTTAGAAAATCCACTTGCCAATTCCCAACTTACATTAAACATTTGATTTCTCTCAAAAAGGGGTCGAAATCAACAAGCCTGCTCTCGAAACATTTTAAGCTGGCACTCAATGATTCGGCGGTTACATACTTCCTGGCGTGAACAGTTAGTTTGAGCTCCCGTGTGTATCAGAATATCATCGTTTAAAGATTCTATATTTTAAAACAATCTTCCGTTGTTAGCTTGGAATAACAACAATAAGGCTACACTTTTTACCATTCATTTCTTAAAGAAATGGCTTGTATACGTCAAATAGTCAATTTAAAAATTACATGATTACGTACCTACTGCTCAGTAATGTATTCGTACATAATACATAAATTATGCTAAATATATATTCCACTTGTATATTTACAGTTTAATTGTACCAATATGGTTACTTTTCCAAATAATTAAACTTTATAATTATTATAGATAACTCTGTGAGACAGGGGCACGAGACGAGATGATAGAGGGATGCGCTTGGTTTAAATCACCAAGCATACGTGTTACACATTCTATGTCATCCAAGAAATTCTAGTGTCATACCCTTGATTAGAGTCTAAAAGAGAACTTTAATGGTGAAATTATCATTAATATGACGAAAACGAAACGAACGGAAACCAAGTAACTTAATAAATCAGATAATAATAAAACTGTGAATTTTTTAAGCTCAAGTTAACAGATTTACTTTGAAATACAGTGGGCAGTTTGTACGAAATTGTTATTAAGGGACACACATAATAATATTGTTCATATTAGCCTCACTTAAGAAAAAAGCAAATGCGTTTAGCAAGCTTTTACTTAGTAGCTTCAGAGTAAAGGTGAACTTTCTCATTGCATCGCTTCGCACGCCCTGTCGCTTCAACTACTGATTGAGTTAATTCGCTCGCTCGTTGATCAACGGCCACCACCGGCCACCGGTCTCTGCTAATAATCCCTCAATTTGATTTCCACGAAATCAGCTGCTATTTATAACGACTGAGTGCTGCACCGTTTGCTCCGCGTATTGCGATTATGTTTGCAGTGGCGCATCGGGAATCCTCTTATCGTCATTATTAATAATCCGAAATCTATGGCTTTAATATTGGCTTGCAAATATTTGCGTACGTTTATTTTATAAACATTTGTTTAACCCATCAGTTTATCGGTTCAAACATAAGTTTGGGCTTGTTTTACATTATTAATGTTTTTGTGATTGCTTGTTGGGGCATCACGCAAAAACTACTGGGTCAGTATTGATGAATGTTTTTGTATAAAAATACTAGTAAGCTCGTATTTTAGTTAGCAACTTGGAAGGTGGATGACATTGTGATCAAAAGCTATTCTAGACTTTAAATATACATTGGCAGAGGCACTGTTTGTAAGTTTGGATGCAGGAGGTAGGTAATCTTAAAAACTACTGAAGCATTCCTGTTTGTTCAGAGCTAGCCCGGAGTACTGCCAGCATACCCATTCATGGCGTCAAGCAGTCGTATTTATGCATTGCTGTTTAGATTTAAAAGGTTTATATACCGATGAAATTACAGGCATTATTTTTTATTTTTGTGGACGCATCTAGCCCCAAAGTAAGCTAAACATAGCTTGTATCATGGGAACCAGACAACTGATATAATATTATACTTATACATATACTATAATATAATATATACTATTTTTTTTTGTAAATACGTTCATATAATACATATGAACACCCAGACACAGAACAAACCTATATTCGTCACACAAATGTTTGTTCTGGGTGGGAATCTAACTCACGACCTACAACGCAGAAGGCAGGGTTCGACTCACTCCACGGACCTGCTGGGGTGTCCCAGTTGGGCGGAGAGGTGTACTCCGACGTGGCGCGTCCTCGGGTGGCGGATAGGGGAACGGCTCCCACTATGGGGGTTACCGGTATAGTGCTGGCGCGGACCAAATTCTGGGGGGGAACGGGGAAAGGGGAATGGGGGGGGCTTTAGTTGCTGGGTGGGGGTAGCCTTGGGTTTGGGAGCAGGGCCTCTCCGCGTGTCCCTATGAAGATAGCCTAGGGCACAGTGGATGAGGCGAATAGTAGGAGGTGGCTCAGTAGAGCATTAGGAGTAGAAGTCCAGTAGGACTGGACAGTAGGTGGGAGCCCTTTTCAGGGCTCAGCGGACTTTCGAGTCGGTGGATGGCAGGCCTGCAAGGTCTGCGGCGCGGCAGGGACGGTCAACTCGGCCACCCTGTCGGGCAAAATTGGAGGAGCCCTGGAAGTGGCTATAGAGGTGGAGCTTAGTCGGCGTCTCAGCCCTATGCTGAGTAGCGGCGATGCGAAGCGGGACGGGTTCGGTGTGCACTTACCCTGCCTCCGGACAGACCTTCGGGTCACCGTCCACAAATCGTAACCCCCCTGTTAGGTGCGGATCACGTCTCGTATCTTGAAGGGGGGCCGAGGGCCTTGGCTTTACCGCCCGGGCTGCGAGGAAGAAAACCTCTATAAAAAATTACCCCCACCCTAAGCTGCGACGCGTGGCGAGAGGGTGTACATGGCTGTGGGGGAGCACAGTTCCTAGCGCGTTCCCCGCGGGATGACCGGCCGAACTTCCTTTGCGGGTTACACCTAGGCTTACCTGGTTACAGAGGGCACTGACCAGGTGGACCTTCTTTTCCCTCTCACTCGTGGGACTTATAATGGAAAATGATTTACATAATAAAACACAATGTGGGAAGTTAGATGATGATATTGGGAGAGAAAAAACTGTCATGGCTGCTTCAGCTGTAATAGAGAGAGAGGAGCATTTCTCCATAGTGGCATCGGAATCGGATGCAGGAAGTGTGCAGTCGTTTTTATCGATACCTTCGATGTCAGAGGTGCGGTCGGCGGGAGATGGTAGCTTTCCTTCGAGCAAATCCAAAGAGAAAAAGGGCGTTAAGAGAAGGCGCAAATACGCCTCATTACCTAATAGTGATGAAGAAAGAGGGGAAGTTGAAACGCCCACAATGTCACCTATCTTGGGCTTCAACTCCACGGCTGGTCGAAGGAAAGAGTTCCTGTTGCAAAAACAGCAAGAGGCAGAGATCGACATAGAAGAGATGGCAAAAAAGGCTAACATGGCAAGAGCCGCCTTAGGATTGAGTCACTTCGAAGAGTGTGATGCTTGGACGGCTGACGCTCTAAATAAGAGAGTGCTTGAAGATGTTGCTATTGTCATGAGTGTTGCGACAAAGTCTGGACGTCTGAAGGGGACATACGTCAAATACCTGAAGGACGCAGGGGCATCCATTAAGGTTGCAGTAGAGGCTTTACACAAAAGGACCTCCTCAGAAGAAACCGCAAAACTACAATCTGAAAATACTCGCTTGAATAACGAGATTGCAGAATTGCGGAGAGAGATGGCAGAACTCCGTAGGGAATTTGTCATGGCCCAAAAAACACCTCGACAAGAGATACCTCAGTCAATGGAGGTGTCTGAGGCCTCACCAGAAAATGGAAATGTTGAGGAACTGACACACTCTATTATGATGCAAGTAGGTAAAATGGTAAGTGCACGGCTTGAAGGACTAGAAGAGCGCCTCCTGCCAGAAAAACGTCTTCGACCTTCGCTTGCTGCTGACCGTAGAAATGCTGCGATCAATCACGCAAAGCAGCAGGCTGGAGCAGATCTGTCTCTGGCGAGGGCTGACGATAGCTTTGGAGATGACAGGGCAAACAATCCCTGGGCAAAAAAGGTGGCTGCCCCAAAGGGGAAAAAAGCGGTGAAAAAGAAGAAGGAATTAGTTGCAAGTAGTTCGGATCATCATAATGTTGCTTCAAATCCTTGTTCTTTGGTCCCCATTCAGAAGCCTGGGACATCAAAGTCTAAGGGTGAAGAAGAATGGACAACTGTGACAAAGCGAAGCAAAACAGGGAAGCACATTAAGGAAAAAGGTCCAAAGAAGAACGAGGTTCTTGAAAAGAATCAAAAACAGAAGACGGCCCCTGTAAAATTGCGTGCCCCCCGTTCGGCAGCTGTAGTCTTAACACTCCAGCCTGGAGCTGAAGAACAAGGGATCACGTATGCAAAGGTGCTAACCCAAGCAAGGGAGAAGATTGACCTCGCCAGCTGTGGAATAAGTGGCGTCAGATTCAGGAAGGCAGCAACAGGAGGCTGCATTATGGAGATACCTGGAATAGCAAGTGGGGAAAAAGCTGATTCCCTGGCTCACAAGCTCCGGGAAGCACTTGACGCAGAGGTGGCAAAGGTATCCAGGCCAGAGAAGTGCGCTGAGCTAAGGGTCTCCGGATTGGATGACTCTGTATCTGCATCGGAGATTAGTCGTGTAATTGCAGAAAAGGGGAGCTGTTCGCTGGACGCGATTAAAGTAGGTGAATTGCGGAGAGACCTTCAAGGTACCAACTCCATATGGGTTCGCTGTCCTGTGGCAGCTGCCAAGAAGCTGGAAAAGGATGGTCGTCTGTTAGTGGGCTGGGTAGCAGCGCGAGTACAGATTCTGCAAACTAGGCCCATGAGGTGTTACAGGTGTCTCCAAAATGGACACACCCGAACACAATGCAAAGAGGAAATTGACCGCAGCGATGAATGCTATCGCTGTGGTGGAAAGGGCCATAAGGCGGCCAACTGCTCTGCAGAGGAACCTAAGTGTTCACTTTGCGCTGCTGCAAACCTAAAGGCGAACCATAGGCTGGGGAGTAAGTCATGCTCTCCCCCTAAGCCCAAGAAAGGGTCTAAGGCGGCGGTGCCAGCTTCCAAGTCTGCAATGACTGAAAGCTGTCCCCTTCCCAATCTGGGGGACGAGGAGGCGATGGTCGTAGGCAATTGAATATGGCCCATCGATTTTTGCAGGTGAACATTAACCACTCCGCTGGTGCGCAGGATTTACTCCTGCAAAGCATAAAGGAGTGGATGATTGAAATTGCTGTAGTTGCTGAGCCGTACTGTATCCCTCCTCGTGATAACTGGGTCAGCGATGTGGATGGCTTGGTGGCTCTCATCTCGTCAAGTGCTGCGGGGCCTCTCACTGTAATCGCAAGGGGTAGGGGGTATGCTGCAGTGAAATGGAGAGAAACTGCGCTTATTGGAGTTTACTTCTCCCCAAATAAGACTCTGGCTGAGTTTGAGTCTTTTTTTGGAATAGTAGGGGCTCTTATTGGGCAAAACCTTCAATGGCCAGCGTTAGTTGTGGGGGACTTTAATGCCAAATCAACGGCATGGGGTTCCCCCAGGACTGACGCTCGCGGTAAAGCATTGGAGGAATGGGCGACAATGACGGGCCTGCTTGTCGTCAATAGAGGATCCGCTAACACTTGCGTGCGACATAATGGGGGGTCCATTGTGGATCTCACTTTTGCCTCACCTTCTGTCGCTCAACGTATCCAAGACTGGATAGTGATGGAGAATGTGGAGACATTATCGGACCATCTGTATATACGATACAACGTCTCCACCTCAGCACAGCATACTCGATACCCCAGTAGTTGCAATTCCTCCTTCCCCAGATGGAAAGTAAAAAGTCTGGATCAGGAAGTGATAAAGGAGGCTTCAATTGTGTATGCATGGCAGTGCTCTCCAGAGGTTCCGATAGACGTGGATGGAGAAGCGAAATGGTTTAGGGGTGCCTTAACGGCTATTTGTGACGCTGGCATGTCCAGGGTAACATATAGATCTCCGCGGCGCCAGGTGTACTGGTGGTCTCAGGAGATCGCAATGCTCCGCAGTAACTGTGTGAAAGCAAGACGCCAGTACACCAGACACCGTAGACGTCGGCGTAGGGATGAAGAAGTAGAGGGCCAGTTGTATGAAGCATATAGGGAGAAAGCTAGAGCTCTACGGCTGGCTATCCACGAAGCGAAGACAGAAGCGAGAACGGAACTCCTGGAAACTCTCAATCAGGATCCATGGGGACGCCCGTACAAGGCAGTGAGGAACAAATTAAGACCTTGGGCGCCACCGTTAACGGAGAGTCTTCCTCAGGGGCTGGTAGATAATGTGGTCAGTTTTCTATTTCCAGAAGGTACTAACCACACGCCTCCATTCCAGCTGCAGGATGATGAGGATACGTACGAGGATGTGCCCTTAGTGTCTGAAGGAGAGCTGGGTGCAGCCATTTTAAGGATGCGCTCAAAAAAGAAGGCTCCAGGGCCTGACGGCATCCCTGGTAGAGTTTTAGCTGTGGCATTGAAGGAGCTAGGATGCCGGTTTCGAAAATTGCTTGATGCTTGTCTGGAAACGGGGCGTTTCCCTTCCATCTGGAAAACTGGGAAATTAGTACTAATTCGGAAGGATGGCCGCCCAGCAGATAATCCATCGGCCTACCGGCCTATTGTGATGCTTGATGAGGCGGATAAGCTTTTTGAGCGTATTATCGCAGCTCGCCTCGTGGAGCACCTAAACCGAATAGGTCCAAACTTGTCGGACAGTCAATACGGCTTCAGGGTGGGTCGCTCGACTGTTGATGCTATTAGACGGGTAAAGGCTTACTCTGACGAGGCAATAGCTCAGGGTGGGGTGTTGATGGCAGTGTCTTTAGACATTGCTAATGCCTTTAACACCCTACCTTGGGCTTGCATAAGAGAGGCGATGAAATTCCACAATGTGCCCTCTTATTTAAACCGGATCATTGGAAACTACCTTTCTGAGAGGTACATCTTGTACCCTGGGCAAGGTGGGAGGATTTGCAAAAAGTCAATGTCGTGCGGTGTCCCACAGGGGTCGGTCCTTGGACCCCTCTTGTGGAACATCGGTTACGATTGGGCACTTAGAGCAATTTTACCCATGGGTGCCAACGTGACCTGTTACGCGGACGACACGCTAGTCACGGCGCGTGGAAACAAATTCGAAGATGCCATCCGAGTAACAAGTCTGTCGGTTACTTCAGTCGTGCGCAGGATTGAGTCGCTAGGACTTACGGTTGCGCTCAGCAAGACGGAAGCAGTGTGCTTTCATGGACCGCGTCGAGCACCACCGCGTGGTGCATGCATACAAATCGGTGTGAACAGTGTCGAGGTTGGGTCCTGTATGAGGTATCTTGGACTCTTCCTCGACAGTAAGTGGAATTTCCGGGAGCATTTTGTCCGTATGGAACCACGGCTCATGGCAGCGGCAGCTGCATTAAAAAGAATAATGCCAAATGTGGGTGGACCGAAGTCAGGAAGCCGCTGCCTCTATTTAGGAGTCGTAAGGTCTATGGCCCTATATGGGGCTCCGGTATGGGCGGAGACCTTGACGGAGCGAAACATTTCTCTGTTGCGTAGGCCACAAAGAGCGATGGCTATAGGGGTCATACGCGGGTACCGAACCATCTCCTATGAGGCAGCGTGTCTGCTGGCAGGTTCTCCTCCGTGGGATCTTGAGGCGGAAGTGCATGCTGATCTGTATGATTGGCGTGTGGAATTCCAAAACCGAGGGGAGGTTCCATCCAAGAGGGAATTGGATACATGGAAACACCGAGCTCGTCAGATGCTTTATCGAAAATGGAAGGAGCGTCTGGAAAAATCGAAAGCAGGTGCCAGGACAGTAGAAGCAATCCGACCAGTTCTCAATGAATGGGTTGAGAAGCCATATGGGTGTCTGACCTTCCGGCTGGTGCAGGTGCTTACTGGACATGGATGCTTCGGTAAGTACCTGTTCCAAATAGCCAGAAGAGAACCGACTCCTAGATGCCACCACTGTGACAGGGATGAGGATACGGCCCAGCATACTCTGGAAGGATGTTCAGCCTGGGAAGCCGAACGGAGAGAACTGACTTCGCAGATAGGAATTGATCTCTCCCTTTCTGTGGTGGTCCAATCAATGCTGAAAGATGCAAACTCGTGGTCTGCGGTGGTTACTTTCAGCGAAAGAGTCATCTCGCAAAAGGAGGCTGCGGAAAGGGAGCGTGAAATCACCACTGACCTCCCAATCCGAAGAAAGAGAGCTGGGCGTCGGAGGAGAGACTTACACGCTCTCCTCCGACCCCCATAACAGAGGTTTAGACGGTTGTCATGAGGATGGCAATCGTCGAAAAAAAATAAAAGACCTCGAGGAGAAGGCGCACGAGTGTTCCCGTGCGCTTTTAAAAGATCAGAGCTAGGAGCGGCCTAAGCTCTAGCTATTTTATAGTTTTGGGGCTTTGAAAAGAGCCAACGCCGCCGGGGCTGCGGAGGACTATTCATCCGCACCCGGAGCCCCGTAAGCAGGCGAGATGGTGGCCCGAGGGGTTTAGCCGGTAGGAGTCCGGCATAACCGATCTTGTTGCCCTCTTCTGCAACAGTGGGTATCCAATGAGGATTCCCCTCGGATAAAAAAAAAAAAAAAAAAAAAAAGGGTTCGACTCACTACCAACTGAGCTGTGAGGCCAGGCAATGGCGTGAGAGAGCTAGCGCCAAGACGAGTGGTAGGTTGGTTATGTAGTATGATCAGTATGATCTAATTCTGAATATTTTAACTCGTATTGAAAGTAACATTACTTCTGAGTATATAAGTTATTTCGCCTCTATTTATTAACCATTTAACTACGTCTTACATTGTTTAATTAATTATAATATATTAATTTTATTGATACCATAGAAATATATTATCATGGGAATACTACAGACGCGACAGATGAGACGTTGTTTTCCCAATAATAACTCAGGTTACACTTTCTTCACGTACCTCCTCATCAAAACGATACCAGTTCCTTCAGTCAAAACATTAGCCTCACGGTGAACACATCATCCCCAACAATTGACTATTTCACAGGAACAGTACAGCCAACAAAAATATCCGCAACCTGATAACCGGTAGCCGAGGCCCCGTGGACCGAGAATGATAAATCTTCATTTGCCACGATCGCACATCCGACCCTCCCTACCCAATTAGTTAACCCTACCTACGCCCGGATATCCTTGGTCACCTTCTAGCACCCTGTAGAAGGGATTGCATTGCGGTTTTACCCTCAAAGTAATAAAGAATATAAGCGAACGCTTCAAAGTAAGTAAATTGAGAGGGAAAACTGGCTTACCTACAAATCCTACAATCATGTGACGGAATGGGAGTTTACCTTTGCGCAAGGGTTTTGGACCACAGTTTACGAGGAATTGTGCCCTGAAACATGAAATTTACGGCCTTATTCTCAACAAATCTCAAACCTTATCTAATTTGTCTGGTAAATTGGTTATCCAGAAAATTGTTACGCCACTCAAAGATGCGTTGAAGGAATACATTTTGATTATTAGTCTGTGGTGCCAATTATGCTGGTGAACGAATTACTTGTTATTTATTAATATGATCATATATAATTATCACATATTACTAGACTAAAATGAGTCCATATGTCTATTTTCAGTTTCGTATGTATGCCACACTGTCTAGTAAGAAAACCAATTTCTGTATGGCTTAGTGCTAAGAAAGACGCCCCCGATTCCAGGTGGCTACTATTTTATGTTATATATCAAACTAGCTACTACGTTTATTTATTAAACCTGATGGTCCAACAAAAAATTGTTTATAAGATGGATACTCACTATCATTTTCATGCAATTTTCGGAGCCCATTACCTGTGCCAAAAAACAATTTGGAATTAAAGATTCTTAAAGGGTATTTCATTTATATCCCTGCCCAGCGATTCTCGAATCCCGATAAATAACGCTTGCACTTGACGTAAATCCTTTCGAAATCAACAGATTGTGTCGGTCTACGTTGCAATCTGTAAAACTTGTTATGTTATCTTGCTTCGATTAATTGCAGATCTTTTGTTGAATAATCTTATAAACAGATAAACACACACAAACAAGCAACAAAACGTAAATATGAGCTCTAACCACTTATTTGAACATTTTCTAAGATTTTACTAATGACTACCGAAATTTAACAAGTATTTTAAGCTCTCGTCACCCGCCCTATTTTCGCCCAAATCAACGTATAGTGTCGGTTCTTGCGGAGGCAATAAAACTTCTACTGAATACAGGTGTGAAGCAAATTAAACCGTCGGCTATAACAAAGAATGCGAAGTGTCTCTGGAGATGAACTTTCAGTAAGAAAATGACTGGGAAGAGCATTTCACGGGCCACAAATTTCACCGTGAAAACAATCGTAAAACGGTTTTTATTACTCAAACATTCGCCATTGATTCACGGGCCGAAACAATAAAAATACTGACTCAATCAACCTATACAATTTTACGACCACTAGGTGAGCGAATTTATTGCCGTACGACGGTAGAGTAATTCAATTTACACCTTCGTCTAAGATGCCACTTAGGATCGTTCAATATTTTACTGGTCACCAATTCAGCTATCAATAAAAAAAATGTCGTAATTTTAAAATAAATTAACTAACAGTGATTTCAATTTATGTTAATACAATAAAAAAGTGAGAAACAGACGAAAAAAGCAAATAATCCATAAGTGTATTCTTGCCCGATCGACGGTTGAGAGCATGGTTTCCTATTGTAGAAGTGTAGACACCCGAGTTTCAATCCGCAGGGCGCTGGTTCAGATGTTCACTTCGAGTCCAGACGTTAACCAATGAGTTTTTTACTTGCAACATTTATATGCACAATACCACCTTTTACGGCGAAGGAATACCTTGTGAGGAAGCCACACTTAAGTGTGAAGTGCACGATGGAAGCCTCTTTGAGGCGCACTTTAATCCTTTCATCACACTTGTTCGAGAGAGCTAGTGACACTAGTAGTAGTAGTAGCGATGATGACAATCGATCCATCCCTTCGCGTAAATAAACATGAATACGATTATCTACGTAACAACTGCAAAGACACTATGAATCACAGAAACGAGACCACATAGAAAAGTTCATTCGAATTCCCACTTTTGGTTTATGCCACCGACAAAAATACCCCTCGAAGTCACACAACGCTACAAACCGCTCTACAAAAAACCCGGCGTGGAACAAGAGCCCACTCGAGAGTTCGCAAAGGTCATTTGACATCATACGGCATAGGCTTCGCAACTGTCCCTGCCTTTGTTGTTCATTTTTCTTCCCCTTTTCCGAGCCAAACGGTAAAGAGAAACTTAATTGGAGGCTTTCCCGCTGACTCTCAGGCTCAATGAAAAATTACGAGCTAAACGAGCACACGCTGGGGAATTTTGCGCCATTTTCGACGCCTGGAAAGAAATGCTGCGTCTTTGCTCTAAAACTTAGATAAATGTAAGTTGACGAACGTAATTTCAATGAAATATACTGCTCATTAGGCCTTGAGCTAGCTCAGCTATTATTTGGATTGTTCTAGATATTTTGGCTCGACAAGAAGTATGAATAGAAGATGAAGTAAGCAATTTAAGGTTTTTTCTGTTTCATTTTATATCATAATCAACGCCATTAATTCGTATTGCGTCATAGTTCCTATTAATCATAAAAAAATATGCATATGAATCAATATTAATTTAAATATGTCTGTATCTGTGTCAGAAACAACAAGTGACATGGTGTGAAATAGACAAACTTGGAATAAATATTAGCAGATAATCCAATTATGTCCCATTGGGGAAAAAAAAACGCTATTTCTTCTCGGTAGTCGCTCGAACTACGACGTAAGCAAAGTGGTAATATATCTCAAGTGATCCAGAGCTAATTAAGTAGTTGTACGAAAAACACCGCACAGTGTTTTGAATGTTTGTGTTGCATCTGGGTTAATCGCAGCCATGTGAGTTATGCGCCCGCTTCCTAGGGGATCCCAAAAGCGCAGTAATGAGGATCCGAGGTAATCCACCGGCCGGCGGTCTGGTAAACCAATTACGATGTTTTGTTGCATGTCGTATTACAGCCTTTTGGTACCTAATACCCTACAAAAAGTAACGCTGTTTTGGATTGCTTTATAGTGGTTTACAGGTTATTTTGTACACAATTTATTTGCCTTTGGTCCTCTTTAGGTGGTGAACTTTGATAATATTGCATCACAGCAAAATAGAGTGCGTGGTGGTCTAGTGGTACTGACCCCGAGTTTTAATCCGGAGGTCACCGGTTCAAATCCCGACGTGCACCTATGAGTTTTTCGATTGAATGATTTATGTGCGCAATCCCACCTTCTCAAAACGGTGAAGGAAAACATCGTGAAGAAACCGACATGTCCTAGAATTAAAAATTCGACGACATGTATCAAGTGCACGAAGGGATCCTCTTTGAGGCGCACTTAAAATCCTTTTACCACATGGTTCGAGCGAACCAGTGACTCGAATAGAACAGAAAACAGCAAAATGTTTCTGGCGGGCAACTCCTCGTAAGTATCGCAATCTAAATTCATTTTGATGATACGAGTATGTCATTATTGGATGGTTGCAGTGATGATGATTCGATAATTTTATCCGAATTTGGTATTATTTGGTAAGTATTGCTAAATTCAAAGTATTTTCATATCTTGAGCAATTTCATATCACTCACAATGGATTACTTACGATCCATTGGATTTTTGGGAGGGTTCTAACAACCATATGGAAACGTTTAAGATACGTAAGTTGTGGAACAAATCTAGTCACATCTTACAAAAAAAAAAATGCAATAACAAAACTGTGCATTTTTCTACCGTTACTTAAAATTACCGTTCGTTAAACAAACGCCATTTTCAGGATTTCACAGAAAAGAGTTTTCTCATTCATCATATTATGGAAAGCAGATCTACTAAATTGCATTTTACTTTTCTTGATGATTAAAGGAAATTAAAACGTTTCAGTAATACCTGGGTAAATAAAAAGGTTACGAAAATAACAAAACAGGTAATAATCTTAATAATTTTTCCATTAACCAACTTTTATTTAATTATTTACAATATTATTTATCACAAGTTTACAGTCAATACATACAATTTTTATGTACATAAAGATTCTCTACAAAAATTCGACTACATTTTATACAATGCTTACATAGAATAAGATATAAAAAATTATTCATGATTTGCAACTGAAACTTTTATTGGTCATAGCAAAACATTAAAAACAATAATGAGAAATTTATTCGTTGATAAGTCTGACAGCGATTCTATTCGGACTATTGGTCCGATTTGCAACAGGTAGTTTCCTGGACAAGCCCTCAAGATAAAATCAAATTTTATCTTGAAGGCCGTAGAAGTACAATCCCAACAAAATCCGACACCTAGATAAATTGCTATACCCAATATTTTTTTCTTAGTCATGTATGAATTTCAATTGTCTATTAGCATTTAAACGACATAAATATGTGTCTCTAAGTGCGACTCGAGTTCACCAATAATATATAGTAAATGTGAAATAATTGGATATGGATGGATGTGTTTGCTTCTAATTCATAAAAAATGCACAAACAGTTTGAAAAAAATGATATGTATGGGCTGCTTTTTAATGCAATACATCGTAGGCTAAGCCGCGGGCAGAAGATAGTATCATACAAATTTAGAAATGTATAATGTTTAGAAGACATAACTTTATTATTCAGGTAAATATATGAAACAGTCGTTGTGGGGCAAATCTTATCCAACCACAAATAAATAAATTACTGTAACATAAGTTCTAGATATAAGTATCGTGGTACCTATTATTTGAAAAATAAAAACATTTGTAAATTCATCAGAAATTCCCGCACTACAAGTGTGGATTGACTGCGATCTACCATTAAATCTCGATTCAAATATGCAAATTTTCACTTGCTTTCGATGTTTTTTATGCAATGACGTACCGACGCGACACTCATAATTTTTTCTGATGTTTGACGGTACATGATTTTGCAACATATTTTTAAATTTCATTCAAATTTAAGGTCCGCATTGTTATAATCACTAACCATGTATATTCCAATTTAAGTTTTTCACAAAGTCCATGAATCCGTTAACGAAATGACACTTTTGTAGCAAATTTGATTTAATCAACTATGTAGTGTTTAATATTTAGACTATATACAGCTATTTTACGATATACAGACTACCTACGTTCAATATATCTATAGTCTAAACGCAACTTTCCGGTCCAGGTATTTCCTCAGCTATTAAATGCTCTCGCCTGCTCAGCGTCATAGTTCCAGTTATTGGCTTACTTGAAATCGAAGCTCTCGGCGACTGCAGTATCTGAAAACAAATTGAAATATAAACAGGATACTTTAGACTTTGTGATCAAATTCACGTGCAACGTTTGGTTTAGTTGTTAACGCTAGTCAAAATGTAGTCGTGAAATTCGAGGATTTTCCGTGGCAATTTGCTTTTATTGCAAACCAAAAACAAGTATGTGCTGTCAAATATATATTTATTATCAAGTCAAATACATAGTTATACCTCATATTTATTTAATAAATTTGATAGTTTTTCATAAACTATATGCACTTATATTATATTATGTATAAAATAATAAATCTATATTATCCGTCGTTTTGATGAAATATATTTTTAAACAGCGATGGCAAACACCTCACGAATAAACGAACGTGTAACACACCAGTTTCATATAAAATTGCTTAAACAAAACGATCTAAGGTATTCAGTACGTGCAGTCACTTTTTGGTGGCACCTTACCACAAATTAATGAGAGGATCTTTGAGATATTAATGATCCCTTTGGGATTATAGGACTAGCCACTCGATCAGGAGTCACCCTTACCGCATAGTCCCTCACGTGGTCTAAAGAGTTAGGCAGCACATTTAGTACTCAACACCGATAATTTATATGCTAAGGAACGATACCTATTCAATAATTCTGGAGAATTCTTTGTAAACTATATACATTTAATTATCACAATGTAGGCTATTATTTGCTATTTTAATACTAGAATAGCTTTCTCTCTGTATATCAAATGATTAGAAAATCTTACGACGATTATAAATGCGAAAGTTTGGACTAATGAATGTTTGTTACTCAATAACGACATAACGACTGAAAATTCTGCCTAAATAAAACTGATGAATTTGATTAGATAAAATTAAAATTAATAAAATTTAATTTGATTTAGTAGACTGTAATTAGGCATCAAAATCTCCAAAAACGAAAGAAAAGCTCAACTTCAAGTCTTTATTATATATGTATAGGTATATATAAAAATATAGTGTAGCGTAATTTCTGAGTTTTACTTCTTGGCGAGATCAGCGCCCCAAAATTCTTGTGTGTCGGACAGTCAGAAAAATACCTTTGGTCATCCAGAAGAGGCTTTAAGGTCTTTAAGGATAGTACTCGCGAAAAAAGGGGGGTTTTTTTAGGGGTTTCTTGCCTGTTCTCCCCATGGAGGGTAGGATAGGGTTTGAACAGGCGTCAAACTTAGCGATAAGTACGCGTGACCTTATGTTTTGAATATTATTGACGTTTCCAAGCCATTTCCTTATGAATTCTATGGAAATAAAGTTTTTGACTTTGACTTTGACTAAAATCGCTGTCAGTGTAACTTACAGGTCGAGTTTCCTCTCCATCCGCGTGCGATGACCGCTCATCCCGGTCGGGCCGAAGACCGCCGTTTTTGACGTTTTTGCCATCAACTCCACACTTCACTGTAGGGCACCCGTCTACAATAATAATTCAACATTTGATTTTGAATTACTTACTAGTTAAAGGATACGGGGTATTATATCCTTTTCTACTACTGGAGTTATTCGCATATCTGAGTTCGGGCTTTAAGTATGGGTGATGGGGAAATTACGTGCCTCCTGTGTACGTATGCTCATTAAATCTTCTCATCTTAGGGTCGCAATGCAATGGATTTAAAGACCTAAGTAGCATTTATATTTATATGGAAACAGGATGCCAAATAACATTGGTGGATGGGGTCAAGTGGTAGACCGTCACTTCAAGCTAAACATTTTTAAAACTAATCAATTAAATAAATAATCACGAAATTTAATTAATGAAATATGTTAGTATTTGTCTTCAATAATTTACGAAAAATAAACGCATTCTGACACCTATATTATATTTTATACATGTTATAAAAATGTCACTTCATTATTTTAAAAGCAAATCATTGGATTGGATATTTCATTCATTCGTTCAGAGCTCGGTTGAGAATTTATCCACCAGATTAACAATTGGGTCAAACTACAAAATAAATATTGAATGCGACAAAATATAGCTTGTATAAAATGTATAGTAAAATAGAATAAAAGCGCCTGGCCGCGGACAACAAACTAACTTAAAAACTGGTTTTCCGCGCGGTGAAGTTCCTCGGAGTTTTTCATTCTAGACAGGAATGCACCAAGGAAGTGAATTCTGTGGCGATTTTTGGTTAGATTCATATTCCTCATATTTAATGCGAAAGTCTGTTTGGATGCTTTCAACTCCTTTACTAATTAAAAGTTTGAACAAAGATAGATGACGACCTGAAATAACACTATATGTGCTTAAAATTAATTCACTTTTATTCCGGCACTATGCAGGTGAAGCCACGGACATAGGCATGTGAGTAATAATTATTGTTTTATTTCATCATTTATTAATCATATGAAATTAAACACCAAATATTATTTTTCTGTCTCTGTTCCATAACGTGAACCGAAGTTACATATCAAAGCTTGATTAAATAAATACAAGTACTTATAATACCAGTCTAAACACACAAAAGCGCAGGAATAATAAATAGGAATACAAATTTTCTAACAATGAATCTTGATCTTCATAGAAATTAAAGTGGTATAAACCTCATAAATGAGGAAAAACTAATCAATTATGTTTATTAATATATTTACTGTTTAAGTACAATCTACTTAGGCAAGTAGACGCGTGAGTCTAAGAAAGTATGACAATACATACGAGTATTATAGGAACACATAAAGTTAGGCACAGCGCCTCCTTTGTACGGACCTTCATTACATGCAAAAGTTCCTAACTACAGCCCTGTTTCCAGGACTCAAAATAATCCCCAACTTCACAGCTGGTCGCTACCAAAGTGCAAGTTCCTCTGCGAACATCGACTATTAAAGAAGTAGGAGTTTTAAGATGAATAAGTTATTGCTGCCACCGAACCAAATAATCTTGAAATTGTGATGCCGACTGCGACCACAGATTTCTCTCATTTACGGTTTAAATTGTGGTTTTCAATACCTTAAACCTTTTTTCAAAAAGTAAATATACTAGTATTTGATAGAAAAAAAATTTGTTATATGTGAAAATGTACTTTATTTAATCTACCTTGTTCTATTTTATTTGTGATTTTGTGTCACGGTATTCGAGTTCGTACATTTTAATATTTTTGCGTCGTACATTTGTAATGTTGCCGAATAGCAGTATATCACTGCCATATACAATTAACAAAGTTATTATGCTCGTTTGTACTCTGCCGAAATTTAATCAAATAACAATTTTCGTACCTACATTGAGTAATACCCCACCTGTGAAATCGATTATCCGTAACAACGAAAGATCTCATAAGACACTTTTTTTTTTCTTTACTACAAATATTTTTACAATCATCACATCATTTACCACCGCCGTCATCTAGCCCGACTACTGCTGTCAAGTGTTGCCAGTTTCTGATACCTCGATTACTAAATGAACATTCTTATTTTTCGAATGGACACGAGTTTTTTTTACTCCCTATTGCCTCATTTCAACTGTCTCCAGAATTTTACGTAGTTTCTTGAAATTGGTATGTAGCTTTCAGTCAACTAAAACAGTTCAACATCCTGTGTTGAAAAAAAATTATCAATTATAATTTAACATTTATTTATTTATTATTTATGTTATTTATTATTAAACTGAGTATTAATTTATGGGTACTATATTACACACAGTCTAAAAACAAAGTTACATAAAAAAATATTTTGTGAACATTTAGAAGGAAAGAAGAAAGAAACCTTTATTGTTAGTTATTAAGATACGAATATAACACAACACTGTAGATAATTAAATTAATAACTTATAACGTTAGTACATTTATGAAACTTAAAGCTACAAAATGGCGTCCGACTCAGCATATGCAAATATTTAATACAACCCCAAAGTAAGCTAAGCACAGGTTATAAAAATTATTAAAAAAAAAAAAATGGTATTGATAGATATGTTTTCGTACCAGGTGGTGGATTCAGTATATCTGGCTGAGCTTGTTTCGGTGGCTTCAGCGTATACGCCACCACGTACTGCCCATCACCGGCGTTCAGTTGCAACTCTGAAGACGGCTGTTTGGTGGGTGGCCTAGCTCTAAAGTTGAAAAACAAAACAAAATTATTCAGTTGCACAATTCGAAAGTCATTAATATGACTATTACTAGTTAACAAAAAGTGGGTAGTAAATTGAGCGTTACCAAAAAGCGTTATGTTTTTAAAAACAAAATAGTAAACTCCAGTCACGCGTCACACACATTTTTTGAGTTGTAATATATTCTACTGAAACAATTAATAATACATATTTTGTTACCTTTTTTTTCTCAAGAAGTATCCAGTGAAGATTGCTCCACAAGAACAGATAACTAGAGTCAAGATAATAGCCCAGAATGCTATTTTGGATACGCCTGCCATGAGGTTACTGCTTCCATCTAAAGAAACAAATGCATCATTTTACCATTTCATCATTTTTAGACACCGTCACATAAATATTATTTGCCTGGCCTCACAGCTCTATTGGTAGTAAGGTAGCCTTAGTAGCCTTTTTTAATAGCCTTCTGTGCTGTCGTGGGTTCGATTACCACTAGGACAAACATTTGTGTGAAGAACATAGATTTTTTTCTGTGTCTGGTTATTAATATGTATTATGTGTATTTATTTACGAAAAAGTAAATAAGCATTACATCAGTCGTCTGGTACCCATAATTCAAGCTATGCTTCGCTTTGGGGACAGATGGTGCTGTATGCCACAACAAAAAAAATATAGATGTGTGCGAAAGTATGTTTGTATATCCGTACGTATGGATGTATTTTGTTTTTGCCATAACAAAGATACTTACCATATTTGTATGATGATCTGGAAATACACATACTACATTATATCCCGGTATCACGCGGGCCAAAGCCGCGGGCAAAATCACATCATTATCATTATAATACTATAAATATATGACCTGTGAATTATTTCTAATTTTGTTTTTATTCTTAAATAAATACAAAAGTAATTTAACGTAATATAGTATACGAGTACTTCTAAGCTTAGAAAAGGTATCGTGTTCAAAGGTTCAGGTCACAGCAGAGTCAAATCCGAGAAGTGAAAGAAAATTAACTCATTATTCTCTGAAGAGAGAACTACCAACATACATTTCATTGAAAAAATATACTTAATAAATATGGTGGGTATGTAAAGTTGTATGGTATGGTAAAGTTATGTGTTTTTAATAATTATTCATATAAAACGCACACTTCTCCAAATAATCGAATTTAACAAAATAGAGATAGAGATAATCAAGCGAAATCACTTCACTAGGTAACCAATTGAGCTTGAAACATTTGATTGAATAATTTATGCTCAAAATAATGTATTCGTAATCCAACTCTAAACCATGTTTACAATAGTCGCAATTACCTAATTATTGATGTAAATTACGATATCGTTCGAGGGTGAAACGAGTAATTAGGGACTGAGACGTCTCTGTCTGACAGATTGCTTTTGTTCATGCATGAGCGAGACGGAGTAATCTTATTAGCCAGTGTAGATAGGTAGGAATTTATATGATCGTTTCATTTAGGAGATTGGGTCCTCATTGTCTACAATCGGGCAACATCTATTGGTATAAGTGCCGGACTAGTTTTCGAGTAATTTGGGTAATTGGATCTAGTGAGACACAACGTGCTTGAGCATGCTTCTTGAAAGTTTGCTAGTGAATATTCCAAATTAAATGTAACTTAAATTAAATTAATGAATGGAATGTGATGTTCTAGCAGTAAGGATTACATGAAAACTAAAATGATTAAAAAAAGCACCTAAAATGCACTTAATATCTTTTAAAATATTTTAACAAAATCTTATTGCAATAAATTGATAATATGAATACCTGTTCTTCTTTCTGGGTCTTGATAGGTAAGTGCTTGTAACATAATCCTTTCGGACATTCCTTTATCATTTCTCGAATGTATAGTCAGCCTGAGCGCGCTACCGCTTGACCACAATACCGCGGGTGGCACTAAAAACAGTGCAGCTCCATCTAAGACAGGGAAATTGTATGTTACATAAAATTAAACGGATTAATTACTTTACACGTCGAACATAAGTGGGGTGGTGCAGTGCTGTTAGAAACCGCCCTGGTTTGAAATCATGCCCATCGTGGTGTGTCTAAGATACATAAAAAAAACTTCGCAGCTGCGGTCACTGCTCCTCGCCTTACTATATGTATGCAGCTCAATATATATTTATTTTAAGGGAGTATTATAACTATATTTTTTTACGTCTCATAACTCTTGTAGAAGAAGTGCGGTTAACTAATGTTCTGAACAATTATTACATTAACAAAAGTTAACAGCAGTAGAACTTATGCCAAGTTTATCCAGGGAAATACTACCACCATACCCATGCAGCCAATCAGTAATGTATTGGTAACTTTATTCCGTTTCGAAAGGATTGGTTTCCGGTGAAATTATAAGCGCAAAAGACATTCCGACTTCACGGAGTTAAGGGCGCATAGGATGCGACTTGGGATCCTGGTGTACCTGAGTATAGGACCTAAGTCATATTGCTTGTTACGGTCAGAGGTTAGCACTTAACACCAGGCGGGCGTTCAGTAACTTTATCACATAAAATACTAATTACAATCGAACTTTGACTGCCCTTTAAAGCTTAGTGGTAGTGACTCTGCCTTCTGCGCTGTAGGGCGTGGGTTCGATTCCCACCCAGGACAAACATTTGTGTGACAAACTAGCTGTTTGTTCTGTGTCTGGGTATTAATATAAAGATAAAGATTAATTTATTTGCGTCAACATAATGTAGGTTACAGTAGATCTTAAATATATTATATGTATCAATTATGTCCTACCTTAAAATTAGGCATGCAAATATTAAAAGCTATATTTGAGTATATTACATTAATTGATCAAAAAAATTATAATTAAGTAGTCAAAGTTTCAAATCGTCAACTAAAGTCATTAATATTGTAACAGCACTTACTAACTAACAATTGTTTTAACATAGTTTTAAACATAATCTCATTAAAATTTAAAAAGGACTTCGTTATTTTATTATAAATTTTAGGAGCCATACAGAATATACTTTTTTGTAAAAGTGCAATTTTGCAACTAGCCATACAGAGTCTGTTGTTATCTCGTCTATTACGTACCGAAATGTCACCGAATATGTATTATATGTTTGTAGGTATTAACTAAAAAAGTAATTAAGTATTATATCAGTTGTCTGGCTCCCATAATACAAGCTATAATTAGCTTACTTTGGGGCTAGATGGCGCTGTCTGAAATGTCCACCAATATTATTATTATTCAACTCACCAGTCTCATTAGCTGTGACGTTAAACCTCACAGTTCCGGTGGCCGAGTCCAAAGCCTCCAGCACCACCAGCTGCGGCAGACCACCGTCGTATCCCGTCACGCAGCGAATGACTAGAGCGTCTCCAATGTCATCCCTACTCGAATCTAAACCGTCGATCCAGTTTGAGCTATTCCCTGATGATATGGTGCAGTTCCGGGGTGGAGACGGTCGTGCTGATAGAAATAAGTGCTGGGTTAATATTTTTAGGTCAGACACGTAAAGATGTGGTCGGGAAATTATGTTCCATTCGAATACGGAACAAAATGAACCTTAATCAACTGCTGATTTGAAGATACGGATTCATATTCAAGCAGTCCGCTTACAATTATGATTTTTTAGGTAGTTACCTGTAAATCCCTGAGCAATACCTAGTTTTAGTGGCAGTGAAAATATATATCTTGAAAAAAATCGCCTGTTTCAATCTGGAATTGGATTTTTTTGTTACAAGACGTTTTGCATTAAATTTAAACCCTTCTATTTCAACTGTAAATAAAATCAGGACCTTTAAATTGATTTCTTAGCCTGTAAAGATGGTTGAACGAACAGGCTTTACAAATATTTGCCGTGTAAACTTTGAATCAATTGGCTGCGTCAATAGTAACTGAGAAACCTAAAGGGGCTTAAAGTTTATCAATTAGAAACTTAAGAGTTGGTTTCGCTGATTTTGTCTTTAGGGAAATATTTGACCTGTCTTTGATATAGTATTATGAGGTGGAGGACGCTTAAATCAAACGGACGTAAGTTTCTATAAATTTACTGAGTCAAATGAAATTTACGAAACTTTACCTCTTCGAGGCGTGAATTTCTGTCCATAAAAATATTTCATATTGTGATCCTTGTGCGTCCATACGTCTACACTTTTACATTTACTTTTTGGGGGGCCACGTTGCTCGCGTTTGTTCACCCTTTGAATCCCTACACGTGTCCCCCGGGTGGTGCGAAAGGAGCAACCCAAAGTAGCAGTAGAACTTGTGTCAAGTTCGCCCGGAGAAGTACTGCCACCACACCTAGTAATCTGCCGCCAAACAGTGATGCACTCGTGTTGCTGTGTTCCGGTGGAAGGGAGTGGGTGCCGGTGAAATTGCAGGCGCGTGAGACGTAACATCCCCATCTCGGGGTGATGGACGCAACGCAATCTGACTTGAGTCATCTCATAATCTGGGTGAGAGGGCTTGAGTCGTATTTTGTTGTCTATTGGCGGCGGTTACCACTTAACATCAGATGGGCCGTCAACTCCTTCTATCACCAACATCATATAAAAAAACATGAATATAGCACTCCAAGTCTTTGCAGCTAAATACTTACCAGCTGGTACAATTTGGAAGACGCACGGTTTTGCTTGGTTGCCCACCGAGTTGGCACCTCTGCAAGTGAGCGCGCCGTAATCCCTCTCGCTGGCTGGCGTGTATCGCAATTCGCTCACACTTCCGTTCACTGTCCCTGCGTATGAAACATGACTTATACAACTAGTTTGACCTAGTTTATATAGAATATGGACGGATATAAACTCATAGGGTCGGTTAGTTATGACATAACTCGTATTTGTTACTTTATGAGGGACGTAAAGAAACAATTAGCTCCATATACATCCATGAAGATCCATGATGGCTGATAAAATGTTGAAGATTCCATAAGTGTAAGATAAAACAGAAAATATATATATGAAAACTATATATATGAAAAACTGAAGCAAAGTAAATAAGTAGGTAAAAACTGTTTACGAACGTGGAAAGATTTAAAATATTAAAATTGCCCGATTTTTATAAATTCAGGACTAATTTTCCGAACACTAAACAAAAATGGTTAAATCCTGGTTTTGCTACAAATTCCGATATAACTGATTTCTTATGCAATCGATTTAACTTAATAATTATATAAAAATTAAAATATTCGCAAACTAATTCGATGCGTAAAGTACAGTCTGAACACTTTTGAACCCCTTCGCAAAATTTACTTGAGATCTAACAAGAGCCCCAAATGAACGTGATCCCTAACAAATTATGCGATAAAGCTCAATTTTCATTATTGATGCCTTCCAGTGAGTCAGGTTTAGCCAGTCACGTAAAATTTCCATCTGAAATTCAACCATCAACCGCACTAAATACGAGCGGAATTATGTATAAACGGGGATTGTCTGCTAAGCCAAGAGATTCCATTTACGTAAACACCGCGCTTTGTTACACATTCAGGGCGTTGAGACATTAGGTGCTGATTGAACTGTCTCGATGCTACTACGTTAGACGAAGGTAGTTTATTCAAAGGTTACCTAACTATTGATGCTGTGGTTAAAATAAATTTGAAATATTTTGCTCACTATTGTTGATCTGTGTTTTTACAACATATTTGGAACACCAAAGACACTAACATTTTTGTAAAACCTATACGTGGGTATTTTACTAAGCTTATCCATTCACAGCTGAGTTTAGGAGAAACAAAATTTATAACATGAGTATATGTTTAGTATATATGTTTAATTTATGTATAATATTGTTATTTTATTAGTGGAAGGAAGGTTCTTTACATCAGAACACCATTTGTTGTAAAAATTAGGGAAATCCCCTTAGATGTTGTTAAATAATTAGCAGTATTGTAAAAAAATATGGACTATTTATAATTACCATATCTAGCGGGTGATACGTTGAAGCTCTCGCCGCTGTTGTTGAACTGCCAGAAGAAGGTGATGTCGGCGGGGTCGGCGTGCACGGAGCAGCGCACGCGCAGCACCTCGTCTATCGCCGCGCCCACGACCTGCGGCGTTTGTTCCGAGCACACCGGCGCAACTGTTTGGAACGTAAATATCTGAACATTTGACGTGATAACTGTTTGAAATCTTTTGATGATTTAAACAGCAAACTACAGTTATGATGTATCATGATATATGATGATATCATTTGTTATCTTTAAGAGCAGAACTCACGCCAAGTTCGTCCGGGAAAGTACTGCCAACATGTGCATATCTACCGCCAAGCAGTAACGCATTCGCGTTGCTGTGTTCCAGTTTGAAAGGTGTGGTTGCCGGTGAAATTACAGGCACATGAGACATTCCACCTAGACGTCTTCGAGTTATGGCCGCATAGGTTGCGACTTCGGTTTTGGCGTACCTAGTAGGGTAGGACCCAAGTCACATCGGTTATGGTGCGATAATAACTAAACTTGTTAAAATCCTATGAAAAAGTGTCGGTTGCGAAAGTTTAAGAAGTACTAACTCTCAAGTGCCTTAAACTTGATGGTTCTAAAATGGTTCACAAAGAAATATAAGGGCAACAAGGCCCCCAAAATATTAAATATTTTGGGGGGCCTTGTTGCTCGCGTCCGTAGATGATAACCCTTTGAATCCCTACACGTATCCCCCAGGTGGTGCGAAAGAAGCAACCCTAAGTAGCTGTACAACTTGTGCCAAGTTCGCCCGAAGAAGTACTGCCACCACACCTGGTAATCTTCCGACAAGCAGTGATGTAATATTTCTGTGTTCCGGTTGAAGGCAGTGGGTGCCGGCGAAATTGCAGGCGCATGAGACGTAACATCCCCGTCTCGGGGTAATGGACGCAACGCAATGCGACTTGAGTCATATCGTAAAAAATTCACGCCCAGCAGCTTATTATGCTAAATGCTAAGCTATTTACGGTAATATAGTTTTGGATCGAGGACGGAAAAACTTGCAGGTGGACTGAAATATATATCAGAATATGTAAAATATATTCGTATTCGTATAACTTGGGTGATCTAAAATATTTTTTCTTAATGAATTGAAGCTTGTTTTACGTGCGTAGAGCGGCGTTGGCAGAAGCTAGTAAGATATAAACACCATCTATTATTGTGATTAGTTTCGTATGCATTCTCATTAATAATATAGATTTACAAATTTCATTTTCCATCCCGTTTGGTTAAAACAACCACGGACTAAACGTGCTATCCGTACCTTACCCTCTTAAAGTTAAGTCTTATCCTTAAAATAAATTCAAATTTATTTTCTATCATGTAAAAGCTTTCGTTTTTTTGTTTTAGAACAGTACAATAAAACTGGAACAAAAGGGCAGTCTTTGATTTCTGTTCGTGTTAACATTCGTTCGGACTTCTATTTCAGGAATAAAAATGCGATAAATTTAAATATTCCAAACAGCGAGTTTTCCGTCGTAAAACAATAAATATAAATCAAAACGAACAATTATTTTAGCAGTACCACAATCATTCCGTCTTCCAGTCTCATGTTGGCAATTAATGTTGCCATCGACTGAAGTTACGGTGCGGCAATATAATAATAATATGGGTGGACATTTCACACAGTGCCATCTAGCTCCAAAGTAAGCTAAGCATAGCTTGTGACATGGGAACCAGACAACTGATATAATACTTAAATACTTGTTTTTGTAAATACATACATATAATACATATTGACACCCAGACACAGAACAAACATCTATGTACGTCACACAAATGTTTGTCCTGGGTGGGAATCGAACCCACGACCTACAGCGCAGAAGGCAGCGTTACTACCAACTGAGCTATGAGGCCAGTCAATAAAATATATACGCATTGCTATCAACCAACTGGCACTGTTATCGATCTACGTTTGACCGGTATCATCTAAGTGTCCCGGATACTACGGTGCAAGAAAAAACATCCGGACATACACCTATTAACTCAATACAATACTTACTACTGTGATACATGTAATATAGTTAAGAAACAAATTTAATATATGTGTCCCTTCCAAGCTTTTTTTTTTATATCATTTAGGTGTCACAACGAGCTGACGGCCCGCCTGATGTTAAGTGGTAACTGCTGCCCATAGGCAACAGCAATACGACTCAAGTCCACTCCACCAAAGTAAGAGATGACTCAGTTCAAAAAAATTCAAATGGATTTCTTTCCAAACTATTAACCTGAGAGCTCGAACTCAAAAGTGGACATACTAATTCAATTCTTAAGTTATTAGAAATTATTAACAAAATTCTATTCGGAAAGATTCAAATCAATTTCATGAAATGCTAAAGTTTCAAAATCCAAAATATGGGAGGCCTCGAGAATTATTACAAAACATTTTCTCAATTTGTGAAGAATTTTGATTGAGATCTGCTAAATTGAGACAAAAATGTGTAAAATTCGACAATGTTGCCCGTATGAATAACGTTAAATATCTCGTTTCTGGTAACATTCTCTTTTCATCAATTTATTACATTATGTAGTGACTTTTACTGGTGCAGATAGTATTCAATTTTCTAAGGAGCGATGCATGAGAACAGAATCATTGCGATACGTTGCCGCTGTTAAGAAGCGCGGCGCACTCTGACCTCATTGCAACCTTCCCGTGCGCTCTCTACGACTTTGTCTCACTGACAAACCGAAATAATGTGAGACTTCAACAATTAAAAAGGCACAAGGTGAAAAAAAGGAAGCTCTCCATTATGGGTTTCTTGTTTGTTCTTCCCCATGGAGGGTCGGATAGGTTTTGAACAGGCATCAAATTTAGCGATAAGTACGCGTGACCTTATGTTTTGAATCTCTCTGTATTGCTAAATGCAACACAGATATACCCGTGTTAGTAAATAGTATATAAGCTTAGATAAGGAGCCGCAATCATGCCGGCTTTATGCTTGCTAAATGCAAAACAAAAAATGGCTCAAGTACCTACCTTAAATTATACAAGTATTTGTAATCAACTGTGAAGTTTTACAATTATAACATTCTTATGAATTATTAAAGTTTTGAATTAATCTAAAGCTTTAGTAATTCGTGACCGAACACAAATGTGTGTTCGGTCCACGGATCAAACTCGTGTCCCATGTATGTGATGTAGGCAGAATTACTATTTAACGAAGCTATCTATTACGAAATCATGGGCTTACTAATTGAGTAAAATGAAGAAAATCTAATTCTGAATTCATAATCACCTAGTAAAGCATAATTTATATCCATTTAGGATAGAAACAGTCTTACTAATTATACGTGATCCTAATATGTCTATTTTCTTAATACTAGGTACGTGGGTTGCTCATTAAAAATAACGAGCAAACTAATTACTTTTCCTAAATAACTCGTTATTATAATTAGAATAATTTGGAAATATAATGAGAATTGAAACAACGTTATTTCAGCTTAATAAATCCAATAAAAAAAATTAGCGAAATAATGACAGCCTGTGAAGTGGCTTAGTTCTTTTATGCCACGGCCAAGCCCGCACGTCAGCTACCTACTCCGAAAGAGATTTCCGAAACAGTAACGTCTAAAATATAAAATTTTCTATTAGTATTTAATATTAGTATATAGTATATTAATAGGGTACCAGAGATTCTATCAGGAAGACGTTGGTTAAAATCCAGGAATTCTAATTTGAATCACTGGCTCTCTGGAACCAGTGTGGTGAAAGGATTTTAAATGCGCCTCAAAGAGGCTCCTTTCGTGCACTTCACACATGTCTTCGAATTTTTCGTTCTAAGACATGTCAGTTCCCTCACGATGTTTTCCTTCACCGTTTTGATACCGTGGTATTACGCACATAAATCTTTCAATCGAAAAACAAAAAGGTGCATGTCGGGATTTGAACCGGCGACCTTGATTGGATTGAATTCAAGATGCTATCTGCCAGTGAAAGTCCCGTCAAAATCCGTCCAGCCATTTCAGAGATTAACCGGAACAAACAGACAGACAGACAGATAGACAAACAGACAGACAGACACAAAAATTGTAAAAAATGTTGTTTTGGTATATGTACCGTGTATATACACTTAGTAAAAAGCGGTTATTTTAATATTACAAACAGACACTCGAATTTCATTTATTTTTATTGTTAGATTTTAAATCCAAGCTTTTGTAGATATTCAAATTAGTACAAAAGAAAAGGCATCGAATATTCCATAATAGACACAAGCTGGAAGGCGAAGGGAAGGTAGTTGGTAAATATATGCGCTGCGTAAAACAAATCCATGAATTACAGTGAACGGCACAACAGATCCGGACTGAGACCGGCAATAATATTAGGCAATAATTTTGATGATTTAGAGCCGACGGTGCCTTCGTGCCAATTACTATGCGGTCGGCCGCGGAAGGAAGTCGGTACGTCGATCCTAACCGCAATCATTTGAATACTATTCGTAGACACATCGGTATTTATAGGCCAGTAACTCATACCTTGCTCCCAGTGACATTTTATGGGTCGCGTGTGTCCGTTATAGTACCCAGGTATTACAGCAATGTAAATTAACTTTCTGTTGTACGTGAATTTGATGTTCGCACTCGGTTCTAATGTTGGGTTGCGAAATTAAAATGCAGATATGCCCGCTCGGGGGCTTAGACTTAGACTATCCTCAAATTTATTCGGCGTGTCTTTCACGAATATGTTTTTGTAATATCAGTCATTGTAATCCGATTTTCGTTCGGTAACAAAATTTCGTTATTATATAGCTGTGAGAGTGGGGTTATTTCTTGTTCATTTGTATCTGGATTTGTTTGGACCTTTATGTTTGTATCAGGCACAAAATTAGTTTCTAAGGTCAAGGTAACCCTTTCTAAGGTTGAGGATTTCATAAAAATATATTTTCTTGTCTTCTACACTACCTACACGACACAAATATTATTAGTAATTGGTTACTCTTCAGACACAGAATAATGCGTTTTAGCCCGCTTTCCAAAACTTTTTTCATTATGGGAAAGGACTTTGACACTAATGGATTTTATTATGAAGAAGAATTTTTCATACTTGCAACTGGATGATATAATAGTTAAAGTTATTCATTATACCTATAATTTACAAACAGTTATTGTATTAAAATTAAAATAAATTATGTGTGACGACCTTAATGAATAATTACTATTATAACATTAATATTTCAAAAAAGGCTTCTCTACATAAAGGGATTCAGAAAAGTCAAAAATGTGTACTTAAACAGTTTCAAACAAATTTTTAATTACTACTTAAAATATTGCTTTTGACTACATGCCATCATGCATTCACTACACACGACATGAAAATGTAGTCATTTATTAGTGTAAAATAACAAATTATATAGTCTGTTTTTATATATTAGTATACTCACACTGTCTGAGTCTGAGTAGTCTTTATAATACAATTTCATTGCACCATCATCAATTAAAGTATAGAGAATTATATTGAGTGAATGCCTTCTTTCTTCATTCTATTATAGAGATTTTTATTTTAGTGAATACTTCTCATAAATTTTATAATATATTGCTAACCATCACAAAAAAGGTGCTATTTCCCTCCCAAACGAACATGGCACTAGTAAAACCTTAATCATGCTCCATAAATACTACACAATATTTACTACACATAACCAAGAGGTACTTACACTGTACTCGTAAATTGACAACTTCACTCGAAGTCTCCCCTCGTGTGTTGGCAGCCTTACAAGAATATGCACCAGCTTCCTTCCTTGTCACTTTCTGGAGGACCAGGGATCTTGTGCTCACAATTATGCCTGATGACATGTTCTGTGTCACCGGCCTGTCCTAGAGGGAAGTCATAATCAGTAACCGTATACGAAATGGTACAAAGAAAAAGGTATATTAGCTTTTTAGTATGACTAGCGAAAACTGTTCTAAAGAAACATATATATTTTATTAAATACAGTAATAACCTGGACTCGCGTAAATCGGGGTCCAATTTAGATAGTATAAATACATACAAATTACGCATCCCAAATTTATTTTTAGGCTGAAAGCTTCATAAAATCTAAAGTTTAGCGAAGTAAAAAAAAAAAAAAGAGTTTTTCTTATTATGAAATATTTCCTCATAGCATGCTAATATTTTTATTCTCCGTTTTGTGACTAAATGCGCTCTTGCTGGAGTCTACTTAATCTAAAATTTGTAAGCCTTCTGTCATTTACTCGTATGCCAGCGTCATTCCTTTTCATTTTCCAAAAAGATGAATTGCATTACACCGGGATTGTGTAAGTCGGGGTAGACGAGGTATTACTTATATTCGTAAAAACAATCTATAAACAAAATTGTATCATAAAGAAAATGTACAGCCAGCAAAAATCAAATAAAATTTAGGCTCAGTGTATTAAGGATTATATTAGAAAATGTTTCTCGAAAAGCGAATTATATTTTCAAAAAATAACTACATACAAAATTTCCCCTTATATTATTTGAATTTTGAGGTATAATTTAAATTAATAAAATCCAAGTTCAACTTTAAAGAGACAGTTATAAAAACAATTTCTATAACAAATATAAATCAAGCCCGACTACCATCCAGCCATATTTGACCAAGCTATAAATTTTACAGCACAATTCTCTTAAGGGCTAAAATGACAATATAAACTTTGGTTATCTGAAACTTACGTTATGATACCAAGATATCCGATGTTCCCTTGGGTTGGCGTGGATATTGCATTCGAAGTACACGTCATCACCTTCTTTGATGTCGTGAGGGTTCAGAGTGCTACCAAGTGTCAGCGACACTAGAGGACTGTCTGAATGAAAAATATTAACTTATTAAATATACAAGACGGTAGAAAAATGATGACTTAATTTTCATGAGCGTCTATTGAAGTTTAATAAAGAGTCTGTGAACTAGGTATTACATTCTGCTTTATTATAAAAATATGATGAAATTTATACCTCGTAGCCGTAGTCCACCTTTGATACTTTGATTTTAATTTCAGTAGCTAAGTGTGCAATATACATCACTTTCATTATTTTAGTAGTGATTTTATCATGGCATTGACAAATTTTACTTGAATGGTTCTTACGTTTCAACAGATTCGTTACTACAATACTAAATTGAATAATGGATGTTTGAGCAGTGTTACAATAAAAACCGTGTTTTAAACTAAAACAACAACCTTTCTTGGAACTGCATATTGAAACGAATACATATATAAATATATTTTTCCTACCGCTCCAAATACCTAGTAGATTTCAAATTGTTATCAACATTTTATCACACTCAGTTTATTTACATCAAATGATAATTCCCTGTTAATATTACAACATTTATTTAATATGGGTTTTTAAATCAAAACCTAACGGAACAAAACAGATACTAACATACAACGTTGAGTTGCAATTGGTCGTCTATGGAGGTCGTTGGAAGACTTGGGTTGGCGACTACGCATTTCACAGTAGCTCCGTTGTCCGCTGGCGCGGGGGTGAAGAGGAGAGTACTCACTGACCATGTCTCGTTAGAATGATCGGTGACCTTTAAACAATAGTTTTTAGTTATTTTTTGCAGTCAGTTTAAAAGGGTATTTGTTTATTGGTTTTTTTTTTTAGAAATCAAGCGTAGTTGTTTAATATGCATAACGTCAGCAGCCATTTTTTATTCCGTGATCATCTATAATTCTGATGCTCCACGTAATTGTAACTTTATATACTTTCTCCAGTTTTATAATGATCAACAATTACATACTTTTACATTGTATAAAATTCACTTGGGACTTTATCGATGCATACAGAAGCTTAATTCTTGTTTCAAGACAACCACCGAGACTGATGAAATGATGAAAACCTTCCATAATAAATATACCTGCAGCACAACCTTACTTAACGATTTTATCGCAACAAAAAGGCACCAGCTCAGCGTTTATCCAGAAGGCATAGTTACCCAACACCACTTTTTTTTATTCCTAATATATATTTATTTGGAAATATAATATACATTGGGAAATGTAAAACTTAGTTTTTGATCTTACGTTTACTTAATAGACATTTAAGACAAGATTTTAGCCAAGCAAAATTAAACATAACTTTAAAAATTTTGTAGGATATCGGGAATTTTTCTTATAATATTATTTGTAATTCTATAAATGCTGTTATAGAATTACTATTTTTACCCACCCTGCTCAAGTGTGATTCATTAAATAAATATACCGAAACAAACACTTGAAATCCTACGTCACGAATTTTTTTTTCACGCGTCCTTTTGTCTATAAAGTTCTTGATTGCCTGGATCCAGACAATATAACAACATAAATATTTGAAATATTACATTTTTCACGATGCGGGAATGGAAACGTCGAACGAACAATCTCACGATTCAACCTTAGCCCAATAAAAAGCCCATAAAATCACTTTTCAACGTTTTCCACGAACATTTTCTGTCACGAACTTTTTCAATAGACTGTAGAACATAAACCTAGTAATTAAACTACCGTTCGCTCTAATTTCAATAGCCGAACAGGCAGGTAATCCCTCAATTAACTTTCATTGTAAACCCAAACACGAACTCGAATCGATTGTCGCGCAGCCGATTCGCTCGCTGATGGACATGATTTAGAGCGAGTAATTGCCTCTGCTACATGATACAATTTCCAACCTTTTGATAACTCGGACATTTAAAAATTATTATATGATATTATTGTGAAAGATTTGTCGCAGATATATTATTTTTAAGAAATAGAGCATGAACATTACATATGCATTTAGATTTTAATTTAATTGAAACTTAATTCTTAATATAATTATGGACTATTAACGATCCCAAATTAGGCAAGCAAAACTTATATTACATATAATTAAACAACTGATACACTACTTTTAAATAATTTAATTAATTGTATATATTTATAATATATCTTAATAATATCCATACGCAGAAAAACTCGTATGTTCATCGCCCAAATGTTAGTGGGTGGAAATCAAATCCATAGCTTACAGCGCAAATTTTTGGTTCAGTACTTAAGTTCCATACGCATAATGATAATCTATTCATTAATTCATTCGTTAGTGAAATAAATGAATCCAGAAAATAGTGTAAATTAAAATTCATGAATATATGAATAATTCAATCAGAGATTCCTCCATAGTTTATAATATAAAACTGATTACTGATCTACTAACTGTAGTTTCTTCAGCTATCTCTCGAAATAAATCTATGTCAAAACATTTTCCTCCAAAATAAACTCACCATTTTCCTGTCAAAGATCCTGTTATCTTTATACCATGTGATGACCGCAGCTGGTCTGCTGCCTTCAGCGACACACCTCAGCGAGGCTGTTGATCCGGATATGAGCTTCTGAGGTCTCTTCACTAACGACACCGAGAGAGGTGGTACTGTTGCAAACAAAGTTTTATATAACATGAATAATTTACAAGATATTGTGCTGCCACAACCGATTCTTAAACCAGATAAAGTGTGACCTTTAGCAAACTTGCTGCAAGCATATGAAAATGTTCAGTAATGTATTTTATTAATTTTACTGGAGGGGCCTTAATTATATATTTTATTTTCGATTTTGATAAAATAAAAGATAAGTATAACTCGAGATAAAGTTTATTTTAAGTACCTAGATTTTTAATCCTGTCAGTGATTTTTGCGTGATGCACTTATAAACATAACTAAAAAATCTAAGAAATTGATTTTTTACTTTCCGTGACTTAATTCTAACGTCTCCCAATTCATTATTTGCAAAAATATTAATGTATAAGACACGGCAAATCTACCACATTATTATATAGATTATACCTAAATGTTTGTAAAGAAGAAAATTTTATGTTGTATGAGAAAAAATAATTCATTTGTTCATTTTTAATACATTTCACTACTCTTAATTTCGGCTCGAAATAAATAAAGAATGAGGAACAGAAAACACATGCTAACGAGATTGTTAGAACAACTTTTATAAACCACAGCCACATCGAAGGGAAAGTGAACTTGAAGAAAACAAACTTGAGGCATAACTTTTGCAGGTAAATTTTAAGCCTATTGTTAAAAGATTAATAGCGAGTTGAATAAAAAAATACCTTTAGAAATAGGCTGTAAATTTTAATCTGAATTCGCAACATTCGAGTACCCTTATTTCTCTTGAAATGTGATTAGTTTCACAAGAGCTGAATATCTGTTCAGCGCGCCACTTAATGGCAGTAAAATTCAAAATTACAGTCTGACGTAAAAAGGATTATAACATTCTTTTCAAGTTGACCCATTACGGCTTTAATTCTTAGCTTCAAATTATATTTATTTGGTGGTTAGCTTTCGCACATTTAATTAAACGATAATATTTCGTCTAGGTGACATTAAAATCCTTGGAAATTCGTCACTTAAGTGCTGTAAAAGGATTTTTAATTATAAAGTATATTTGTGTGTCTGGCGAATGCGTTTCATATTTCAGGCTGATAATTAATTATAACAATTATTATATTAATACAATTATATTAATGAAAATTCTAAGCTTTCATGTGTAGTTTAATCAAAAATGGTAAATTCACACAAATCCACACTCAATATATCCCAGAATTTCACACATGACGTAGACTTCCCGTGGTAGTGCATGACATGGGGGTTGCGGATTCATATTGTGCAAACTTTTTTTTGATATATTTAAAACATAATATTATTATTCTGTTTCAGTCGATGGTAGATACATGTTTGGAATTGATAAGTTTTTATTAAATAATGAAGTCTTAAATACCAATGAAACCGACACAATCTATACAAATAAATAAAATTGGAGTGTCTATTTGTAATATTAAAATAACCGCTTTTTACTAAGTGCATATAGATTTACACACGGTACATATACCTAAACAACATTTCTTACAATTTTTGTGTCTGTCTGTTTGTTCCGGCTAATCTCCGAAACGGCTGGACCGATTTTGACAGGACTTTCACTGGCAGATAGCTGATGTAACAAGGAGTAACTTAAGCTATTTTTCCGAGGGGTAAAACAGGGGTGCATGATAAAACCGAATTCCACGCGGACGAAGTCGCGGGCAACAGCTAGTTGTTTTATGTAACTAAATATACATTCATGACAAAATTGTGAATAACTTACAGTTTAGTTCAAGCCTAACACTTTTTTCCTGTGGCGGTACTAAGTTAGTATTTGCCGCTCGACACTTGAAAGTGGTATTCAAGTTGTTCCTCTTCAAGTGTGGGAGCTCCAATCGGTTCACAACTACATGGGTGTCAGTCTTCATTCCGATGTACTGTGGGGCTGGCGTTCCGTTGATCCACCAGGAAACCACTGGTTCTGGCCGTCCTGTAACAATCGTAACGTAAAACTCTCTGTCAATACATATAATAATTGATGTTGAAAATATGTATGAAGCTGATAGCGCCAGTCAAAAATATAAGACCATATTCTCACATAATAAAAATCATTCCAAAATAAATACGAAACAGAGCAAAATATTGCGCAGCTCGGAGTTTTAGTTATCCCTTTCCAAAATTAATACCATAATATAGGAAATCCAACAGGAATGCAATACCGCGAGCTACGTGACCCTTTCACTTCATTGATTCACTTGATTCGACATATACGTTTCAGTGCCGATGAGGATGCTATTGTGGCAGAAACAGCTGCTATCAAGGGTTTGTTTCCCTTTTACTTGGTTTACATAGACTTCTTCGCCTGAACACTTACGCAATACAATATGACTTAGGTCTTTACCTAGCAGTATTCTTGCTGACGACACCTGATAATTTCGTTAAAATTTATACGCTATTAAGAGAACATATAATTAATAACTAGTCCTGTTGTCATGATAGGTAATACATACGATTATTATGATCGTAATTTACAGTACTAACAATTGCATATATGCAGGTATATTGAAATTGAGTATCAGGCAAATTTAAAAAATCAGGACAATGATTGTAGCTTCAACCGCTTCTGAAATAGGGTTTTCCAACCAAATCGGATTTGCTTCGCGCAATTTGTTTTGGCCGCACATAATTAAATATTCCTGATAACAGGGTCAAAGCCTAAATTTCCGCTGTCCGCCCCGATGCGTCATCACAATTGGTGAGCACACAGCCGAAGATAATCCGCACTGGCTCAGCGCCAACCGGCCATACTGCGGACTTTTCAATGAACCCATTCAAATGGAATATCTCTTCCAATGTTTCCATAAAAGAAATCAAGCAATAGAAAAATTTAACTCAAATGTTTTAAAGTTCACTTTTTAATATTTCTGAATGGGACAGGTCCAGATTAACGTCTTTGGAACGAGGTAGCATCGGTCGACTTGCTACAAAGCGGTAAACTTACGACACAGTGCACGTGTTGTAATTCATACATTTGAATTGAAGCAATGTTAATAATCTATGCTACTAAGGTAAGGTAATTTGTAATATTGATTTAGCCATTTATCCTCAAGATTAACCCTGAATACCCCTAACTGATCCTAAACCCCTGAATGATCAAATTCGGCACCCTTTTTTATCAACCCCTCCTTGATGTTTTGTTGTTTTTTTACGTATTTAGTAAAAGATATTGACCGTGTGGTCCCACTATCAGCTCTCGAATAACATGTTGTTCGAACTACCCTATGAACATATACTACTAGCTAACTATCACTAACATATGAAAATGAATTAAATTGGTAACGCACAGCGTATAAACAAGGTTTCAGAATTTTAATATACAAAAGCTGTCTCGTAGAGGAGATAATGAAATGGTGAAATTTTGCATCATAAGGGATCCAAATGGAAAGTCAAGTGTTTTAATAAAATAATCCCTATTTCTGAAAAATATTGTTGACGCTAGCAGCTTTCCTTTTACAATATCCAAAGCTCTTAGAAAATTGGTGAGCATTTATAATATAAGCCAAATAATAGGGGATTAGTTTGATTTTCTAAAATAATAAGATTTTGTACATGATCTAGTTCGGACATTTTTTGTGACCAAAGAGTAAATGTTAATGTTAAAATACTGAATTGCTTTTATGACAATGCTACTGACTGACATCACTGCGAATCGGGAGTCCTGAGTCCGATCCCCAGAGGGACTAAAGGTTTGTGAGTCGAATAAAATTGATTTCTTGGATGCGTACTATATACACAATAAATATCCAATACATTTATTATGTAAATAGTACGTATCCATTCCACCTGCGACTATAGAAATTCTTTTGCAGAGTATGCCTGAGTTTGTTGGTTTGTGTTGTGACGTACCAACCAAGTCTCAGGGTGATGTGACAATGTGTCGGTATTTGAGTATTCTCATATTTAAGTGTGGTATTACTGCAGTGATGGATATACGACACCGCTTAAAATACAAATATCACCTCATAAATCACATAAAAACATCATTCCTTTCTTCACACTCCAGGCACAACTATTTCTGGATAAGTGAGAATGAACGAGCTTATCAGCTATCACTGGACCCAAATCAAAGATGATGCTGGGACATGCAATTTGCCTCACAGTATTTTACTGCATTTGATTCATGATTTTATGATAGGTACGAGAATTATCACGTACCGTCAGTAGTAAAGTATCGTCCCAAAAATATTTTGCTTAATTCTGTCTTTACCTTTCTATATCAATGCTGTGCATCAGCGCACGACTTACGAAGCGTGGCATTCTGGTGGCACTCGAAAGGGTGAATTCTGATCTTCTTCCGATCTGACCTTTCAAACAGATCAACGAAAATGGTACGTAATAATTCCCGTATACCCGAAGAAAAATATAATAAGCACTTACCACCCCGTACTTCGCACACGAGCACCAAAGCCGATCCTTCGACTAACGGCCCCACTACGCCTGACACGTCTGCCCCTGATTTATCGTACAGCAACATCTGATGTGGTGGTACTGAAACAAAAATATACATGGTATATCTACACCAACAAATATTTATATAACAATGTACATTGTACAGGTACATTGTTATATAAATATAAAAGGTCAGCCCTTTACAAATGAGAATAATGTATTGAGGAGGCCTAAGCTTTCTCATGCCAAGGCTCTCAAAGCAAGATGTTTATGTCTCGCCCACCGTATGAGAGTCCAGGCTAATGCAGGGCTATTAAGGATCTCCTACTTTCAATTAAAATAGTAAGTGTGTTTTTAGTGAGGTACTTACTACAGCTAATAAGCTGTAGTAAGTACCTAACTAAAAACACTCTCGAACGTAGTAGTTACATATGAAGATTACTCAAATAAAAAACTCATACTCAACGCATAATAGTCCGGATTGGAACCACATACCCGTGGATTGAAATTCAGAGGTAATAAACAAACGAAAATTTGCAATTATAAAACCACTGTGAAATTTTCAGCTACCTCTTGCTTACTTTACCTACCTTACTTTGAAATTGTACCCAAATTCAGTCCTAATCTGTTGGTTTAATGCAATTTATAATAATTGAATACAATATTAACTTCATTCAATTAATAAAGAGCATTTATATATATACGATCACGGAAAACAATAAACAGTAAACACGGCTAACAATATGTTCTTGTTATTGTAAATTAATTAATTTATTATCTTTTGGGAAGTATAAGGTCCATATCCCAGTAGTGGGATACCCATTGTCGTAAGAGATATGAACACACACAGATACATAACATTATCTGCTCGTGTATGTTTGTGTTGTAATTAAAGCAAGGGTTATTTTTAAACATATCCATTGAAATAAATCTAATATACGAACTAGGTTTCCGATTCAGTCATAAAAACATTATATTTGCGCTGAAACCCCGGTAAATATGGAAATAGTTTTTGTTTTACAATTATCGTTACTGCTAAAACCAATATTGTGATAAACACAATTTACGTTTTGCAAGGGCTTCCTACACCCCCTATGAACAAGCCCTTTCACTACAGTAAGATATAACATTAGCGAAATACCATTTGATTATGATTTGACGCCATTAATACGCGCTCCTCCATTCTCGGTGGTAATTGGATATTTTATGATGTTATGAATACGGCTGATAACGTACGAGAGTTCTTTGTATGAGCAGTCCTTTGGTAACAAAAGATCCTTGCAAATTACCTCTCTGCGCGACGGCTAATGGGTTTCAATGGAGTTGCATATGGAGGCTTTTTTAAACGCTTTGTTCGGCGCAAAAGAAATTTACTCTCATCTCCTTCGCTTACGGCTTTCGTCGCCTTCAAAAGCGTAGATAATTGCGAAAGCTCTATGCTAGTTTGCAATTTTATTTTACAGTTAAATAATCTAATCGAAGCAATTACAGCACGACGTGGCTTTGTTACGAATAAAATACATTTGCCGCCATACTTTATACAGCGTCAGAAATTAAAATTAATATGACTACTGCTGAACAACGTAATTATGTCGTCGAGGATTTTAAATGGAACCTGGGAATGAATATTCCGAAAAAGGATGGTCAATAATTGTGAATTAGACAGTTTGATCTAGTCAAATCTAATTTCTTTTTGAATTTAACCTGTCTCCCGCAGATTATATCTGTGGCGTTGTCGGCGGTGGTGGCGTTTTTATCTGAGCTGAGCGGCACGGCAATCCGTAGTCGACAGGTCATAATTAAAATGTCTGCGCGATGTCATGCGGCCGCGATGCTCCTGCGATTTCATAATGAGTAAATTGATTCCCGTCGGCGCCTCATAAAATTTCCATTAAAACTTCCTGCTTTTGTTTTATGTTGGAAATTATAGGGCAAAGCTGATTATAACCCGAGTACCATGTTGGAGTGAATTATAATGACGTATCACTAACTAGTGACAGTGATGGATAGAACAAGTTTTACAACTTTCTTCTTCTTTCCAAATACGTGGAAGGCGCGTGTAACCAGTCAAACAATTAATATTCGACTAAATCTATTCAAATAAATAAAACTGGAGTGTCTGTTTGTAATATTAAAATAACTGCTTTTTACTAAGTGCATTTGGATGTATAACGGTACGTATACCAAAACAACATTTTTAACAATTTTTGTCTGTGTGTCTGTCTTTCTGTCTGTCTGTCTATCTGTCTGTCTGTCTGTTTGTTCCGGCCAATCTCTGAAATGGCTGGACCGATTTTGACGGGACTTTCACTGGTAGATAGCTGATGTAACAAGGAGTAACTTAGGCTACTTTTCCGAGGGGTAAAATAGGGATGCGTGATAAGACCGAATTCCACGCGGACGAAGTCGCGGGCAACAGCTAGTAATACATATACTTATAGATTGTGTCATTTTGTAGTAAATAAATCATGAAAGGTTTCGAAAGTTTGTCCTGGGTCTGTGTGTGTGTCCATCCGACAACCACTTTGTGAATTTTAATACAAAGGTATCGTAAGTGTAATATAATATCTTTGTATATCACTAGTTACACCCTCACCACGGGTGTATTTGAAACGAGTTAAGGAAGAAGATTGACATTTAGGAGCCATGGATTATCTAAACAATAATGAAAATAATCATTTATTTATTCATAGATAAAAAGACGTGCCAGTAGGCGGAATGGACCGCTTTTTGTCTCGTCACTTTGGGTCACATTATCATGGGAACGTTGGAATGGCATGGGCTCATTAACGCCATTGTGTATTGTTAATAAAAAAAAACTTACCAATAACTGTTAGTCGGATCTGGAAATTTCTCGTAGGAGAATTCTTGAAGTCGACCCTGCACCGGTAAACTCCTTCATCGTCTAATTGCACTGAACTTAGCGTAAGGGCGGCCGGTCGGGCCACCGTCGCGAAGTAAGCTCGAGGTCCAAATGCACCCGGGTCAGACCACTGGAGTGCACTGTTGAATGAGCGGCCCCGGACGTCGAAACTAGAAGAAAAAGTGTATTAAACTTTTATCTCATAATTTATCACCGCATACGAAAAGTTGTAATATTTTTTGTTGTTTAAAACCACTCTGTTTTTGGATTGGTTTTTCAGCCCGCACAGAAAAGAACCAAACGTATCTTCATTATGTATTCATATTTCAATGGTATTGAAACAAAACCATGACCCTAGGTGGTAATAATTATCATATTGAATTAAAACTCGTGAAAATATCATAACTATATACAATACAATTAACTGTTTTGTTCTAAACATGGTCAATATTGTTAATATATGCATTATTATGCAATTTGTCTTTCAAGTTTTTTCACGTTCAAGTCACGTGAATATTATATATATAATAAAAGTAAAAGTTTTTTTTTTCACACTGCAAAGAAGCAACGAAACGGAGGATTTTTATGCATAGAGATACGATTAGTTTATGGGCTGGAGAGTAAAATACCTACACTCCGATAAACTATGGAGGGAATTGTAAAAAAAATTTGTTTTGGTATATGTACCGTGTATACATCCATATGCACTTAGTAAAAGGCTCGAAGCTGCGCCTTTAAATGATTCATTTCACTATTATACCTTACATTATGTCAGGAGCGCAAGAAGACTGCAGCGTCATATGCCTAGCGCTTGCCACCTGAATGCCCTAGAATCAACATTGAAATGAAAATTATTCTACCAATCACGTGGTGGGTATACTCTGCTTGATGCGAAATGATAAGTGTCTCTTCCAGACAGCTTATACTGGTGGTCCCTATGTGCGAATAATTCAACGCCTTTAGAATACAAAGGTCTAATAAATAAAAGGTTTAATTGGTCAGACCAACTGGTAACAAAAGTTAATCAAATAATGCCAAATTTATTATACTGCATTATATTACATTAATTTCACTTTCAAACTCAGAATTCTCTAGACATAGTTCAAAGTTAATGACTTATGTGCCAATGACTGAACTTTGAGCATAACAAGAACCATTACGACACTCAATAAGACGAACATTAGAATTTATCCCCAAAAAGAGTGTCAAATTCTAGAAAAAGAACGACGCAACCGAGTGAAGTTTTTCAATTTCCGGCCAAGCTACATTTTCCCAATCTACCGACCTCCATCCTAATTTATACGGCAAGAAGCTTTGAAAAGATGATTTGATTGTACACCCTGCTGTTCCCAGGTAAATTTAACAATTTAACCACGTTTTTTTATGTACCTAGGTGTTATCTCCACAAAGCTTTTGTTCCTCGCTTTTACTGCCTGTGAGATATAATTGCGATATCGCGTAATCGTTGCGTCAGTAAACGGACAGTGTTGAGTGAGGAGTTCAAACGTGTAGGGAAACTCAGCTGTTTGGTAAACTCGCTGTGCAGCTTTTCAACAAAGCACCTTGTTAAACAAGCACAGTTTTTGAAATCAGCTTGGAAAATACAAATATAAAAAGTATTAAACCACATTTATTACAATGTGATCGTCTTCCCAGTGAGTTATTCAAACCGAAACATGTCTGTCCATCAAAAGAAAATGCTAAAGTAGTCCATCCCACGTCAATTTCAAACAGTACAACTAGTTTCACGATCTCTTCAAAGAAAATGCTGACAATAAAGAATGTAATAATATAAAAAATCCTTACCTTGTACAAAACTTTGCGAAAGAGTCTTTTAATATTATTTCGTGAACGTGAATTATACATAAAAACTTTTCGAATAAACCTAGGATCTAATAAGCAAAATAAAATCCAATATGTTAAACTAGGTATAGATATTGATTGATGAACCGTTCGCTCCTCTAAGCAAAATGATTGATTTCCTTCGAGGAAATAAGCTAACACACCTTTACCCACCAAGTTAGAGAATTCTTTTCATGGAGATATTCGATAAGTAGGCCAATAAACTATCATTTATGTATGTTTAACCCCTTTTTATTCTTTTATTCCTGTGTACTTTTTAGTACTCAGAGAGCTGAGTACTGAACAAATGATTTATTGGACAGCGAATAAAATAACATTAACTCAATAATATTTATTTAATGATTGTAACGCCTATTGATCCTCAAAATTTTTTGTGAAGCCTTCCGTGGCATTGTTGCTTTTACATTTCATATGAAATGAGATCAACTAAAAATATACCATAAGAAGTACAATTAATTGTCTGTTAAAAACATGAGTTTACAGTTCTGATGCAATTTAAGTAGTAACTAAGTACCTATCCAAGCAGTTACACTCACGCGAGGTGTTTTTGAGTGTATAGGTAATTTTCAGATAGATTTAACACAGATTTGTTTATCAAACTGATTGAAACATAACCAGCCTTAGAGATCTCTATAATAGCATAATAATCTATGATTCTATTTGCCATTGCAAAGCTTAGAGTGCCGCACCAGTGTTGCACCCAAAAAAGCACTTGGCTGGTTTTTTAATGTTTTATCATACATTTTGTGAACACATTGACCTTTATTGATAAATGCTTATAAAGAGTTACTTCTGCAAAAACCATTAAGCTACAAATAGGTAAAGTCCAATGTATTATGCGATTGTATCTATTTTCCTTTTGTGCCTGAAGATAAACAATATGTTATGGTAATGTTTAATGAATGTATTATGATACCCACTGGCATGCCACAAAATGAAATTGTCTCTCATAGATTACATAAAATTCATAGGTATTATGCATATACAAATGGAGTTGTATTTTCAAAGGAACCCCTTTGTTTTGCGTTGTTCTGTGTTTGAGAGTAAAATATTAAATTCCCGAGCTTGTCATCCATTTCGTAATTTCCAATATACATTAGTTAAGGATGAAAATATTCTGATTTGGAAATTCTTTTCTATATTGATACAATAAGAACTTGTTTTGTTCTAATCTAAGGTTACATACTTAACGATTCTGAAATTAACTTTTTGATATGCCTGCAAGCTGGCATTAGTTACGCCCAGATTTTTTTTACCAAGTACCCATATGTCCATATTATTATAAGTATTATGAAGAACCGTCCGCATTACCCTGTGCCCGTTATTCTGAGAAATGAAGATGAACGTCTTATGTGCCTGTAATTTCACACGACAGCATTCCGATCAGTGCCCAAAAATGGGGGAACATAATACAGTAGCGTAGCGGTATAAATGGTCTCTTTCCTGGACGAACTCTGCATATACATTTTTATGTAAGTTATGGAACGAGCTGGTGGACTACCCAGCAATGCGACTTAAGTCTTCGTCTACTTTAGTATAAGAAGATTGCAGTCGCATCCTGTGAAAAAACTTCGCACAGTTAAACACGATGGGGTTTGTTCATAAACATAATGGATTGGCTATTGTGTTTTATGTTTTCCGAACGAATCTTTTCACGCCACTATTCCTTTGACATACGATATCCTTACTATTCAAATCTGACTTGTTATAGGAATATCTAATTGAAAAGTGCTCCCACTCCCGTACTCCAGTATTGATAGACCCTCGGACGCCCACAAATCTTCAAGTGCGATTTCCTAACGAGCTCGCTTCTTAAGTGTATTTTGCTGTATGTTGACTGTATGCGAATACGTACATAGGTGTTTCTAAAGCTAATTGGATCGGTTGTGCTCGGCTTCCGTTCATCCGTTTAAGGTAGCGAGACGGTTCATTAGTCCCGACTTTACACCGTTAATTAAATACGCATTCTGAGTTTAGAGCAGAAGGTACGTGTGATGAAAAATGTTATGGTTAGTTACTACATTGTTACTATTATAGAGCGAGGGCTTGGTGGTCTGAGAACCTGAGTTTGATCCAGAGGTCGCAGGTTCAAAATTACTGCATGCACCAATGAGTTATTTACTTGAAGAAGAATAATAATAATATAAATAAAATAAATTTGCATTTATTAAAAAGTCCACAACATAACAGGCAAAATATTAAAATAAAATAAAATATTATTTGATAAGGATACCATTTCACTATTTATGATTATCACCATTATTCCCAATGTCTTATAAATAAAACTATTATTTGGGTATATATTAATATACAAATACAAATACAAAATGTTTATTTTCATCAGCTTAATATTTAAAATGACAACAATTTTGAAACCACCTTTTAAGTATCAAATACTTGTATTAGGTGGTTACGCTCTTCCTTACATGTTTAATTTAATTATTTGTGTCCTAATGTATAAACATTTTAGTATAACAAGAATAAAAGCAAATTAAACTAACAAAATCAGCACAAGAAAAAAAAAAACAAATACAAAAGTGGGTACCTACTCGAAATTTTATTTTTAATGAGTGTGCTGTTAAAAGTCGTTGCGCTGTTCGGACGACGAACGAACGTTCATTCTGTTACTAGCCGTCGCGCTGTGCGGTCGGACGAGCATTCGTTCATTCTATTACAAGTCGTCACGCTGTTAGGACGTCTTGCTTTTGCGTGTACCTTTATGTCATTGTCATAAGTACCTTGTATAGCTGGAATTGCTTATTTTCACTGTTTTAGTCGATTTATATAATTGGTCAAGTAGTTTTAGGTTGGGTGACTGTTGTTTGTTATTGTTTTTTTTTAAATAAGTTGGCTTTTAATTGCCAAAAATATATATTACTAACTATATATAAATACACAAACTTACTTCCAAGCACATCCAATCACATCAAGGCTTCAAATATATCTTACCTATAAATAGGTTTTCCTCCGCTTTTTCTGAACCACAGCACCATGTAGACGCGGTCTTCGGTGACGTCAGGTGTGACGTCACAGGGTAGTGATGCTTTGCGACCCAAAACGGCATCGACGTCTACTGTTGATACTGCAACAAGAAGAAATACAATTTTGAACTGTCTATTTATGACTCAACTAGTTTAAATTGAAACTAAAATGATTTCAAGTATTTATATATAGTACCTGGATGGCCGAGCTTTGCTCGGTATATTTTTTTTTTTTTGATAAATTGTGTTTTGTAGAAATTATATTTAAGTACGAAGTACATACTGATAAAATGATGAAATATGAATAATATTTTTCGATCTTACCGACAAAAGAAACGCCACCTTTTTGTTAATTTCTTTCAATAAAAAAAAATAAGTTTATGTTTAAGTTGATTTTCTGAAAATGAATCCTAGCTAGATCGATTTATCGCCCCCGAAATCCCCTGTATACAAAATTTAATAAAAATCGTTAGAGCTGTTTACGAGATTCAGATTATATTATATATACATAAAATATACAAGAATTGCTCGTTTAAATATATAAGATACAAGGTGTGAAACAATCATCGTACTCAAAATTTTGTATTTCGAAGGTGAAACATATTATATTATAGGTATGATATTGAAATGATGCATGAAAAAATGTATCTAATGAATAGCCAAAGGTTTAGAATCTCATTTTAAGAAAGAGCCATCTAGCGTTCAGTAGTGAGACTGTAAGCCGCGAAATTTCCAGAATTCACGCGTTTTTAGGTATAAAAGGTTTAAGGTTAAGGTTTTTAAGGTTTTTAGGGCGTTTTTAAGGTTTCGTTATTTCTTGCAACATATCCTTTAGCCTGCGCCCATACCAACTCAATGGGATTGAGCTCACAGTGGTATGGGGGCAGACGTAAAACAATTATCCCATGCTGCGCTGCCATCTCGTCTACAACATACTTATCGCAATGTTCCTGTTTGTATATTTATATCAGAGCATTTTTATACATTTTAGGTATAAAAGGTTTAAGGTTAAGGTTTTTAAGGTTTTTTTAGGGCGTTTATAAGGTTTTGTTATTTCTTGCAACATATCCTTTACCCTGCGCCCATGCCAACTCAATGGGATTGAGCTCACAGTGGTATGGGGGCAGACGTAAAACAATTATCCCATGCTGCGCTGCCATCTCGTCTACAACATACTTATCGCAATGTTCCTGTTTGTATATTTATATCAGAGCACTTTTATACAATTTTATTGTAAAATAGAAATAATATTCTTTTATAGCTTGAAATGATTAACTACTCGTATTCACACTCATTGTTCACTCATCTGATTGAACGACAACTGAACGCATCACTATTACTTTAAATATGGCAACATTATTTTACAAAGTGACATTAGCTACTGTCAGTTGGCCTCGTCTATTTAAAAATACGACTATAGAGTTTACGTTCAAGCAGTTACGCTACTCGACAAGAGATGGCGTTACAGTCGTTAAGTTGATTATTGAAAACACGAATAAAACAACATTTTCTGAAAATGAATCCTAGCTAGATCGATTTATCGCCCCCGAAAACCCCTGTATACAAAATTTTATGAAAATCGTTGGAGCCGTTTCCGAGATTCAGATTATATATATATATACAAGAATTGCTCGTTTAAATAAGTAAGATAAATACTAGCTGCGCCACGTGGTATTTCCCACGGTAAGAAAGTCAACCCACGGGAACACTGCACTTTTCCGGGATCAAATTAATCTATGTGTTAAGCCAGCATATAAGCTTCTCTCTTGATACCAAATTTCATCTAAACCCATTCAGCCGTTTGAGCGTGAAAGAGTAACAAACATCCATACAGACAAACTTTCGATTATAATATTAGTAGGATAATTAGTGTAATATCAAGTTGAAATAATTAATCCGATGAGCTGAAAGTATTTATGGGGGGCGAAAGACCTTTCCAACTATAGAAATAAAGTCCAAATTGGAAATAAACATTTGTAGTCATATTTTACACGATGTATTTACCTTCAAAACTCAGTAAAGCATGTAATAGAGTAACCATATTAGTGATGGAACACAATTAATAAATATACATTTTTGAAAACTCATGCTTATTATTTTTATCACTGACACACAGAACAAACATCTACGTTCGTCAGTCAACTTATCCTGGGTGGGAATCCATCCCACAAGCTGCAGCGCGAAAGGCGGAGCTACAACTTACTGATCAGGTAGACCATATTCGTAAAAGTTGCTACGAATTGCTACATTCCTGAATAGGAAGGACAATAGGAATACTGCAAACACTTTTTTTCTTATTTTTTCACTGTCTACAGGGTTGCGTGTTGCTATATAATATTACCTGATGTTAAGTGACTATATAGCCGCTAGTGGCGCCCCGCAACGCCTGGATTTGGAACTGGCTATCAAGTGAAGCTACTGGAACTTACAGCCATGATGACGGCAGATTATTAACATGAGGGTAGTATATTGCTTGTCGGGTTTTCGCCCTACCACTATGGTATGGTTACAGATCGTTAGCGATACGATGTCACAACTATAGTCTCGCTTCAGTCTTCATTAATGTAGCACTTCGTAGCACATAGTAACGATTTCTACAAAACTTCTACGATAATACGCGTGACTCTTTGTGTAAAGGCAACAATAAAAATAAATTTGACGGCTTAATTTACGTTCTTACTCAATTTTATTTTAAGATGGGTATAAAAACGATTTTATTATACGGAATAATCCGTTTATAAAAAAGACAATCAGAAATGAAGGAACAAAATCTTAGGAGTAGGGTGGCCGGGCAAAGTTAATATGGGGAAATAAATGATAAAATAAGAATAAAAGAATAGAATATAGAATAGAAATATATTTATTTTCATATATAAAACACATAACATATTAAATTATAATAAATTAGGTGTACAAATATGTCTCGTCATCAGTCTAATTACTATTTTCTTATATTCTATATTTAATTTCTTAAAATTATACATTTTTTTAAGTAAAAACATATTAGATATTTCAGTACATTTAAATTTGATTAAATACTATGAAAAGCCTCCATAGCATAAAGCAAGCCATCCGGTAGATCCATTACCTGTAATGAAATATGGAGTGGATAAATCAAAACGTTCTTGAGTATCGATGCTAGGCACTTGATTTCGACTGTCGTGATGATAATGTCAATTTGAAGCATAATATTAGAAAGTCTCAGTGGAACTTGTGTGAAGTTACACACAGTCAACTCACATGGAAGTACTGACACCAAACAAATTTCTTCCGACAAGTAATAACGCATTCGCATTATTGTGTTCCGACTTTAAAGATATGTAGTTGGTGGTTAATTACAGGCAAATAAAATATTCCAACTTCGTTCAAAGTTATGTTTGCCAGATGATTTGAATTAAGTCTTTGCATACCTATATATTTCTCTTGTTACATGTAGGGCTTGCTACTTGACATCAAGTGCGCCATCGTATCATATTCACATAGAAAAAAAGCATGCCAAACTCAGTAATAAACAAGTCCGTAATGAATAAATGACGTCATGAAGAGTATGCCGAAAATTACAGTTTAGGTCTCACATTAATCTCGCAAGTTAATTGGGGAAATGTTTTTCTCTCTTACATTAATACACGTCTGCTAGATGTACGATTTATTGGTAGTTTTGCGTCTTCACTGTGTATGCAATAAGGTTAATATAAAAAAATCCATATTGTTTTGAAAAGGAGCAATTTGAAACAAATAAACATGTTGGTTTTTATTAAAACATTAATTGCATAAACCAAGATATAAAACATGAATTGCAATAGATAATGATTTAGAATTTGACAAAGAATCGTGGAGTATCCAGATGATAGTAGATAGTATGATAATATGTATAGAGCACGAAAAGAGCCTCTTTGAGGCGCACTTAAAATCCATTCATCACACTGGTTCGAGAGGACCAGTGACTCGAATGCAATACACATGATAAATTTCATTTAAACTCCCATTTTTAAATATTGATTTATATGAACGAAAAAATCCATGGAAACCGCTCCGATCAATAGAACATCACAAACCGCCCGCAGCGGTGTAGACAAACAACAAGTCTAAAATAACCTATCACGAACAAACCTGGATACAAAGTCTGCGAGTAATCCCACAAAATATTTTTTTACTTATGTTACTGGGGCTATATCGTACCAGTATGGTGAATGGTACACTTAACATACGTCTTCAAATGGACATCTATGACATGACCGTTTCTTCGTGATGTTTTCTGAAGCGAAAAACTCACTGGTTGATTGGAACAAACTACATACAGGCTTAGTCCCGGTGTCCAGCCACTGAGCCATCACGCTTACATTTTCTGTTGAAAACTTAATAATCAACTGGTAGTTATTAACTACCAGTACTACACGGTATTCGAATTATATGCATTACAACTGCTTATTAATAGTATTGAATGCATTTCTTAGTGCTATCGGCAATGTTTGCCGATCGCAATATATTTTTTGCTAAGCTTAAAGGTAAATACGAGGTTATATATTTATTTTATTGATATCTATTTAGGAAAGAAGCACAAACTTAAGCCTCCTTCAAAAAGTCTGTTTCTGGATTCTGAACCCATAATAATCACTGTTTCTCAAAGTATTCTCACTAACAATTTATACGTTTTTAAAGTACATATTATTTTATAATTGTTTATTCTTTATTCATGATTTCGAGTGTATGCTGTTTCTGGCATCCTTCTATAAAGAAATATTTGTTTTACCGTAGCTGTGATTGGTGGATTAATTGAGAAGTTGGCGGTAAATGCGTTAGAATCGGTACCTGTATTACCCTACCTGTACCCTAGTTAGCTGTAGTTCTATTCAGTCCGGGCTTGAGAAGGTAGCTGCTGTAATAAAATATAAATTCGGTATTATGTTTCTAAATGTGTTGTAGATACATTAGTTAACCAGGATATTATTTTCTCAAAATCCACGTGTTTGAAACTATTGGGAAAAGGAAAAAGCTCAGTCTTGAGAGGCATTTTCGATGTCTTCTCTGAATGCTATCATCGCCGCTTCCGAGGTAGTCTAAGTATCTTAATATTTATCCTTAATTTTTGAAAGCATAGGTTACAAAAGTCACAGATTATACAGGTCTTTATGGAGGATGCGTCATCTATTCTACCTGTGTAGTATTTATAAACGCCATTGTTATCTTAGTGGAATGGGTGGATGTATTGTCGTGTTGCATGGCCTGTTCCAGAAATATTCAATACCTATGCCCCAAATTTGGACATTAATATGACAACAGTACGGTATAAGTAATAAAAAATGAACAGGTATTCTTAAAATTCTAGGTAATTTGTTTTAAATAAACCGTTATTATTATAAGATTGATGGATCACATCACGTATATATTGCTCTTAACGCTCGAAATAAGTAGCTTTTAATGCAATTTCATGGCATGTTTCATGAATATGATATTAGCCTAGGTTTTACAAAATGGTAGCTAACATGTTTTGATTTTAGATAATAGAAAACTTCTGATGACTGAATAATTTCTATCCATATTGACCAGAACGTGAAAATGTTGAACAGATCCAAAGCAGAAGAATAAAAAAAATAGAAACGCCGAATATGCGAATATAGCGCGTGTGTTACTCAAGCATAGTTTAGTGTAACGTCAAAGACGAGGAATGCATTATGATAATTTATCCTCGGATATGGAGTGCTGTGTAGATATGAGCTAAAATACTTTAATAATAAACCCGTATGCTTCAAGGAATAAATTGCAAAAAGCTATTCTGTGCTGTCGAAATACAGATATAGATTAGATTAGATATTATTTTATGAGATAGAGATTTCGCAACACACTTCGCAAGAATTTAGATTTAATATCTTTTTATCAGAGGTAATGGTAAACTATCGGCCTAAATTTTAGACAATACAAGCCTCGTCGTACAAAAATAAGGAAAAAGTTTTAGGGCATCAAGTTCTCTTCTGCTGTGAATCAATTTTCTTTTTTTTGTTTGTCTCTAGTGACAAGCTTAAGTGAAATCAATAAAAAAAAATGGAATCAGTTATTTAGTTCTTTTTCAACTAGAAATAAATAGTAATGTACAATTTTCTCTCATGTTTGAGAATATTTTCCTTAAATTTTCAATAATGCATGTGGCCCAAATTTCGACCATTTGGGCGAACACTAGTTTCCACAAATGTCTTTTTTAAACGTAGCCTAATTTTGTATCCTATTTTGTTTTTTGCTGGATAATTAATTGGTCGTTTCTTTCATCATCCTTTCGGTAGAAGGGACTGTGTGCCGGTGAAATTGCAGGCGCATGAGGCGTAACATCCCCATCTCGGGGTGATAGACGCAACGCAATGCAACTTGAGTCATCTCGTACTTTGATGGAGAGGACTTGAGTCGTATTACTGTTGTCTATGGGCGGCGGTTACAACTTAAAATCAGGTGGGGCGTCAGCTCGTTCCGCCACCTAAGTTCCATAAAAAACCGGTCACAGGCTGGGTTTCCGCTTATATCATCCATCCATTTTCTTTGTAGGTGACCTCTGAGACTGATGATTGCCTACCATTTGCCCACCTCTTAACAATTTTCAACTGGCTTTGGTTAAATCATGCAACATATCCAACCCAACCCCATTTTCAGAGCAGCGGACGAATTAAGGTGCGCTTTGAAGAGGAACGAGCACTTGACAAAAATGTTCAATTTTCTTATTCTAGGATACGCCAGTTATCCCACAATGTTACCTTTTATATGGCGCTCATAAATTCTTCGAGAGATTAACTCATTGGTGCACGTCTGAGTTTGAAGTAGCAACCTCCGTAATGAACTCAGGGTTTGTACCGCTGGGCTATCACGCTCTTCTGGATTTTGATTTACAGAGTGAATTCAGTATTCAGCACTTTGAACTATTGACCCAAGTAAAATGAAACAAAGGTGGTTATTACCGTGTATACATTTACATATGGGTAATAGGTAAGTCGGCACCGGTAACCTGCCGCATCGAATGGGCCGCTATAAAACGACTTCGATCACGCAATCGTTTCAGGCCAAATTCACACAGCGATACTTTCAAATCTGACGATACATGAAATATGCATACTTTTTTTAATTTTCTACGAATATCTCACCTAAGTTTTTTTCCGGAAAATAATTACTTTATAATCTGACAGGGCAGATCCAGGGCAGATCTTATATATTAAAATTACCATCAAAATCGTGTGACGTTATTAATATACATTATAAAACAATATGTAACTTTTTTCACATAATATATAATCGCCTATTCTGCAGACGTCGGCCGTATTACACGTGATCGATATCTCTTGAATCGATAATGTGCACATTAGAGCTAGACAATGAAGGTAACTGACGCTAATGGATAAGTAATTTTCTATCATAACTTGGAAATAGATTATTGACATAACAATATTTAAATGTAACACTGCTGTATTCGTTAATTGAAAAGTTTGTTATCTATCACATTTACAATGTACCTACTTTCCCTGTCTAATATTATTTTTATTATTTGTCCCTGTTATAAGCAGTAGCGAAAAATCTTTTCAGGCTAAGCTAGATCTGCCGCCAAGCATCTCATTCTCGTTACTGTGTTACGGTTTCAAAGACGTGGCTATGGTACCAGACCACTTAACATTAGATGAGATTCTGCTCGTTCCGTAACTTACAAATAAAACTCTGATAAACGTGATTTGTTAGCTTAGTGTCAGTTTATGGCTGGAGCGTGATTTTATGTCGATATATTTCGCGGTTCATGTGAGGAAATCTGGAGCAACCATGGGAGTGGAGTCGCGGATATACTCGTATATAGCGCTATTTAATTTGTATTTCTGTATAGAATGTACTCGTAAATTAACAATATTTTTATCTTATTTATTCCTGCTGATAGGGAATGTTGCAATAAAGTACCTGGGTGAACGAGTTATGCTCGGCTTTTTTATTTTGGAAAATCGCATTATTTCGGGCTCCCATTATGAAGCGAGATAAAATATATGACAGTTTTTAAGATTTTATTAACAAATTTACATCAATTCGCTAATACATTATATTACAATAACAGCTTTAGTAATATCTGAGGTGTACATTTTGTAGAAACTGCAATTGTTTTGAACTAGATTTTAGCCGAAATATTTATTTTTTTACACCAAAGGGATAGCACTAGGATTTTTTTTTTGATAAATTTCATCAAAAGATGTGTGGATTGTCATAAATGAGATCCAACTGATGAATAATTTGTTACCACTTAACAATAAGACGTAGTATCTACCCCTGCACTAGGATAATCTATTTATACAACACCGAACAACCATACAAAACGCGAAGACAAACATGATGCTCACAAGACAGAAGAAGAGAAACGTTTGCCCTGGCCTGGGAATGAACTACGCTGCTTCGCAGACGGAGTTTATATAAACTTACTACAAGACGGCAAAAACGGCAAAAAAACCGGTGCTGCCGGGCGGTTGCTAAATGCACTACGCTCACAAAGACGTCAAACATTGTTTACTCGTCCTTCACTCAGCTTCTGAAAGAGCATTTTAATTTTTTTTTTATTTTTATGTAATACATTTACGGAACGAGCCGACGGCCCACCTGGTGTTAAGTGGTAACCCCTGCCCATAACAGCCGATGCGACTTGGGTCCTCCCATACTAGGTATGACAAGACCCAAGTCGCATCGTATGCGCCCGTAAATGTGAGACGTGTAGGTGGAATGTCTCATGTGCCTGTAATTTCACCGGCAACCACACCTTTCAAACCGGAACACAGTAACGCGGATGCGTTACTGCTTGGCGGCAGAAAAGGGCATGGTGGCAGTACTTCCCCGGACGAACTTGGCGAGAGTTCTACTGCTCTTAAAAACTTATAAATAATAAAACCGTTTTATTCGCAAATTGTATTATGCAATTCTCCTTGCAGTAAATTCAGACAATCGCAATAGACGGCGCGGCGAGACGAGTCTTATTACCTAATTGGTTTGAAAACTAGACTCCGTTTGAGTTCAGTCTTGAACGCCATCTTGAATCGATTAGGTATTCAATTTGAATCCATCTCACGTGTAGATTCAAAATCGGTCACCGGGCCCGCAAGGAATCCCACTGACTCCCAGGCGGTGATAGCACGTGACACCACTTTATTTCGTTGACATTGCACCTTTGTCGTAATAGTACAGTGTTTCACTTTACGATACACTTCAAACATGGAAGAGTGATGAAACAGGATTCTATAAACATTCGGCCTTTAGAACTTATGTCATGTGGGGCAGAGATGTCAACAAGTACTGTCAGGCGCTTCTACAGATCTGTTGCCACGATTTCAGGGGGTCCAGTACGTCTAACTCAGTCTGAGTCTACCTTAGTACGCCGAAGGTGCTTTACCCAGGCGTTGAAGGCTCAAAATTCACGCGATAAGATAAAAGTAAGGTAAATAAGTAATTTCGTGAAGTGGCAAAAAAGATGTTTCTTAACTACTTGTTTCATATCCCTGTCTATATAACACCTGGCCCCTACAAAGGTACGTTTCCACTTCGAAGAGAGATCTGAAGACATTGTCGCGGAAAGTTATAAATCCGTTGATTTCACAAATTTTCCTCGCTCTACATGTAAAGACACTTACCAACACTTAAACTCCATACTTAACATCTGAGTGAAGTTTGTATACTTCGCGTGCTGAGCAAAGTCACTTTTCTGAAATTTACGATTATGCAACTAATTTTAAAATAATTTGTATATTTGGTTCAATTCAACAGTTCTCAAAAGTATTCGTGATTTCAGTTTAGTTCAAGTAGAATGTAGTTACACCTTATTTGTTATAAAAAAGCTTGTAATTAGGATTTGTAGTATATACCCATCAAACCTACGTTTTCGCGTGACTCTCGTTTACGACTCATAACGCGGCTTTTGTCATAATTGAACTTACTGTACAAATTAATTAAACGAAAAGATAGCGAGTTGTGTCATAATATGTCACACGCTTAATAAAATTACTGTGAATTTGAATGTAAGTATGGTGATAGATTAAGTAGGTAGTTACCATGGCAACTTTTTATTATCATCGTATTAATTAAAATTTAGTTGATATTAATGATTAATCTTCCTTCTAAATAACAATTCACAATACAGTTGTGACTTTTTTCAAATCCATAATAACTGTTTTGACTAATCTCAATCTCTTTCAAATATTATATGAACGGAAAGTTTTAGACTAGAAATTTTCATGTTTTTTGGTAACGGCATTGAGTATAAAAACTATTAATTTATAAGTACAGTAGTAGTATAAGGGTAGGTAGGTTATGAAGGAATTTTATAAAATATTGGCATAAAAGACATTCGAAACACGAAACAGAAATATATCAATTAAATAGTTACACAAAAACTAAATAAAATGGATCCTACTGTTATAAATATATATATAACATATATATGAAAAAGTATATATACAATGTAATAAATACAAAATAAATAGTTATCAAAAATATAGTTTTAAATGTATAAATTTAAATATAGATAGCCGAATATTGTGTTTAAGCTACATGGTCTTCCTCCATTAATTTCAATGATTTTTTAAAGTTTCCTTGCTATTTTAAAATATATTATTCAGGCCTATTGTTGTTTACTATTACTTCTGATAGTTCTGATAATTAAACAATCTTAAGCAAGCTAGCCAGAATATCTAAAACAAATTAAAAGGATAGTCATTTTATCAAATTTAAAAACCATGAATCCTTTAGGAGCACCTTATTCAGCCAAAGCGGTGCGGTGTAGGAACAATGGGTATTGCTTGTGACTTTCAAACTTGGCATCTTCAAAAGCCAAGTATTTTAATAAAAAGACAAGAAACTCGCGAACATTGCTCATATTCAGAAAGATGTACATCAGCATATAACTTGGCGTAAACGTACTCAAATAAATGTATATTATTTCACGAGTAAGAACCAAAATAAATGTTTGAATATATATTTTTTTACTTAACGTGATTGGTAAAAAAAAAATTTTATAATGATTTCAAATTGAGATGTTTTTTCTTTTGAATACACATAGAAAAATACCTCTGTAATCAAACCGATATCCAAAAATTAAAAAGTAAAAGATAAATTCAACAGTGTATTTTGTTGTGTTTTGTTTATAAGTTTAGAATCTTGTTTTCATTCGAAATCGACGATGTACGGCGTCGGGTCGCGTCACTAACGAACCATAACTTTACCTGCGCGTGTCAGCTCCTAACGAGCCTGACCTTACACCCGATAATGTTCTATAGGTTACATTTTAGACGTACTATATTGCTGACAAATACAACGAATTTCAGAATTGGATACTTTTTACCCGATTCACCCAGAACGTGGTGGCCTAGTGATCTACCAAAAGTTGCAATCAGGAGGTCACTGCTTCAAATCAAGAAAAGAGCAAATAATATTTTTGCTTAAAAAAAAACTGTGCAAGACTAGGTTCTGTTGAATACCTAATAATGATGGAAAAACCGTGATCTCTGCCTACCACTCCGGGAAACGTACGTGATTTTATGTATGTATGTATGTATGTATTGGATTGCATACCTTGCATTCCTATTAACCTAATATACTTATTTAAATCCTTTCTAGTTTAAGATATTTCTTTACAACATACGGATACTATGGATACGGATCCATGCAATACTTGATATAATGCGCCCATGTCTTATTATACACATTTAGAAAAACAGTTCGAAAGACCTTGTTGCGAGATTTTTGAAAGATCAGAAAATAACCATTACATTTTATCGAGATAAATAAAAGTTATATATTTAGTAATATTTCATAACAATAAGCCAAATACAAGACAAATACTACATTACAGCATAGAAACCCAAATAAATATATTAAAAATAGTATGTACCTACATCAAATTCAACCGACTGACAAGCATGGTTGCGTGACCGAAAGCTTAAGGCTTCTTCACAGAGCTTTTAGACTTGTTTTCATCAACACACAAATTGCCACAGTACATATACAAGGTATTATACCACTAGTTCCCGGGGTATTGTGAGCTCAGCTCAGCAGTGGGTGCATTACTGCTTGTTATTTCTTAGTAGCATACATACGAGTAAGTATGTTTGTCGTCTGGACTCATAGCTCAGTTGTAACTTCTGCCTTCTGCGCGTTAGGTTCGATGCCCATTAGAACGAAATTTGCATTATGAATATAGTTGTTTATTCTGTGTCTGAGTGTTATGTGTTATATTATGTATTAAAAGTACATAAACTTTCTACCAGTTATCTAGTTCCCATAGAGTAAGCTATGTTAGTTTGGGGGCTAAATGGCACGGAAGGAGTAACAAGTGTTAACACAAAGTAAGTTATTATATTGCCCCTATATAGAAAGCTCCATCGAAGACCTGAACAAATGAGTCAAAATAAATGCTACCAATAAATGTGCAAAACAGGCTTTATTTAGACTGACCCGTCACTCGGTACGTAAACAAATTGGCTCTTAGTCCCTCCATGCGTGTTAAACAGTGGGTTAGCTCGATTTTCAACCTTCCGAGAAACTTCCGAGAACAACATTTTCTGAACTTATAATTTTGTACTTTTAATTGACCGCAAAATGCCGGCGTATGCCTCAACTGGCATAATTGACAAAGATGTATGGTGATTTCACTTTGGTAAAATATGAATAAAAATTTGCTGAAAAGTAGAATTAGTGTTTTTCTTTTAAACTCAAAAATTTTAAAACTGTTATGAAAATAATTAATACGGAAATAAAAAAATCGTGTCATTTCCGTGTATTTTGTTTATTTTGGTGTACACAACAAACAACCAAAAATAATAATAATAATGCAACCTTTATTAAATTGCATCTTCCAACATTTTCAAAATTCTCAATGAAAAAGTCAAATTCGATTTTCCAACGAAACACTTCACACAATTGGAAGAAATTGTGGGCCACTGAACGTTTCCAGATAATTTATAACAAAGGATTGTCCCAAAAAGGGCATTTAAAAGTTTCATCTAAAAGAGCACAAACGTAGTCTTTATTCCGAAGCTTTGTGGAAGTTGACGCCAGCCATAGTACAAACAAAATAGTAAGTCTGATGTTAAATGGTTATTCCCTAGCAACATCAACAGCAATAAGACTTATGTCCTCCGCAAC